>JAWQUT010000245.1:575429-592695 GCA_033807755.1 Ellobium chinense
GTTTAAAATATACTTATTGCAGCCTAACTGCATTTTCAGTAGACTTGCAGAGCATATTATTAGTCCGGAACGGAATTTTTGGTTGGTTTCAAAGAAGCACATAAGCCTTCTCACCACTCTCCTTTGAAAATTAAAAAACAATTTCTTTTAAAGATCGAGACATGTCTACATCAGAGGGATAGAAATAATACATGTTAAAATAAAACTGGAGAGAATATGAAAGGTCTAACATCAATGAAGTCGAGATGTTCGCCGGCCCCCATTCAAGTGATCAAAAATAATTTGGGATCAAATTTACATGATCGTAAACACCGGCAAAGATAAGCGTCACATTTCTCGCTCCATATCTGGCCAGTAAGGCTGGGCAGCTCGAGTCAAAAGATCGAGTCGAGTCGATCTTTACCAGCGGCTCGATTCATCGAGTCAGCGAGTTCGGCTCGAGTCAAAAAGATCGAGTTTTGCTCCGATCTTTTTGAGTCGCTTTAATCTGGCCGACTCAACATTAATCGAGCCACACACTCAGCGCGAAGTTACCGCGGCAGTGTCGCACCTCCTACAATCTAATTAAGATTTAATTGAGATTGTTTATGTTAAGAAAGGGTTAGCAGTGATAGCAGGAATGGGCTGGAGTTTGGTTTGGTACCGTCGATGCTAATTGGGTAACAAAGGGCTCCGATTTGTGAGATACTATGTGCGTGTGAGTGTGTGTACGTTTGTGTAAGTGTTTATATGAATGTGAGCATTTAGGGTGCCAGATGAGATTCAGTTACTGAACAACTGATAGGACCTATCCTAGACTGCTCTTTCTATAATAAAATGAAACAATAACTGAATGACTGAAAAAAATAAACAACCCTGAAGTAAAAATGAAACGGCCCCCAGAAGTCAAAAGAAGGCCCAAAAAAAAACCAATGCCACGCTACTTGTACGCGTACTAACTTTTTTTTTTTTTGAGGGGGATGGGGGTAAGGAGAAGGAGGGCAAAATAAGAACTGTGAAACTAAGGGAGGGAAGGCGGTAGTGGTAGTGGCGGAGAATAGGGGGCACACGAGAATGTTGAGACTAGAAAGACCCATCCACGAGGAAGATAATTTATGATGACACTGTATAAACAGATCACTAGTGCAGCTGCAAGCCGCTATACTCGATCTTTAGTCGATCTTATGGCTGCATTACCAGCCTTTACCGAGGACTTTCTTTCCCTCCGGTACCGAAAAAGCTCGAGTTTTAAAGATCGAGCTTTAATCGATCCTTACGATCCGGGCCACCAAAAATCGAGCCGAGTCGACTTTTCAAAATCAGGGATCGGCCCATCTCTACTGGCCAGAGCGCGACGCGAGCAGCGTGTGTCAAAAAGCTTTTACGCAACATGAATGGTGGTCATGCCTATGTGAACGACACCCTGGATGAGTGTTGTGCAATAGCGCAGGTAAGGCTCGTAAGTGTCAATCACTGCCTAAGCTGAAGAAAGGATACAGTCTGGCTGACAGGGGGGCGGAGCTTACTTAATCTTGATCCGTTGATGCTTGCGCGGGTTAAATGACCAGCGGCTAGGATGTCCGCTCTGATTCGTCCATGCGTGCGCCAAAGGGTCAGCTGCCTGACTCTGACAGAAGGCTATGGGGAGGTAGTGTCAATCACTTCTCATGTAACATAATGGGGGTAATCAGGGCCGTCGGTACAAGCTTCTTCGTAGCTGTCAGGTTTTCAGCTGATTGGCACAGGTAAACAAGCACTGAGACATAGTACGATAGTGACAATTTGCAGCATTCCTGTCAAAAACCGCATGTATATTATGGAGATCTGGCTCCAAGTCGTCTCGCTTAAGCGGGTTGCCGTCCCGCTCACATGTATAGATTTAAAAAGCAAAAATTCCGTTCCCCAGGCATTCGTCTCACTTAAACGGGCGTCCCGCTCACGCGTGTCTCACTTAAGCGGGTTCCACTGTATATAAGTTCCAGTAACATTCCTGACACCAGAATAAGTTGCATTATGATTAACTGCTATCAGTGTGCGCGAAATCCCACACGCCCGCTGCCCGAGGCGTGTGGTTTTTGGGTCGGGCGCCTGGTTTTGGAGGAACTCACACGCCCAAATGGCGTCTAGATCTCAGTGACAAGTGCACTCAGTGTATTTGACCTTGCATTTTGTAAAGCAAAATTTCTGGTTTTGTAACTAACAGTTTGTAAAATGGGACAGTACCGACTTAATTGATCGCGAAATCGATACAAAAGGATCGCTAATTAGAGGATCAACGGCCTACGGGAGCGTTCGTTTTTGTAGTCATACTTGCAGGAGAGTCAGTCTAGGCCTATGCCTATCTTTAAAAGAAGAAGAACAGTTAAAGTCAACCTTTCTCTGTCTTTAAACATAGGAGAGGACCAAGGTATAAGGTGTTACGTCCCTTCATGGAGTCATGCAATTTAAAAACAATGACCCCGTTCTACGAGGAAAACATGCTGCTCTGGGCAAAAACAAACGAGCTATTTGATGTTGAATTATTTACAAAAATACTCCACACACTATCAGTTGGGAAGGCGAAAGAAGCATATACCGCATTTTTTGCTAACAAATGATAATGTTTTACAAAAATATAACGCAGCAAGTCGGTGTCATAATTTGTTTCGGAAACATCGTGAATTTTGTATAAACCTGATGACTAATGTACTGGAAGCTCGATCAGGAGTAAACAAAAGTGAAAATAGGCCTACTGTAGGAGGTTGTATAAAGTCTAACTCAACTAGCTGAACCAGATATGAGCTTTCTGAAGTATACAGCAGGGGCATGCCTGGTAAGGCACCTAAAAGGCAAGTAACAGAGAGCGAGTAGGACAAGAAAAAAAGGTTAAAAAAAAGTATGAAGAGGGACAGGATGGACAGTTCCAGGCTAGCTGGAAGAATGGCAGACCATGGCTGTTGAATAAGCCCATGATGAGGTGTGCATGGTGCACAGAAGGAGACAAGGAGGAGGGAAAGAGGAATGCTTTTGTTGATGGGGCAACACTAATGAAGTTAGAAACTGTGAAACAGCATGATTGCAGTAAGCAACATTTAAAGAACGCTCATAAGTAGACTATACTATTAAAGCTCTGGCTCAGAGTGAGGTGAGACTGGCCACTGCCTCATCAAACTAAAGGAGGCAAAATACTCCAGATTAGCCACAAAGTTTCGCACAGTTCATGCCCTTGCGAAAGCAAATCTCAGCTTCCGCACGTACAACACCTTCTATCATGTACAACACCCTATATCACGTACAACACCCTCTGTCATGTACAACATCCTCTGTCAGCTGGACAAAGCAAAAGGTGACACATACACCAGTGACAAAGCAGCTGCTCAGCTTTTGTGGAGTATTACTCATTGCTTAAAGGACCACATAGGTCAAAATGAGAGAGTGACCTGTGCTTCAAAATGAACAGCTTTTGTCACTCATTAATTCAGTACGTTGTGCATAGAGTGGTAATGATGCGCATACTTAATTTGTTATTAATGTAATTTAGCAACAAAAAAAAAAAAACAACAACTGAACAAAGTTTGACGCTATAGCTTCTAGTTCCATGGGTTGCCTTGTCATTTCTACCCTTCGGGCATGTGAAAATCAGTTCAGGCATGTAAAACTTGGAAAGTCACATGCCCGAATGGCATGTGACTTGGAAGAGGATTTCGTGCACACTGTGCTATGACAACACCTACTAACTATACAGGTTTGAATTCCATTACTTTGCCAGATGTGGGTTGCAAAAGTTCAAATTTGTAAGGCTAAGGACCTGTGTAAGACCAAAGGTTTCATTCTCTAACTGCTGAAGTTACATTACTCTGTGTAATTCTTCCATTACATAGTTTTTAAACACTTGCAGGCTTGAGGAAATATTACTGGCAGCTCTGAATTTTTGAGGAAGTCAAGGTGGAAAAAACACTTTTTCCTAATACTATGAGTATTTCAGATTGCTGAAAACTGGTACCACCATTATGTCTAGTCCTCTCATTGCCATCACTATGAATCCAAAAAAAAGAAGTCTTTCCAGATCTATATCTCCACCAAGAAGAGAATGAACCCCATGATTTGTGACTGCGACATCATCTTGATCAGGTGCTTCCGCCTCTTCTGTTAGATACTTTCTGGTACTTTCTGGTCCTGCAATGGCTATTCCAAGGCAATATCCTGGGACTCTATCAATCAAGGTGTGTTTGGGTATAGGGGCAATAATGGCAATATCTTTAGTCTTTAGGATTAGGGGCAAGATTAGGAATGTCAGTGAGAAAGCACACAAAGAGAGTTCCTTGACACTGAGAAAGTCAAAGGATGTACCAAGGTTGTGTATCTTTTTGGAAATTTGGAGCCTACCTCAACCCTACCTCTAACAGTAAACCAAGCACTAAGTGAAAGAGTCCCTGAATATTGCTGGCATATGGTTAGGGAGAAAAAGCATTCTTGACTTGAGACTTGAGAGTAGATCATCTAGACTATCTTGGATATGTCAAGCCAAGCCAACAAGGTGCAGGCAGGGATTTATGAATTCATGACGTGCCTTCTCATAAAAATCCAGGAATAAAACTGATTTATGATTTGGTGTCTACTCTATGAATAAATGACCTGTACTGATGCAAAGGCAGTCCTATAATGATCCTGTGTCTAAGAGACTGAGCTGCTTTCAATTTCTTTTCTCTGTCTAGTCCACTGGACCAGCCAGTTCAGAGTTCTCTTTCTTCACTCTTAATTCTAGTCTAATATTTTCTACCGCTACCCCTGCCTGTAACACTAACCAAGTGCACACTGGGGAAGTATCAGGATACTGTCCTGACATTGAAAGGTAACTAACCCATAAAACTTGTATCAAGTTTAACAGATGGAAGATCTTTCAACTGGACATGGCCAGGCCCAAATGCTCCGTCTCGGCAACAACAGAACACGTAGGACGCCATATTGCCACAGGAAGTAGTTTCTTAAAAGTACTGCAGCAAAAAAAAGTTTTGTCAGGCCTACGACAAAAAGCCTCTAAGCAGACTGTTCTATCAATTATAAAAAATAGTTTTTAACAAGTCCATAAATTTGTCCTATGAAATAATTAATATTAGGCCTAAATATATCAACATTTTGTTTAAACGAGCTAGGGTAATCAAATGGCGTCTGTTGAGAGCAGTAATATTTTAGGCCTAGACCTATGTACTATTTTCTTCTGGAAGACGAAACAGTATTGCTCCGTAAAGACGAGTGGTCCTTGCATTGCCAGTTTGGCCAAATTAGAAATAAAATTTAAATTTGGTCTATTCTGATATAGTCCACTCCGCTTAATCGCAACTTCTCGGGAGCATAGAAAATTTGTGATAGAAAGAGATGTCATTGTATAGAAATAAATCATTTTGGTATGTGTAAATTGTTGCAATTAAGGACTCGACTCAGGTGTGAATGAGTACACGGCTTTAGAGCTGGGAGGACCAGGGCGCTGCACCACTGACGAATAGCAATGACTTTGTTATGTATTTCATTTGCAATATTATCTGTTTACATGTATGATGTGCATTGATATATGTGTTTGTATTATGAATAAAATGTATAACATTGTACGACATTGTAAAATAATTTCTCTAAGGGGTAAATCTATAAAGTCGTCTGAACAAAAAAAAATGAGAATTTTATGGATAGCACATTAATCTTTGCGTATTCATGTTCAGTCAAGCTGTAAGCAGACTTCTGTTTGTGAGGAATTTAGTCAATGGACTAAATACTAAAGCTAATACCCAAAGTGTCAGCTCTTTCAGTGTGTATCTGTACATTTGCTTGCAAACGCATTCAGCTTAATTATAGCATCTAGTTAATCACAACGGTTTCAGATAGCAGTTTATATATATATTAATCAATAAGAAAATTAATAACTGTACTGTAATCTTAAATTTATTCGAATTTCCGCCCGTGTGGCTTCCTTGGGAGACTAACATTAACAACTGCTGAAATGAACAAACCTCACCCACTTTCAAGCACATACAAAACAATTCACAACTCGTATACAAAAATAGAAGGCTGGGGGTCGAGGCAGGTCATGTTAATATATATATATATTATGACATCAGATATTTGCAATATTGTTCTCGATAATCGCAACATCCCAGTAAAACTAATTTTGGTTTGATCTCAATTTGGCCAATTTGACAATGTCAACAATCCCAGCTGTGAAATGTAACTGGCAAACCGGATTGTACATAACCGGAACAAGTCTTACTTTCGATTTCCCATTCATGTTGTTACGAAAAACTTACATAAAGCTGATAGACCTAGCTCTACCATGAGTTATGCATTGCCTCTTCGCATTGTCAGCCTGCAACAGAGCTGGTAAGTTGCGATTCATTTGAGAAGCAAAGCTCAGTGCATGTTTGTACATGATACCAGCAATAATAATTACTGCTATTTTATCAAATGTTTGCCAACTTCTTCAAGGTTTTATCGGATCTATCTATCCTATAGACGTCTAGATAGTCTAGAGTTTAAGTTTAGTCTAGAAAATATTGTGATCGTATGTCCAGTCAGTGAAAACTGAGACCTGTAAGTTGCATGACTTACTCATGTCTGCCAAACAGCAGTCAGACAACTCAGATTCTAAACTATTTGGTGACATGACATACAGTGCAAATTCGTGAGTCAGTTTCACACAAGATGTAGACTAGTAAAGTAAATGATTAGTTTGTTAACCATTAACTTAAATTTTATGTAACTCATTAAGTCATTATGCTAGGCATTTATTAAGGTCAGGGTGCCTGACCAAGATTCATTTGTATAAGCCATCTTATTGATTATTGTCTCGCAGTGTAAGTTGCCAGCTGACCACTTTGATACCAGGAGGGCAACTCCTTCATGCACTTCTTTTGAGTGATTGGGCAGGGAAAACATAAATTGGCAGCAGCTGTAGATAATCCTGAATTTTTTTTTTTTCCATGAGGTCTTATTTTAGTGTAAATTCAGACGTGAATATTTTCAAGGATCAAATTTTCGCGAGCCCCACATGATGGATTTTCAGGTGCAAAAAGTGTGATAAGTTTTGAGTAATTGCCACTAATAATAATTTGGCATTGAAGTTGCCAAACTGACAATTTTACCACTCCTGCCCATTTATGGCGTCGGGTAATCAAAGCTGTCGAGACGAAACAGCTGTTGCCATCCACATGACAAAAAAAGACTGGCTTGTTGCTTTTAATTACTATGGTAGCGTGTCCCCTTACAGATAAAGACGTGATACCTGGGTAGCCAGGACTGCATCACAGAACTTGATCGCCTCAGGTCCGTCTCTGAACAGATAACATTTAGCCTATTGAGAGGTCTGTGTTGTGAGTGGTAACTGACAGCTGAACATCAGCTTCAAGGCCATAAATAATCATCAAAAGTGAGATAGGTTCATTAGATAACTTAGGGGGGCAGGTGAAAAGGGCGGAGGAACTAGAGAACTAGGGATGGGAAAAAAGAGCAGAGGGCAGCAATGGGTTAGGGAGATGGTGCACTGGTATTCATACACATGATGTCATTGCTTGAATTGCTTTCCCTTTCATGGGGTCTACAAAGCTGTTCTTTATCATCAAAAGCACTGCTGCAATTGTAATTGCCACAGTTTTCAGCCACAATTAAAGCTTACAGTATCTTAGTAATGCAGAATCAGACATTGTTGCTTATCAAGGATCCTTTCAAAAATGCCTGTCTAGTATCAACCAGAACCACGCAACAGATTACATCATGCAGTAAGAGTAATAAATGCCAGGATTCACTTTTGTCCAAAATAGTGACTGATCCCTGCCCTACTATCTTAACTACATCATAATTTCGAATTTTTTAGCTGGTTCCATGCAATGCAAGATCATATGGTGGTATGTGCGCATGTAATTTCTTCAGTCTGTGTTTCTCTACCTGCAGTGAATTCTGGAGAAGGAGAGGCTCCAAATTTTCTGTTTTTATGATGCACACAGCACTCACACACAGTTATTATTAGCAGATGGCAGTTAAGCTTAACTTAAATGTGCCTATGCTAGTGAATCTGGATTTTTGTGGCTATATAGGAAGCGTTAAAAAGTATCGTGTTCTTCACCACTAAGTCATGGATATATGCAACCACATCATGCACCCTTGGAACTGAAATTCTGCATGGAAAACACATGTAAAGTTACATTCATTGGATGTCAAAATCATTGTTTCCCATCATCAAATCAGCTGTCTCAAAAATACTTGCTATATTTGGCGGGAAAAGTAAAGAGAATGGAATGGAGATCAGAATGGAGTTCTTCAGATGTGAACGAGATGAATGGAATGGAATTTTTTCACCTCAGCTGAACAAGGAAAGGTATGCAGTTCCCCATTTTGACACTGAATGGGAAACGGAAAGCAGTTCCCATTTTTCATGAACATGCCCAATCCTGGCTTCAACCAGCAGATGTTGCTGCAATCAAATTTCTGCTGTCTGTTTCTTATATAATGTCTTTATGCAACAGTATAGAGGAAGCTGTTATTTGTCTTCTGAATGTTTGTCTCCCAGCAAAGTTACAGAGCATTGTCGCAGAAGAAAATGTGTTAATGTTTACAGTAACTGAACAAGGGTCTGTATGTTTTTATTGAGTCTTGCTATTGTTGAAAGTGATTTCACTTTTGTTATATATATCTTTTCAGTAGCTGTGTGTGTAGGTGCAGTGCTAACATAGCTGGAAGGAAATATCATCTGCAGCACATGGTAAACAAGAACAGGATTTAAGGGGGTGAGGGGTGAGGGGAGGTCACAGTTTCAGAGTGTGCAGAGAGAAAAGGAAACAGAAAAACTAGAAAGATGAGAGATCCAGGTTTGGTAACAGCAGGGAAACAAAATTTCGTGACTGCTTTTATAAACTCATTTTCAGTGATGTTTATAAGCTCCTAAGAGACTGCTGATTGGCAATTCCTTTAATTTTATGAAAAAGCATTTTGCACTCCTTGTAAGATGCGTGCTCGTAAAAATGCAACAGTTATGCATATGTAACAGATGTTTCCACACTCAGTCCTCTGAAACCTGGACAGTAATGCGATAAAGTTAGCCTAATTTGGTGGAGAGAGAGAGTTTGTGTTTTACGGCATGTCAGCACGATTACGGCTATATTACGCCTTCATAATTTGGTGGATGTGTGTGGGCTATGCCTTTGCAGAGGAGTATCATCAATTTTCAGGATGTATGACTAGTATGAGAGAGGAATTTAATTAATTTTTTTTTTCCAGTTCAGTCAGGTATTAAGAAGCAGTCAGTTATATCCCATTGTCATTTTCATTCATGTTGAAGTTAAAGGTTGTGTTTCTTCCAAGGTAGAATGTGGGATACCTTTTTAACATGCACTGTTATACAAACTATGCTCAGGAAGATATAGAAAACTTAATGGTCCATTACACAGTTTGGTTCAATCTCTCTATTTCCCTTCATTCTGTTTGTCTGTCTGTCTGTCCGTCCATCTGTCTGTCTCTCTCTGTCTGTCTGTCTGTCTGTCTGTCTGTCTGTCTGTCTGTCTCTGTCTCTATCTGATCTCTCTCTCTCTAGCTCTCTGTCTCTATCTCTCTCTCTCTCTCTCTCTCTCTCTCTCTCTCTCTCGCTCTCTTTTATGCACTTTCTATTTCACTCTCTGTTTTGTCTTCTGTCTTTGTGCTTTACACTTTCATTACTTCATCATCCTAAATCAAGAAGCTTATACAGTATTTCAGTACAACTTTTCTGCTCTGATTCTAAACAGTATCAGGCTTCTATAGAAAAGATGGCCACTCTGCTGAGTTCCCATTTGATTTCTGATGGTTTGTGTTCTGCCATTAACGTTTTATATTACTTTATATCCACATCCACAGCGTGTATCTAACAGAAGCCTCAGTGTAACAGCTTCAACAGCATCTGTGTTCACATTCTTGTTCTTAAGCCAAGGCCCACGTCGTGTAGAAACTCCACTGATAACAGGACTTCGTAGACACAGTAACATTGATTCTGACAGTGAAGGATCTGATAAAGAAGACCAAAAGTAAGTTTGTATTTGTTTACCAAATTACCGGTTTTCAAGAAATATCGTCATTACCGGTACTTGAAATTTAAACAAATACATACTGTTGAACTGTGTTGTCGGGGCAAGTTCAAAAAATTTTCTTGTTCTGAGGTAAATCATTAACAGGTTTTCAATTTGAAGGATTCTGGTTTATCATTGTCTGCAGTAGCAATGAATACGGCGCCTTCAAATTAAGTATGCATTTCATTCATAGAAAGAGAAAAATGATCTTGTCTGTGCCAGAACACGCCTCAGGAAATTCTCCTCTCTCTTTGCCAGCATAGCAATGATGTAGACATGTCCCCATGAATATTACACAAGAAAAGGATGATTTAAGTTTCAATGATATTGTGATATCCAAAGTTGCATAAATACAGTGGAGACCACATAAACCGAGGTCTTATAAACCGGGTTTCTTGTAAACTGAGGTAACCGTGAAGTGAGGTCATTTTTGTCCTCTGTGTCTATATTAATTCTGAACTGATGAACAGAGTTCGCAATGGGCCGATTCTCATAAACCGAGGTCATTTCACCGCTCAGTGGTGATAAAAAATTTCAAATTGCTTTAATTTATTGAACACATTGCGCTCAGTTATTCCCACATGATGCTCAAAGCCGGACTGAGAAAACTGCACTCTCTGCATTGTGCTAAGGGAGGGTGATGATGGGTGGGAGAAGGGTGCGAGGCAGTATTCAGAGAAACGAAAGGGCCAGCCGCTGTAGTGTACGCTTACAGCATGCCTGTCGGGCGTAGACTAGTACCAGGAATACTGTTATGCCATCAGTGAGATGGGCGAATTATCGATCGATGGCGTCAGTGCTCAGGAGAAGGATAAGGTGGGGAGAGCAGAAAATTGAAAAATATATAATTTAGGATGTTCACTCTATATAACATTGTACTGTGCGCATGCGTTGTATCCATGCATGTTCTGATATGTCGTCAATTATTGTATGAAGCTGTGTCCTCTGTTGTATTGCTTTTATGTATATGATGTACATTAAGCTATTAAATAAACTTGTTAAACTTGTTAAGCTCGGGACAATAGGCGCGTGTCAGCTTGTTACACACACACAAATGCACGCACGCACGCACACACACACCCACACATACATCAGTCAGTGTTCTGGCCGCTCTTCGAGCCAGTCGTGTCTCCACTCTTAGGCATTGCGCTGATCAGAGCTGTTGATTTCATTTGTTCACCTTTATTTTTATAACCATGGAATACTTTGGCAACATTGATGTTACCCAGTGGCCTCCCCTTACTTAAACCGAACACGCTTAAACCGAGGCCGTCACCATTTCCCAAGCACCTCGGTTTATGCGGTTTCCACTGTAGGGTGTGATTTACGTGTGACTCATAAAGAAGTTGGTACTGAATTCATTGGTGCTGGTAGAGGAGCTAATAAACTATTGGTTGACACCAAGTACCTGTATCAGTACAATTCACTATCTGTTAAATAGTGTCCAAACATAGGGATGCAGAGAAAGAATTAATGTGTTTACATACCAAAGTGATACCAGGTAATGAAGGGAAAAGAGAAAATCATACAGTCGAGCACAGAAAACTCGAACACACTAATCTCGAATTCACGGAAATGTCGAACGCTGTTATCGGCCCCTTTTAAATGCCTCTATTTTCTTTGTATTATTAACACGATTTTCTCGAACTCTCAACACGCATTTCTCGAACGATTTCATCATCATCTACCTGATCTCAAAGCGGCGAAATGACCGATAAAGCCTTTCTTTGTCTGGCGTTGCTCGTCCCAGTGTTGGTGATAAGGGAAAGGTGTGCGGGAGTGCTGTGGTAATGGGCAAGGGATCAAGACAGTGCTTTGTGTGGCTCTATTGAATCAGCGGGAGGGGGGTGGTGTAGTGATTGAGCATGCAGAGCGACCTGGCGGGTGGTGGACTAGGTCAACACACGCTGCGATAAATTGCGTCGAACATGACGCGATGCGCACAGAGTGACGTGGCGGGGCGATAGGTAATAGCAGACTGGCAATAGTGCCGCTCCTAATTTCTTTCTTTTCCTCGAATAACGTCGAACACATCAGAATTACACTTATGCACCGAAGTTCGATTTACTCTGACGAAATCAAGTGATTTTCGTCTTCTGTTCATTAAATTCAGTTTGTTTGTCATAATTTAATGTGAAACGTCGGAAACAGGGAAGGGAGATAATTCTAATTAAGTTAAGATCAGAGCAGATTAGTGTCGTGTGGTTATCTCCCCTTACCAGTCCCTCTAGTCCATGGTAATTGTGAAAATATTGCCGTCACGGGAATCTCGAATTACGGAAATCTCGAACACTTTTTTCGATCCCGGAGAAATTCGAGTTTTCCGTGCTCGACTGTACAGTATTTCAATTTCTGTTTAAAGCAGCATAAGTACTTATGGCAACACTGCACTGGTCTCATGTGTTGATTGTCATTGGCAGGTTTGACTGTAGAATGATTTTTTGTTTTTATCATTGTACCCTCTAGGAAACCCAAAGAAATGACAAAGCCAGAAATTTCAGACAAACTGAAAAAGGCAAAGGCAGAAGCAGCATGGGGATTATTTGTTGCAGACTCCATTGCAATGCCAGTGCACTGGTATTACAACCCAAGTGATATTAAAAAGGATTATGGGAACTGGTTAACAGGTTACATTGCACCAGAAAGAAAGCATCCATCTTCTATCCTCAGACTCTCTGCAGTTGGTAAGTCATGTTTAAATTACACATAAAATCTTGTGTTCGCATTTGCCTGAAGAAATTCTTGAGATACTGTTGTATGAATGGAGTGTTTTTACATAATACAGTCCACCCCATTTAATAGCAATGTGGACAATTGACTGCAACTTCTGCTTAATCTCAACATTCCCCATACATAACAAAATGCTATATTTCTGTATAAAAATCATTGGATAATTGCAACTCCTTTTAATTACAATTAATTTTATGCTCCCAAATGATATGTAATGTGATGAAGTGAGTCGACCGAACATGTAAAGATCACACATGATACAGTCACCGACCCCTGATTGTCTCGTGATTCCAATCCCTTAACAGAAATGTCCCAGACAAATGCATCTGTGTTGTATTCTGTTGCAACAGTTTTAGAGGTGACTGTTTGGTACACATCATTGGATCTATGAGAATGCTCATTATGGGCAAATAATAGATTAATGTTTGTTCAGGAAATTGAAACCTCCAATTACTGTGTGGTATTGAAGAACATTGTTCTAGCTTTATGCTGCACCCATCTCTACAAACCCAAATTCTCTTTCTGAGATTTAGAAAACCCCACCATCTTGACAAAGTTTACTGTCTGACAGCCGTCAGTAATGTGGTGTATAAGTGACTTAATCCTTAATTGCTGGCTGTTTCAGATAAAGTAGACCTCTATTTCCCTTTGTGTCCAAGGTGAAAAGCAAAAGATATTTTGCCCCTACAGACATCTGTAGAATGTATGACTGAAGAGCGTTTTTCCAAAACTTTAAAACTCCAAATGTTTTTCAAGTGAAGGGAAATTAATGTAGGGGTAATGCATCTTTCCAACCTTTCCTTATTAACTATTAAACATCATATGTCATAAATGAATTCATCAAGCTTAAATTTCTAATGGAGTAAACAGGAAATACATGTCCATCTACACAACTAGCTCATTTTTCAGTGAAAGCGCATTTTCTGATTTAAAAAAAAACAACTCTTCAATTATTTTGTCCTTTTTATGATGTGCACTAATATAATAGGTCTTTAGTTCTGTTGAGTCTTCTGTTTACATATTTTTTTCTCTTGCAGATGGCAGTGGGAGAGGATCAACAGCCAGCAGTAATTCACTGATTGGGAATGTAATTTTACATGATAAGCTGAAATATTGGACTGACAGTAGCAGCAGTGATCATTACCATCAAGGTATCTTTGCATAGAAAAAGTTATTCAGCTTTTGCTGATACATGGTCTCAAAACTGCACTGCTGTGTTTTGTTGTGCATACAACTGGAGGTCGTATAAACTAATCATCATTAATAACCCCCCACTAATTCCCACTTTAATACATCTTTAAAAATTTTAATAAATTACACAATATTATGAAAATTCACAGAACGCTCAGTTAAGATGTGTCGTAAAAATCTGCAAATTTAGGACTGGAAATATTGAAGAGGACGAATTTGTATTAGAACGCACAGGATTTGCCTCCTTTTTTGAAAAATTGAAAATTATGTAAAATGTTTCAAAAAGGTACAAATGGGCAATTACAGTACTGATGATGGGCAGTAGAGTTGCAAGTTACAACTGGGCAGGGATAGAATAGCAACATTTTGGTGTCAGACATAGTGCAGCATTAGAAGCCATCTGTTAGATCAGTTGATGACAGACACAGTACCACAAGAGTGAAGGCTGAAATATGCAATGAGAGCAGACCAGTAAAGTCATAATACCTGATCTCTAATAATATGTTACTCAGTTAAGGTTGGAAGGTCATCATTGGTGATATTTATTCAGACTAACAAATTTGCTGTAATTATCAAGGACTGTCCTGTATTTGGGATGAAGATCTAAGAATAACCAAGAAATCATGTACTTATATCGTGCTAAATAATCTTGAGAAAAAAAATATTGTGCGAATGCAAAAGTGGTTTATTGTGGACTATTTTTTACTCTAGCCTTTATATATTAGTGACCTACTATCTGTAATAATGTTACACTTAATGTGTTTTGAAATGCAAACCATGGTTTTGCAAACAACTAAGGGATCAAAATAAGGGGCTAGTAAACATTTCTCGAAATACAGTGTGCTTTGCTCCTAAGACCCATAGCCTTCCCTTAGTTTCTCTGACTTATAGACAGTTTAAAACCATCATTAAAGAATGGTATAACACTCTGATACTATCCATAATGAATTTGTATTTGATGCAGATCATAAATATAGATTTTGATCACCCTATGGTTTTGCAGTCTGGAAAGAATGTTTTATTGTACTTTGAACTTTTTAACACTTGTTTTTTTTTCAGGCATGAAAGCAGGGGACAACACTCTGAATGCTGTCATGGCTCTGCATGAGTTACGCACCATGACCAGCTTTGATCATGATCTGGTCAAGGAAGAAAGAGAAGTGAGAGGGGCTGTGTTGGAGGACTATGTTTCTTTTATGACCACCCCTGGCACCCACAACGACACATATGCAGAATCTTTCCATCGATCATTTTTCAAGGACTGGGTGACAGCAGGAAAGCCAAACACAGCGGAGGCTCTCCTCAGTTTCTCTGAAGATAGGTGGGTGTGTCATAAAAAAACTGTTCATCATTCATTGAAGAAGTTCATTGCAAAGGAAGATTGATCTGCACATTAGATTAATCTGCACATAAGACCCTGAGAAGAATCATTATTGTTAGTTGCATTATTATTATCATAAGAATGTAGGGAGAAACATCTGTTTATTCCTATTGTTCCTGTCAATATATACATCACAATGCAGGTGACCTTTTATCCCAGTCCCAGTTTCCAGGCTTAAAAATTGAAAAATGAAATGTATAATGAGATTTGTGTTTTGTTAGTCTGTGAAGGAAAATATACAAACAAAAATGAAAGTGTCATAACTTGTACTCACAACATATCAAAACAGTTGCCTCATGTGTACATGGACGTACATGTATTTCTTATATCTTGAACTTTTGAACTAACTGAACAAAAATAACAATATTCACTATTTGATTCTTTCTATTCTCATCTCTAGATCAAAGAGGATGATGCGAGAGCATCCAGATCATCAGCTTGCAGTGATTGGCGGCCTGGTGCCTGCCATTCCATGGATTATCAGAAATGCTCACAAATCAGAGAAAGAATGTGCTCAAAGTACAGTGGACTTTGTGAAACTGACCCACCCTGTGCCATCTTTAATTCCATATGTTGATTGCTATTCTCGAGTCTTACATGCCGTCCTAAATGGTAAAGATCTGAAATCTGAGGTATGTTGGTGTAGTAGTTAGATCCTTGGGTTACAAGTTTTGGAAAATTATTATGAGTTATCACAAGTATCAATAGTAGTTATTAAAGTTAAAACGAGTCATGATTTTTCCTTCATGCATTTTTTTACCCATAAATGAATGTTAGGTAAAGGTGTTGCGAACCATAACTTGTAACAAATACAGAGAAATTTAATATTGCCCCACTGCTTTGGAAACAAGACTCTCTGCATATTTAATCAAGAAAAAATTACACTGGAGCATGGATAATGCATGCACTCGCAGATCAGTCAAATATTATTAACAGACATATTTATTAACCATATGCATACCTTCAATAAGATATATGGTGAAAATGACAGAAAATTTAACTTGTGACACAAATAAGAACTAACCCAACAACGACAAGAGTGGAACAACAATATAATAATTGTGCTGAGAAGGTATAACTTTGCTCCTTCCTTCTCTTTGCCTTTGAAATCTAGTCCTTTCCCCGCACCCTCCCCCCCCTTTCTCTGTCCATCAAGAAGATAATTTTCACTTTCAAGTGTTGTTTGTTTTTCCTCCTTTTTTCCCCAGTCCTCTTTTTTTTGCTCATTACCCTGCCATCTCGATCTTCCCTCTTTCTTTCTTTCTCTCTCTTCACCCCTGAAATTGTACCCATAGTTTCTACATTTGTTTTGAACAGATTCTGCAAGTTCTTGGTCATTCAATCCTTGGAGGCCCATCCAACAGGGACAGGATTATGAGAGTCATGGATGATTTGCAAGAGTAAGTTTTAGTTAAGATCGATGTAGCCTCTGTCGAAATCTACTCATGAATGTAACTGCGAAAGAAACCTTTATATACTACTTGCTTCTTTTTTTGGTAACATATTAGTAGGTCACTCACTGATTCACCCACTTGCTCTCTTTGTGCGTTTGTTTACTTTCCAATTCATTTACCTATTATTGAGCTCAGAATCTTCTTTCATCAGTCTGTCGGTACAGAATTTCTCAAATATCTGAATTCCGTATTTTTTTTTCTTAACCACCATTTACCTTTTCTTTAAATTGTTCATGTCAGACATTACTGCATTCCCTTATTTTAGGTTCTTCCCACTTGCCATCACCATTTTGATGGGCTTCTTTATATCTGATGTAATGTTTCTCATTTGGATCAGTGGTCTGTAAATGTCAAGAAAATTTCCCTTGGAAGTATAAATGTCTCAAGAGATCATCAACTTAATTGTACCACTTGTCTTTAATGGGCTAGTTGAAGATCTGTCACTTTATTCCAAACAGTTTCAGATTTTTTTT
>JAWQUT010000245.1:592715-613114 GCA_033807755.1 Ellobium chinense
CTTGATTGACCTATAGCACCTCATTTTCTTTTATATACCTCATTTTCTTTTAAACAGGAGGTTCATATATATATCATATATTTTATAGCTTTTTGAAATTGATTATTTTGTATAAGTTTATCATTTGGAACAATATTACAATAAATGCCCACAGATAGAGCTATTCTCAGGGCAATGTAGCCACACAGCACTAGCTTATTACATAATTTGTATGAACTTTTGCAGAGTTCCCAAGGGCTCAGAACAAAGGTTGAAGCTCTATCAACAGATAACATCAATGCTTGGATCAGCATGTTACATAGAGGGAGCCCTCAACTCACTATTATTCATTGCTTTTGAATTTCATGATGATTTTGAGGGAGGCGTCCTGGCAAATGCTAATTGTGGAGGTATAGTATAAGCTGTGGTCCTTCATAGTCGAGATTTCTGTTCATATTCAGATCATTTGATATTCTGTCCTTTGAATGTCTGTTGAAGTTTGTAGTGTGAGTCTTTTGTGTGATGGTGCATGTTAAGGAACCACAAAGTGTGGATGGGTATGAAGTGTAGATAACATGTGCATAATTGGAAGCATTAGCACAAGGACAATTTATGATACTTGATGATGAACCACATTACTTAGCTAAACTGAGAATCTCTTGATACACCACTTTTGAATGCGGAAATCAATGGATTAAATCTTTCACTAAATTTAAGTATTCCTTATGGCTATACACATCAGTTATGTTGAGTAGCTGGAAACTTCATGTGCAGGTAGAGAAATAATTGAATCATGCAGTAAGGCTATATAAATAAAAGCAAAATGGGGAAAAAATGTTTGAAGCCATAGTCTTAAAGAGATTTCTGTCTATGGGTGTATAAATTATCTGAAAAATATTTAAGATTGTATGTTTTTTTTCATCCACTTTTTTTTGTATTGTATTGAAAGATAAAATTCATTGATGAATAAATTGTCTTTAATGTTTGATATTTCTTCAAGTACTTCTTATTTTAAAAAGATTCTTGTGCTTCTGGGACGTGACTGCCACCTTTTTAATTATGACATTTGTCTTGAAAATAAATCTTGTGCAGCTATTTTTATTTCTTTTAAGTATTGTGGCAGTTCACCGATGTTTTAGTTTATTATGTTTTACTTATCTGTACCTTGATAATGTCATTATCATCACACAGGTGAAAACTGCCATCGAGGTGCAGCCTTAGGGGCTCTGCTAGGCGCAGCTGCTGCAACCAGGGGATCTGGTGTACCAGACAAGTTCAAGAATGGGTTACATGCTTTGAAGTCAGAGGTTCAGGAGACTGTGCAGCAGATGAATGCAGGCTTTTGACTGAATGCTAATCTATAGCATAGGCATTATCACAGTGGAAGTCAGTGAAACTGAAATTGCAGTGACTAAGCAAATGTTTTCATATTAAGAGCGTTCGGATCAAAAGAAATGCCAAGAATTCTCTGATTTTATTAAGTGATTAAGCAAATAAGGAAGAGCAATGTGAAGTCACATGGCAGCATAAATTCAACAATAGCAGCATAGCAGAGAAAGGAAAGTGTGTCTTCATCTGGCCTAGTTTACAATACAAACAGATGCATAGTTTTGATGTGTTGATAAATATAGCCAGAGCACAAACTCCTAGTCTTTGCACTTCCTCATAACATATTTTCACACCCCCATTGTTCATTATGGATGAGGCTAAAAGCTGAAGGTAATTACTACACTACCTTTGCTGTGAAAATATGACATATTCTTTGTATTCCAGAATGCAGTGCAATATTCCAACAGCTTCTCCTGTCTATTTATCCACTGCCTAGGAATGGGTACCTTAGCTGTAGTTCCTGTGTTCAACCACTCTTGTATCATAGCTTTGTCCTCTCAGTGTATTGACCGCCTCAATTGATTTTATTATAGTGTTGTGACAGTATTGTTGTTTGTAGTGGAAGTTGGATAAACCTAAGACAAAGAGACTGGAGACATGTTTCATATTAACTGCATTTGGATTAAACAGCATTCCTATAGTGACATGGCAGAATCCAAAACGAGAAGTGTCTTTTATATGGCTTTAAGTGATTGGTGTTTCATTGCATACAGTGTTACAATGGACTTAAGTAATGGTTTAATGGTGCTGAGAAGAAAAAGAAAGAATGCATTCTGTAAAACTTCAATACCAAATGATGCCACCGGGTGAGGAGATATGTTGGAAAGAAAGAAGGACTGCGCATGTTTTCTCAGCATCACTTGGAGGTGCAGAAATAGAATGGGAAGAAAATTTCTCAGTAAATTGGGGATGAAGAATAATGTTTTATTGTAGAATTAATCTAATTTGCCTAACAAAAACTCAGGTTTATCTGTAATTTTTAACTAGTTCAGAAAAGTATTACTTTTGATATCAACAAGAAAAAGAAATGTAATACTGTACTGTACTAGATTACCCTAATAACCACCAGATATCTCAGATCCTAGTCTAGCAACAGAGGACTCATTTTGACTGGTTACAAGGCATTAAAGTAATATATATAACCTATAAGGTCATATAGTTCTGTTAGTCATCTAGAGTATGATCTTCTTTGGTGCTTAGTTGAACTTCATTTAATTTCAGTATGATGTAACTGGTGACAGCCAGAGAGGGCACAGCCCATAATTTGGTACTGTGCTAAACAGTCTGGTATTTATGATAGAGCAGCCCATGGAGAGAAAGAAATGTCAGAAGCATATGGTGGTGAATGTGACATTTTCAGTTTCATCCATTTATTTATCAGTTACATCATCAGTGATGACTGAGTTCCTCTCAACTCTAAACTGTAAAATATACACTATATATATATTTTGAATTGCCTGGTGTTATTGTACTGTACATAGTGTATTAAATTATACAAGTTTTCAATAGTGTATTTGTCTTTGCTTAAATCTGAATGTTTGAGGTTTTGATGTACTGTAATTATATGGAAGCATCCGTTTTTCTTAATACCATTTACAAGCAATATACCATCGGTTGACTGATCAAATCATGACTTCCACATGGGTTAGAGAGTGGAATTCGTGATTTGATCAGCCAAGCGACGATACTTCATTATCTCAACTGCAAGAACATCCATAGGGATCTTGTTTGTAACATATAGATGCATTTTTCCTGGAAAAAAAAAGAAGTATGAAAATACACTCAGATGACCCTTCCTGGTATTTTGCTTGTATTTCATTATCAGGAGTTTTGTAACTCTGAGTATACATCAGCTCAGTTGAAGTCAAACAAGTACATGAACTTTGTTTTATAAAGTTTTCATTATGCATGCTGGATCAAAAGTTCTGGTTGCTAAGGATGTTTTGCAGGGTCAGATACTGTATCATTAGAGTGGCATTTGTAAGTTTTAATACTAACAACTCATCACATAGCTAATACAGATTGATCAGTAAACTGGACCACTTTTTGTTGGTTCTGACTTATTTGTTTCATTACCTTAATGTTAGGTTTATCTTCAACGCAAACATGGTTTCAGAATACTCACACAAACTGTGTCATCCACTGCAGATGTAGATCTAGTCCTGTCCTGATCTTTCCACATCACCAATTTCAGATCTCCCAAACTGTAAACTGAAGTAGGTCATGCCTCCTTTTGCATCTTCCCTAATGAGGGAGTGCCAAATGCAGTATGCTGACAAAGCATTCTTTTACTATAGGAATCCTTCACAAAAATTATGAAATGTGATGTGCGAGTTTGCTGCTTCATTACCCATAAAAAGGATTGCCAAGCAGCACCAGATGTTAGTGTTTTTCCTCGTGATTTTTGTCGGGACCACACATAAACTTCAAGTCAGGGCAAAGGAGAAGAGAAAGGGTGAATCTTGCCCTCGAAGTTAAAGAGCAGACACTTAAGATAATCAAACTTCTGAGATGCATACCATAAGCAAGCTGATAGGGGCTGTTTGATACACGTACATGACTAAACTAAAGGAATTAAGCAATCTTGACACAAGTATTGTACAATGTTGCTGACATTTATACAGCTGGGGGAAAGATGAAGGTATCTCATGCCAGTCACATAACATTGGTATGTTGCCATCAGCACCATTAATATTGATAAATGTCATGGCAAAGGGACAACATGCTTAATATCTAGATCCACCTGAATTATAAAGCTGAAATGATAAAATAATAATGAATCCGTGCATGTGAAATTCATACTTGATAACCAGATATACTTACTTAATATTGAGGTTCCACTATATATCGAGGGCTGCCTGCGCAAAAGCTTTATCTCTCTTATATAACTCATATAACGGACGATACGGTCTTTGCGCAGGCACCCCTCGATATATTGTTACCTTTTTAGGTCAATAGCCAGATCCCCATTGTGTAGGCAAATGTAGTGAGGAGAGAGTGACATGCTTTCCTAAGCAAAGTACTAATAACCTTACTATGGCAGGATCCAACTCACCAACATTTGATCATGAGCTCAACAACAGAATTATGCAGCTATAATGCTCCAGTGTAGCATTCCAGCATATGGATGCAAAAAACTGGGAAAATCTGGACAGGATTATCAAAACAAACACTTCACATGCTATCATGAGGTTTTATGATACAGTATTTCTTTTTCATAATAAATCACAATCTGCAAAAGACGATTCAGACCAGACTTTTTTTTCTTCAATGGCCAATCACAGTGAAGACAAGCACCAATACCTCAAATATATGTTAGTCGAAATCACAATTCCTTCTGACAAACTGTTCAGACCTGAAATTACTTTGCTATACTGGTGCTCCATGCTTTCCGCAAAATTGGGTAAACTTGAACAAACTGAGGTGGTTGCAAAGAATTTGAGTTATCTATGCTTAAATGTATTTCTGACCAAATATGTCATATCAAAAACATGATAACTGGAGGACTTGAAGCATTCAAATTATTATGATGAGCAAGTGCTTAAGTTATGGATGACTGACCAGTGGACCTCATCAGTGGATCAAGTTTACTGACCTCTTGCCTTTAACTTTACAATGATCGTAGGATCTGAGTATCGATAGTGAAAGAAAATTACTGACAATGACAAACTTTTTGGTGAAGCCTCTTACTGCCACACATAATTTTCCCATAACTTTGGACCTTATTTTTTCAAACCACTGACTGAACTTACCGTTTTCTACTAATGTATGACTTTAGGGTACAAAAAATAACATGTATTAATAGTGTGATGATATCGAAGGGCATAACCAATTCCTCAAAAATAAAAAGTTAATTAACGATACAGAACAAAATATTTATTTTATTATATTTGAGGTATATTACTGGATAGGAATCGGTCATGACGAATCAACATTTGTGAGCAGATAGTTTTTGTGTAAAATAATAATTCATGCAACGATAGGCCTACTTGTACTGTATTACGTTGCCCCTTATGTTCTAAGATAGCACAGTTTATCCTGGGTTAGGAAATGAGCTATCTACTTATTTTATGGGATCGTTTAAGATTAGCTTTCTTTTTTTTTATATCAAACTTACGCATTGACAATGATAAATGCTTACAGCCTTGGCCTTCATGCATATGAACAAAGTCTGGATCTGGAGTTGTTCCATCTTAGCCCGCCACAGTATCACAGAACATCACTCTCGGCCCCGCGCGCTGTCTCGCGGCCACTGCTCATAAGGGAATGCTGATAATTAAATAATAATAAAACACCGATATACCAGTTTGACGAAGAATTTGTGCAAGGCTGCTTTTACTTCCGTGTCTGCGCAGCCCATGACGTCATCATTCAACTTCACTTCGATGTTGAGACCTACAGAGTCGATTTTTCTGTATCACCTTCAAAGGAAAATGGAATTATAGGGTAGGATTTGTCATCATCAGTGACGCTTGTCTTCCCTGGTTAGTCACAACACTGATTGTAAAAGCCCACTAAACGGCTCAAATGCCACTCCCCTCCCTATTCAAACAAACTCAACCGAGATCCCGATCGAGTTTTTATCATCTTCCTCTTTCGTTGGGCTGGGTCATGGCCTGTCACTGGGAATCACACACGCATAGCGTGCTCGCTGTAAGCTACACAGCAATACTCGAAATTGAGTAAATCTACAAGTTTGGAACTTCTGCTGTAATTTGTATTATTTCACTTGACCATTTATGTTTTAATCATTGGTGAAGGTCTTTGCGTGATGCTTACAAAATTATTTGAGCTGCCAGTGCCACCACAAACAATAAATAACTCTGATTGATAGGCCTAATAATAATAATACAGAGATAGACCAATTTGGATCTAAACGTGGGCAATTTCGAAGGACAGCACCGCAATGATAATGATACAGTTCATTTAGTCATAGACAAGTCATGGACTGTAGCGATATTTCGACTAAACCGGTGCCGTTGTTAGAGAAAGCCTAAACGTCTAGACATGCAGTGGAATTGGCCAGATTATCAGATAATGATGAATGGTAAAGAGGATTTAACTTTTAAAATGAAATGCCATTGCAAGGCTGTCTATTCTATTCTGGCACAGTTATCAGATTGTCACGTGTGATAATACCATCATGGTCATGTGAACAGATGAGATATTTCTTAGATGTGTAACAGTCTCGTCTCGTCTCATCTCGTTTAATGAAATTGTGATTGTTGTATTCAACAAATTAGTATCAGTGGTAGTTTTTTCATGTCAGGAACATCCTGGTGATTACAAGACTAAATGAATCTTATGGATACAAGAATGGTGCTGTCTTGAGATGCTTCATTAGCTGTCTCCTGAAATAGTACAATTTTTCTTTTCTAAAATTCTTTTCAGGTGCTCCAGCTCCAGGAGCTTGCATAGCAGTGTTTGTCACCATTATCACTTTTGAAGTATCAGTGATAATTACTGGAGTGTCCTTTTTAAAGTCTGAGATTAGCTTCAGAAGGAGAGTATCTCATCCCATACCACTGATGGAGAGTAGTGGTTTATTACCCCAGTAATCAGCCTTGTGTCGGCCTGCATCACTAGTCTTTGACTTCCTAGTCTCTGACAGTCTAATAGCACAGAAGCTTTCAAGGTTCCTTGTGGCTAGCTTGATAATTCAAGTCCACAATGCCACTGTTTGGGCCTCGCACCAAAAGTCCACAAGAGCTTGTCCGCTCACTGAAGGAGAATTTGGCGCAGCTGCCTGGTCTTAAAGAAAAGGAATATAAAAAGGTAATGCCTAATATAATTGAAGTGAGCTGAAGAAGTGATATGTAAAGAGATTTGATAATAATTAATTTTGTTTTTAAAAAGTCCTATTTATTATGCAATTTTTGAATTATGTTTTTACATCCAAGGTTGGCAGAAAATGTTTGTTACTGATTCTTTTAATTGAAACCAGCTATGCATTTCACAGTTTTTGTTTTTAGTGTATTCCAGATTTTAGCAAATTGTATTAATTGTTGTGCCTGTTTATATTATAATCTTGTTTATTGACCATTTATCAAGAAATGGATTTTTGCAAAATGAATGGTTCTATATGCAGTTTAAAAGTGTTATTGTATACATTTATAGATGTAGAATTGAACATGTCTGTGTTGCTGTGAACTTAGTAGTCCAGAAGGTTGTTGGTTGAAACTGCTGAAGTTTCACCAGCTTGAAGGGTCAGGATATTCAAATAATTTTGGAAGTTGGTTTTATCGGTTCGTGCTGCTTAAAGTTTTCTTTAAAGATAAATATTCCTATAACATGTTGTAATGTGTTTTCAGTCAGTAATCTTGAAGTCTCCTATTTCATATAGGTGAGTGAGGATGTCTCAAAAACATTACAGTCGATCAAAACGTTGCTGTATGGCACTGTGGATCAAGAGCCAGCAACAGAGCAGGTGGCCATGCTGTCTACAGAGATGTACCAGAATAACACGCTGCCCTTGCTTATACAGAACTTAGCCCGTATAGATTTTGAGGTATTAATTAAATATATATTTATATATTATCATGTCAGTTCATTCAAACACCTTACAAATTGAAATTGTCATTCCCAGTGCAAGTGATGAATTTTCAATCTTTCACTGACTGTGACAGATTACTTTATTTTAAAAATGACTACCATTTCACCAAAGGGAGTTTGACTGAAAGTATTTGAGAAAATTGGATTTAGGAATTTAGATAATGTATATGCACTTGAAAAAAACACACTTCCATTTTTAACTTTCTATTCAATTGTATGTCCCTAGAGCTGGGTTCCCATGAGTGAAGATTACAAACTTTTTCAGTGACATACAAAATTCAGAGTTAACGTTTCGTCACAATTTGGCCAATTTCATCAGTCCATTCCCTTCACATCTCAGTCATAGAACAGGTGCTTTGAAAGTTTGTATAGTATTTCTGCATGTGTGAGTATGTGAAAAAGATGTTTATTGTTGACCCAGGTTTTGTGAGGATCTGAAGATTCAGTACTCAGCTGATGATACGAGTATCACACTACAATTTCAGACTATAGTTACCCAAAATTCTGTAGAACCAGTGAACCAGATCTCCTACTGTAATTGAAAGAAAAACACTGACAAAATGTAGCAGATTCATCCAAGGTCTAAGAAGGGGCTGTTGCAGTTAGTTTAGCTGAGTTATATTATACTATATTGGTAGATCTTCACTGTGTATGAATGTGCATTAAAGTTGTCCCTGAACTTTTCTGGTCTTTAGCTTTTGTGTTAGCACTTGCTAGCTCATGTTAATAGTATCTTTTTGATCATTATTACCATTAATATGTGCTTGTTGCTTTCCCCAGGGCCGTAAAGATGTTGTTGCAATCTTCAACAATTTGTTACGACGTCAAATAGGCACACGTACCCCAACAGAGGAGTATATATGTATGAACCCAGCTCTCTTGACTGAGCTAGTTAAAGGGTAAGGATTTTCAATTTTTATGCAATTATTGAGATCCTTCTCTATGACTTCAATAAAGTGCAAAGCATAACAGCGAAAAGGACCTTCATTTAATTAGTCACATGATTACAGGAATGGCAGAATGTCAAAAAGGTTTGAAAAAGGATAAACCAAAAAGCAGATCTGAGGAAAAATAGCATTTTAACAAGTTAATGCATGATAGCAATTGACAACACAGCGTCCATATAGAACATAAACCTGAATATTGGTCTTGGTGTTCAGATAGTTGCCTTCAGCTGCTGTTACCACTATGCTTGTGAAAAAGCACTTTCAAACACTTGATACTGAGTAAATGGGCTTTACATGAATTCAGTATGAAATAGAGTGCTTGAAAATATCAGCCATATTGAAATGTAATGTTGTATTCCATAAGACTAAGGTTTAGAGAAATGTGCAGTCACAAACATCTCTTTACAAGCATGAAAAGACGACTTCCTCATAAAAATGTTGACAAATACAGTTTAAATCTGGAGATGAACTCAGTTAATGTTATGAGAATTGGCTTAAATTTGTAAACAGTGAAACCAGTTTTTGATGTATGCCCGTATATCATAACATGGACGGTCTGTGCAAAGCACAGCTTATAAAGTAGCTGTATCATATTCCTTAGAAATAGAATGTGTTAAATGGTGTTGCTATTTGTTGATCCACAAGGACCTGTGATTTTTAAGGAGATATACTAATACCACATAATGTGATTGATAATGTTCTCAGTATTGCATTTATTATTATATTTGTCTTTCCAGTTATGAGAATCAAGAGATTGCCCTAAATTGTGGCATGATGCTTCGTGAATGCTGCAGATTTGAGTCTCTGGCTAAGATTTTGCTGAATTCACCAGAGTTTTACAAGTTCTTTGAGTATGTGGAAGTCTCCACCTTTGATATTGCTTCGGATGCATTCTCCACTTTTAAAGTAAGTTTCTTGAGTTGAGCAAAACGTCATCTCAGTTTTAGATATATAAGTGAAATTGCAAGAAGTCATGAAAATTCTGAATAGGCTTTAGAATAGCGTTGCTATTATGGGAGATAGTCCAGAATTTCTAGAGTTACAGCACCAGTAGACCCAGAAATAAGCCTAGAACGAGTGGACTAAGGAATAAACCTGATATCTCTCTGGAACTACTTTAGAGTCATTGTAATGTCTTAACATTGTGAAAAGTAAATTTGCAAAGGTGTTGAGTTCTGCCTAGAAGGCACAGACAGGGCAACTATAATTATAATGCAATTTTTGAAATCAATATCAGGGCTCTTAGAAATTACTTTTTGCTAATCTGAGCATTCCTGTCATTTTTTTTTGTTCATTTTGTTTTTAATCAGGAACTTTTGACAAAACATAAAATGCTGTCTGCGGAGTTTTTGGAACACAACTATGATGAGGTCTTCTCACACTACCAAAGTCTCCTCAACTCAGAGAATTACGTTACTAGGAGGCAAGCTCTCAAGGTGAGTCAGGGGAGCATGCCAGAGAAACCCAATAGGCAGCTTTTCATACACTTGGGCATAGCTGGCTTATTGGTGTATGTCTAAGAACCCAGCCGTTGGGAGACAAATAACAAGATTGAGATGGTCTCCATGCAAATTGGAATGCATGCCAGTGATTTCCTTTACTTTTTGAAATGCTTGCTGTTGTAAACTGATCAGCACCAGTTTTCTATCCTGAAAAGCAAGGTGTCTTATTTTTGTGTTGTGCTTTTTATAAAAAGTTCTTTGATTTAAGAAGACACTTGTATTTTAAGACTGAGATACTCTTTTCTCTAAAACATCATTCTGCTAATCCGTTTAAGAGATCTGGGTGTTATTATATATTTTCTCTCTCTGAGATCAGGCTCTTAGGGATGTAAATTGTAGTGAACAAAAGTCAATTCTATACCTATGGTAAGCAACATCTTCTTAACTGGCAATAGCTATAATTTGATAGATAAAATGATTCTCACTGTATTATCATTAAATGAGTAAGAAGAATTCAAAAACGTTTCTAAAAGTAGACAACCTGTAGGGGATGTCACCAAGTTCGCTCAAAAAATCTTTCGTCTAGCAGACTCCAGTGTTTAAAAATATGGTCAATAACACCTTTATTATACCTTCCCCCAAACATTGAATCAAAGGTGAAATGAAAACAAAACTCGCAAAAGACAAGTGGATAGAAATATTCAGGCTTCTATTAGCCTACCCCTTGTGTCAAATTCATTACCACCAGTGCTGATATCACCATGTTTATTCCATTAGGTCTGTCTATTTTGTCTATTTTATGGGCTGCACTAGCAATACTGGAACTTTCAACGCTGGTGTCATAATTTCTGTGTTAAAGCTGTAAGTAACCAGTATTAGACTGGAAGTGGCATATGAAAAATCATTGCTTTTGATGTCACAGCAGATTTGAACAGAGACTGCAGATGATGAGTATAATGAATAATGTTTATTTATCTCAATCTAGCTCCTTGGAGAACTGCTCTTAGATCGTCACAACTTCAGCACGATGAATCGTTACATCAGTAATCCTGAGAACCTTAAGCTTATGATGAACATGCTGAGAGAAAAATCGAGGAACATTCAGTTTGAGGCCTTTCATGTCTTCAAGGTAAATTTCATAAACTCTTAAGGTGTTGCATATTAAGAACTGAATTTAAGGATGTTTATCTGAAACTCTGACAATAATCTGTTCATATTTCATGTTAAGTGAATAACTGTAACGGAAGTATTTTATGTAGCCAGATGAGGGCAGATGAGAAAATTTGTGGCCTCAGTCCAAGTATGTGTGAGTTTTAAATAAGTGAGCGCATCACTTTTACAGTATCCCTCATGACACTACATCAAATTTCACTGTGGTACAGTTTTTCTTTATAAATGACCAGATTCAAAATTGGGGAGAGGAATACATAGAAAAGACAAAGAGTACTTAGAGATCTTCAAAACTGTTATTTGAGTTTTGCATAAATCATCTTTCTCTCCCCCCTGGTCTGATTGAAGCCTGAAGTCAAATAGTTTGAGAATGAAATCTTGTTTGCTCTCTTAATCCCATAATCACTGTGAGCTGTATGTCATGACTCAGATTTGTGTAGATAACACAATTTGAAGTTTACTCACTTGTCTTTTAAACATGGCCATACTGACATACTTGTATATGGATAAGAAGATCATTGCTTATAACCTCATGCACATAGTATCAAGTGTTTGTGTTCCCTCGTGAAGGTATATTGTGTCCAAAAATAAGAATCCTCACAATTTTACTTTTTGTGAAAAGTGTAAGGTCATGGTCATATTGTCATGGTAACAGATCAGTTGCAACTTGAAATAGAAACAAAATAAAATAGGATAAAGGTTTTTTATGCTATTCAGGACTACTTTGAAATATAGAATTTGAATTTTAAAGGAAGAATTGCTAACTCCTCAGATATTTGTGGCAAATCCCAACAAGCCACGTCCCATCTTGGACATCCTGCTGCGCAACAAGGAAAAATTGGTGGATTTCCTGACAAGATTCCACACTGAGCGGTCAGAGGACGAGCAATTTAATGACGAGAAGAGTTACCTCATCAAGCAGATAAAGGAACTACGGGCCCCTGATGATGGGGATTCTTAGCCTCAGGTCTGCTGCGTGTAGGCCTGCAAAATGTGTTTCCTTTATGCGATCTGTGTTAGCTTGTCAGTTTCTTCATTGCTCTGGGGCACTCAAGATTTTCATGATTATGTCAGTTGTGGGGTTTGCGTTATTGCATTCATTAAAGTCTGGGTGCTCATAAAGCTTGTAGAATATCGCAGAACAGCATTTTTTGTCTAATATTCTGTACAATAAGATGTTATTATGTGTGGTAACATCTGAAAACATTTAAGGATTATGGTGTGTAATATGTCTTGTGATCAGTTGGAAAGAAAAAGACTGGAGAATTTCCTCAAAGTTTTAGGATGTATTTTGAAACTTGAAAACATCATGTGGTGAGTAGAGGTAGCTGTCAGAATTTCACATTTGACTGCCAGTAAGAAATACTGGCCACATGCGAGAATCAAAGTATGTGCAGATCCTCAATAGCTTTTTAAGATGTGATGTGTTTGCTAAAGATAATGATTTAAGTTACATCTTGAACCTGCTAGGATATTTATCATAATTTATGTCACTGGAAAGTTGTATCAAACACCTTTGATCCCAGATTCATGTTGCTGGGAGAAAGAATGCCAAATTTGTGCATGATTACATAAGAATAAAAATAAGGAGAAATAGTTAGAAATCAGCACAGGAAACATCATTAATAATATAAATTAACATTTTACTTGAAGTATAGTGGGTATTCTAATAATAGTATGAATTGAATGCTATCCGTACCTTTCAATGAATTACTTAAAGCAGGCAGAGCCATCTGTGAAGTTCTGAAAATATATTTCAACTCTGTGTGTTGAATGCTAGTGGTTTAATTTTTAAATGCAGAGGTGCATAGGGCTACTGAAAACATCTTTGAATGTTGAAAGTATTTTGATATGCTGAAAACATTCTTGTAAGCAGACAGTTGAATATGAAGTATTTTATATTCAGAATACAGAAAATATTTCCCAGTGTAATAAACATACAAGAGTAGCATGGGAACAATGGAAAGTGAATCCCAGTGAAGCATTGAAATCATCTCAGAGTAGAGGGAGTGAAATGGAATCACAGAATACTCCCATGAGTGTTGTAAGTGATTTAGGGAAATGTAAGGATATTATGGAATGTAAACATCAAGGTTTTGAAAGTAACTTGGAATACTGCGAGGAATTTGTTTGAATATCACATCATGATATGCAAGGCAATTTTGTGAAAAATGATAAAAAGCACTTTCTTTTGATGGCTAAGAGTGGTGGTCATAAGAAGAGACATTATAAAATTGTGACAGGAACAGTGTCAAGATGTTTTGGAACAGAAGTCATTGCCTCATACCTCTTTGAAGCTTATGCAGGAACTGGAAGTAATCTGAATAGTAATGATTTTGTGTTATAGAATGTGCTGGACTAGTGTAGTATCACCCTTTCAACTTTGGTATGCATTTTGATAGCTGTAGTTTAGATTCATCAGGTTGTGGAATGAAAAGATTTTCCTCTATAATGATAAGTCTTGCCACATTGATATCATAATTTCCTGGAATGTTCTTTAATGGTGTTAGCAATGTGTGATAAAGGACTGTAAGTGATATATTTACAGGTGAATTATTAACATCATCTGCATCTGTGGTATAGCTTTGGAAGTCAGTTAGGCTGAAATTGAATAATTGGGAAAAGCTTACCTGAAATATCTCTGAAATTGTATACTCTTGAATACAAAAAAGAGTAGGGTTTTTCATTATATTATCCAATCATCACCATGAAGTCACAGCTCGAGACAGCTGAATCTATGATAACATATGACTACAAGTATATTGCAGTAATATAAGTACATATGCGATAATGTATTTGCATTTCATATTGGTCAATGATGGTTGTGAAAAAGAAACAAAGCAATTATGTTTGGGTGTCTTTAAGCAATGGCACGGGTCTTTTGTGCAATTTTGCACATTCTTGTTCCTCTAGTTTTCCTTCTGTTTTTTTTTCTAGCAACTACTGATGCAAACAGTGAGGCGATTATAATAGGATATTAAAGATACAACAATCATCATGGATTTTTAAAAAATGCATATTTTCCTCTTCTTCCAACTGTACTGATTCTCTCTCTTCCCACACTCAGAGGCTTTATTTTTTGATTAGGCTGCTTTACAAAATTCAGTTTTTCTTACCCTGCATTCAGTAAGAATCTTATCTATAAATGCGAGATAAGTGTGTTCCAGATTTTATGACACTGGCTTTTAAGATCAAGCAAAAAGTCCTATGCTGCTATCATTAAGGCAGACAGTTGTTAATATGAAAAGATTTTGTGGGATCCCCACAATTTCGGTTTAACTGACTTCCAATGTAATTAATTCCCATTCAAATTCCTCAATTACAGCAGAGCAAAGAGCATGTCCCTCTTTGGACACTTTGTGATCCATGAACTTGCTGTGGTTGTGTGTTACAGAAGTTGGGCATAAAATTAGAAATGACTTACTAACAAAAAATGAAGAAATAACTGTGTAAGACAGTCAGGCTGACTGATGTACTTTAACTTACTTCTGAGATAAAAGTGTAGGGATTTCAAGATCTCCATAGATTGTCAACTATGACTAGGTCGCAGCATGAACCGATTGTTGCTGAAGATACATGATGGTGGAGTCAACTTCCACCATTTCAGTGTATAAAATTTAACAAGTTTTACACAAGACGGAGCGATATTATATCCAGTATTTAGCTTGGCACAAGAGCACTGTCATTTACAGGTTTGTAACTGTGTGAAGGATTACTGCTTGAGACGGGCAAGATCCACTCCATTTGGGGAACCTGAATAAAAAGTGATGCAATAAAATCAGGAATATTGATTACTCTGAACTTCATTCCTTTTGATAAAAGAGAGCTGGTAAATGATATTTTCGGTCACATGAGCCTGAGTGGGCTGTAATTTGTTGCCTCTTGATCATGAGAATATGTGGTGTCAGTTTCATTCTCTGATTCCTGAAATTCAATCGTTTGTTAGCTTGTCTTGAAATTGGTGCATAAGAGACAGTAGGGTGTGAAAGTAAGTAAATGTAACAAGTGCTTGCTTTAATATTTTACTTTTTAGAAGTGCAATGAAGTTTATGTATACAGTGTACAAAAACCATGGAGTGATAATTCTTGCATTTGGAAATTACAATGCAAGGAAGCTTTAGATTTAACAGCAATTTCCCAACATCTAATTTTGAGTTTTTCACCCTTGCAAAGCCTTTGTCTGAGACATGATCTTTTGTTATTGATCTGGTATTGGTGATTTCAGAGATCAGATGGGCTCTGAATTTCACAGCCTTGTCTTAAACATATGAAAATATGAAGGCAGATAACAACTCAAAAACATTGTCTTGACATACAGTATAGTTTCTCTTGCACTGTTAGTCAGGTATTGAAAGCTTTTCTCTACAGGCAAATTAAGGAACATTTCAGGCCCACAAAAGTGATTCAAACATGTAAGCATTGGAATGACAGTGTTTTGCTTCGGGTTGAATGGTATTTCATGCACACAGGGTTTTTAGTGGTTTTCTTTTTACTTCTCTATGTGAATTTGTGTTGTGCTGGGTTGGCGTAACGCATACTCCATGACATTTAGGTGTGAAATACTTCATTTTTTTTCATGGTTCCCCCCATTGTGTTTTAGAGATTCTGACATGTGAATTTGGAGGGGAAAATTATGATGTATCATGAATATGGTATAATCTCATTTCTGTTACCGGTAACAGCCTTTGCTTATTCTCAAAACATGATGTTAGATGTCAGATCATAGAAACAGGGAGGGTGAAGGAAAAGCCCCCATTAGATATCAACACACAGCAATTTAATTCAGAGTGAACTATGAGATTTCAACTTAATTTCCCACAATTCATCAAGGAGTACCAAGATGAGTTTAGGGAGACATAAATTGATAGAAATTGCATTTTGCATATTTTCTTTTTTTAGAAGTGTGGCCTTGCTTTTTATTCATCTTAGCAGGGTTTTGATGCATAGCCTCTTGTGAAAATCCATTCTCCTCATGTGTTTTTAGTTTGGTTTTCAAACAAGGTATGCATGCCATTTCCTTTGACACCGATGAATGTAATCTCGTTATAACTCTTTTTGTTTGTCCCATAGTTGAGTTACATTCGTTTTAATAAATAAAACTGTACAACAAGCTTAGCAAGGCTTTACCTTGTTATTTCATAAAAAAGGCAATTTGGTTTTCTCTAGCTTAAGTTGTGTATTTGTTTGATTATCACGTTTTTTATGAAATATGATAACAAATTCCTACTATTTTTTAAAGGTATTTTTTATGTTCCACCATTACTAATGATATGATGTGATTTGATTTTGATGTTTGCATTCATGAAAACAAAAAGAATTCTTTTTATGAAACAGGTCCTGAATATATATATTTCATTCTTAGATGCTTCTGATCTTGTGACTGTTGAGAGAGACGAAGAATGTGAGTGATGCAGTGATTGGTTGGGATGGAGATGGCTGGAGTCTTTGCCATGCCTTCACTTATTTCCCTCCGTTTGTTCGGTGTGCAGGCATTTGTTTTTAACATATAACCTTTGCCGTGAGCTTATCTGTAAAGAATGTCATGTAAGCTGCCAAGGAAATTTGAGGTATTGGAACTTTCTCCATGTATTACTTGAATATGTTTGGTGTTCAAACTTTTTTATTTTAAATTTTTTCTTCTCTTTTCTTTGTTTTTTTTATTATTATTGTTGTTTATCTTGTGGTGCGTCTAGCACATTTAACCATGGCTAGAATGTTTGAGAAACACCACATGATATGCCGCATGTTTTATTATGCAGCGGGCAAATTTCACAAATTATCTGGTGAGCCATATGATGAGTCAGAATTCTCCAAGAGTCATTTAAAATTTAGCAGTTTCACTTAGCAAATTTTTGTTTTCCTTTTCCCACACAGAGCAGAGGAATAATATTGTAAAACAATCGACATTACCGCAAAATTATTTCCAGCTGCCCTTCAGGACACAGCTTGATAACGTACAGCTAAAAAACAGTATTCAAGGAAGACCTGCACTAGAGTACTCGTGTGACTATCCAGTACAAGAGTGTTAGAAGAAGTTACTGTAGAAAGGTCTTCATTGGAGACAACTGATTATTTATAAATCATCTGGTGCATTTTTCTTTCCTTTATAGGTCTCCAGCATGTGAATACTGTTCTGATTTTGTTTGTAACAGAGGCTGGGCTGAGAAAACCACTAGGAAGTGATGCTAAAATTACATGAGGGATTAAACTGGATATCTGTGCAAGAAGCAGACTTTAGCTTTAAAATGGCTAAGGAGAAAAGTACATATTCAGATATTCACTCAAGAAAAGTGGAAGAAATCAGTTGGCAGAAATTGCTTATGAAGTATCTGTTTGACGAATTTAAAGTAGAGACAGCAGTTCTTATTATGGATTTAAAATAAAGATGAAAAAGGAACAACCTGTAAGTTGTATTTTCTTGGTACTTTAGATTCACATAGTATTTGATCAAGAGAATACCTACATCCATTTATCCCTTTGATGTGGGATTCACTTCCACATAAACTTGCCTCAGTTAAAGTAATGTGAAATTCAGTGAAAATGTTTTTTTAAATTTTGGAGAGAATTATTGATTGCCATTTAGATATGGTTTTTGTTTTAGGACCGCCAACATCTTGTCACAGTAGTAGTTCCAAATTGCTACTCACTCATTATTGATTGAAAATTTTTATGAGCGACAGTAAGAGTTAAGAGGGTTATGTCTTGCAAGTCCTGTAGAGTCTTTAAAATGGAGCCAGGAGAAGGAAAATACAGTCTGATAGACAAAAACTGAAACTTGGCAAAGAATTTTCTTTCATCACATATTCTTAAGACAGAGAGATTGAGAGCAGATGAAATGGAAGCTGTTACAGAATGTACGTTTTGAAACATCCATTAGGAACATATGCATCTTTTTATGCCCCTGAAATGAAAGTATTAACAGTGGTAAAGACATGGGTACAAATTTACTTTCCATGCTGTAACATCACAAGTTTCAGTGATTTAATGAGTATTATCTTTAAATGTAAGGACCTTCACAATTGGTCTGGTAATGGAACAGTGACTATTTCATATCCTTAGGTCAAAGGTGACCATCATTGGCATTTTTTGGGGGTTTTTTTTGGACATTCAGACATTAGAGACAAGTTATTTTCACACTGGTAACAAGCGAACTTGCAAAACAAGTTCACGAATTTTAATGTTTAAATAAAACTTTTCTTGTGGCACTTACATGGAAATTTGCAACCATGGGTAAGTTGTAAATTTTGTGAAATAAAAATCAACATGAAGATCAGTGACAGATTAATTGCAGAATGATGTCTTTGTTTCACAACTCTAAGCCTACAATCAGTAACCAGACGAGATCCTTTGTGTAGCAAGTACATCAAGTACATGTATATAGTACAGCTTTCTTTCCATGGTATAATTATGAATGAAGTTTGTAAAGTAAATAATGACTTTATGGTAAACTGTATGCAGCTGAGTGTGTGAATGCTTGTATATGTTTGCTGTGTTAATACTGCCTCTCTAATGCAAGAGGTTTTGAGCAAGAAATTGTTATACCAAGATCATCTGTTTTGAAATGATATGAACATGTGTATGAAGTAGGTACTACGGTAGGGCATATCAGTGACTCTTTAATTGAACTTATATATGAATAACTGAATATATATGTGCCCATATTATGCTCTTGGTCCCAGGTTCCTATTCAACGTGAAGACCGATGCTATGAGTATGTGATGTCAAGCGTAAGATATTTATGAACCTGTGCTGCGTAACCTGTTTCTTTTGCATACTTTTTAATCACACATGGCCAGATTTATCAGTGAAACCTTTTTATTTTCACCAGGGCAGACATACAATGTAATGATTTAAATTTGATGTCTAAAGCTCTGCAAATACAATGCTTCATGAAAGCATTCTATAGTTACCCCTGTGTGTCACCTCTTACAATCTAATATTCTGTTTCTTATTTCAGTCTTTCTGTTATATTTTATTTTGTGAAGAAGACCATATATATGGACATCAGTTTAATAAACACCTCAGTTATTTCAGCATAAAACTTAAGAATCTTTTCCAAAACTTCAAACTGCAATGTGTGGCAAAGGTGCGGACATTTTTTAATCTAATGTTGTGCCTATCATAGCACTAAACTGTAAGGAACCATGGTGGGTAAATATAGGGGCAAGACAAAAAAAAATTTGGGTACAAGGCGTCATTAGCAACAAGTTCCAAGTACATTCAGCGCTTAGTCATTCTAGTTTTTGCAAAAGCTCCATGGAAATGACTCTATTGTAGGCTTCATTGAAATGTATAGACTTTGTGTTGTTTTTTTTAAATAAAACCTTCAAATGCATAGCTTAGGGAAGCATAGAGACTGCGGAATGGTGTTATTGAGATATAGATGGGAACTGCTTTAGATATAGTGGAACTATGAAATAACACAGTCACCATTCGGACTAAGCTTTCAAAGATGTGTTATCAGATGTCTTGTGTTATCCAACGTGCTTTTTGTATGGAGCAAAGCAACTGGGACTGTTGAATGGGAGTATGCTAGGCAAGGTTTTGTGTTAAGCAGTGTTTGTGTTTGCAGAGTTTCACTATATAAGGTGTTGAATCATTGTAATAAGCAATGTTTTGTTTTTCATTAAGAATCTGGCATGAGCACTTTTTTTTTTCATTTCAGTAGCAGGGATGGCAATGGGTGATATATAAGAAATTTTGCCTTTCTGTGGAAAAAAATAATGTGGGTCAAATTTGCCATTTTGTTAGAAATAAAACAGTAGAGAAATAATACATAAAAACTGTCCAAAGGGAAGATAACCCACTTCATAGTATATCATGGGTAGAGATGCACATACACAATTAAAACTATGTTGCCTCCACCTAACAGCATAACACCAATTTAGCTCTACCAGGCCCTGTCCTCCTGCTCTCCCCC
>JAWQUT010000245.1:613122-641917 GCA_033807755.1 Ellobium chinense
CCCACCCCACTTGCCATCATGCTGTGTTAAAATAATTAGGAGGCCACTGTATTTTTTCCAACGTTATTATCATAAATTAATAACATGTAAGAATTACTAACCCTGGGCAATGAAAAAGGCAAAGGGGGCTTAAAGTGTGATGCTATCTAAGGTGTATGCAGTGGAAGTTATTCAGACTGAAATCAATTTGGGGGGGGGGGGGNGGGGGGGGGGGGCGCATCCATTTGTAGTTCACCGATAGTGTTTTGGATCAAAGGGGTCAATGTCTGTTTTAATCTTCATAGCTTGGCAGAGAGAAATATGCATTTCATATTCTGATAGGTGTGTTAGGTGTGCACTGATGCATTGGATTGCCAGCAGAAAGCAAACTTTTTTGAGGTAACCCCAACAAAAAGCTCCCCTGCATCTTTGATCTACATAATGCTGGGGGCATTTTGGAGGGAATCAGCTGCTGTTAGATGCATAGAGATATGATGCATTAATTAAACTGCTTGTCAGAAAACAATGAAATATTAAGTGCTTCATAAAACATCAACAATCTATGCCATTTACAAGTGGCTTCATGATAGTAGTTGATAGTAAGGCACTGCTTATTTCTTTCTCAAGTCTGTTGCTGTGAGGTAGACTTGCAGGCGCATAGATATATGAAAACCACCAAATATAGTTATCGCACATTGAAACACTGTCATGCTCTGTCATGGTTTTTGGACATCAAAAACTGTCACCATGAATCATGACATCTGGTAAAGACAACATCTGGCATATATCAATTACATAACCGAAGGTGTTTGAGAAATTATGATTTTTAATAAATGGAGCAAGTTTACAGTGAATATATGAGAATTTCACAGAACTTTAACAAATCTGATAAAACATTTACATACTTTTTTTATACAGTGTTTTTCAATTTATGTTTGAGACATGAGAAATGATAAGGATATAGAGGTCAAATATATAGAAAATATTAACAGGCAACCATGAAAGCCAGTCGCTCTAGCAGAGCATATCTCTTGGTAACACCTCCCTGCACAGGCTTAAATAATACAAAATACATGCATTCATGTGAATTTTCACCTGAACCATGCATCAAAGAAATTCTTTGCTTTCCAGATTGCTGAAAGTATAAAATTTGGATACTGCACTGTTTTGTTCCCTGTACGCTTTTAATGGTGTGTCAGATATGAATTTTCCTGCAAGAGGTGCTTTGGGTAATAGTTTTGTAAGAGACACTGGAAATTTTGTTTGGTATTAATCTTTGAAAAATAATTTGAAATTTGCCTTTGAGTCTTTTCTCTTAAACTTACAATTGTTAAATTTGCACTGTTTGGTCACCTAAGGTTGATTTGCTCATGCCCGTCATTTAGCTTTATCCACCTCAATGCTATATTATATAGTCTTATATTTAATTTCATATACTTTGTGATCATATATGGTGCATATTATTCACTCCTGAATATTTGGGTTTATCCGAAAGAATGTATACTGAGTTTTGGCCTACTTGCATTTCATTTATTTGCATATGAAATTTCAAAATAAATAGGTTACAATTCAAGGTTTTGGCCTCCTATTTTATTTTGAATGTTGTCCTTTACCTATCGCTTTAGGTTTTCTTTCTCTTCTTGAAGATAATTTGACAAGAAGTCTTCTCTTTTCTCTGCAGAAAAATGAATTAAATTAATGTACGAATATGAAGTTTTTTCCAGCTGTTTTCAAGTGATGCCAGTTAATCCAAAACATTTGGAATATCTTGAAATTAATAAAGAACAAAATACCCTGTATAACTCAGCTCCTAACACAGTGTGCTGGTCAAGCTTATTGCTAAATTGATTTGCCTTTCTCTGCTGGATGTGGGTTGTGAAATTTCACATTGTAAAATTAGGCATCTCTGAGAGCCCAGGGACTCGAGTTCGTTACACAGAATGCTAAAATGGGTTTTTCTTTCAATTTTTAAATTACATTATAGTTGGGATAGATAAAAAATATGAAATGCACCTGACCATCTGAGGTGCCACCTAGTGGTTTCAAGGCCTGAATATAAGGAGCACCACTGGTTGTTTCAAGGGAGTTCATTTCAGGATAAAGACTCACTCTGGCAGAAGTAACATACTGAAACTCATGCACTGCTTCCGTCAAGGTTGTATTTGTTCTTCCCAGTTCAGAAACTTGGTAACTTATGTTTGTAAACTATATTTTGCAAGTTTTCTATGATCACCATCAGTGTTTGTCATGATATGACACACAAAAGCTGTGAGACAAGTCTAATGAGTGTAGGCAACTTCAGTCCCTAATTCATGGGGATTTCACTTTATCACATTTACCAGGTTTAAGTGCAGTTGTCACCTTCTCAGTTTCTGACAGTATGTAAGAAGAAAGATGTTACAATGTTGGTCTACTGTCTAGATGAGCAGGGCATGTACAGCAGTCCTTGACAATGATACTATGTACCAGCTTTAATCCATGTAACGGTCATCTTGCACATATCTTAATTAAAATCAGTATTTGGCGTGGGGGGGTTCACAGAGTTTCTAGATTTAACAAGTTGTACTTTCATAATTATAAGCACTTTGTTGATGGTTGATGCTCAAGTCAAACTGTCATGCTCATGAATGTAAACCAACACAAGTTAAATCACATAAGCTTGTGAAGAATACAGACCATTCCACTTCATTGCAGTTTCTCAGGAACACGAAAAAGTTTTGATTAATGCAGAGACTGGAATTACCCGGATTATGATTAAGTGGAATATATCTATTACTATTACCTTAATCCCTGGTCTCAAAATAACCAGCTTTTGCTTCAAGGTTATTGCTTGATCGTCTTATGACATAATCATGAGGGTTGCTAACTTTCAAAACATTTCCACAGGCTAGTGGGAGTCACTGAGGTTGCCTATATTCATTGTCATTTAGACAAACTTTCCAGAAACTCTTGCCAGAATGGTTTTAAAAACTATAAAGAGGTTCTATTTGAATATAGCTCTTTGCTTCAAGAAAATGTTTGTGCAAGTTATATTACTGTATCAAGGTAATTCGCCATTTCACAAAAATATTTTGTGGGGAGATGAGTTTTGATATATAGATCATAAATACAGTGTATATGAAAAAGTGGTTTTGATGGGAGAGCCAACATAAGCCCTCTTGTTAGAAATGTTTGGAACTTTGTTCTAATATAAGCAGTAGTTTCTCTCCAACATACATCAGAGCAGTGTTTTCTTTGTACCTGAAATAGTTTCCTGCAGATGTCACAGTTTTTAAGTTTAAGAACACAGTTTGTGACAGTTGTCAACTATGACACCACCAAATGGTAACTTGCAGTTTGTAGATCCTATTGTGGTATCCTTTGAGTCACAATTAGTGAAACTTACAGAGTTTCAAATTTTGATTTGGAATGAAGCCCGAAGTTTTGATAAAAAAATTATATATCTTTGTTCCAATATCTTTTTGTGATCACAAAATCCTGTCCATAAAGTTTGTACAAAATCCACCATCAGCCACCGATTCATTTGTCAAATAACAATACTTGCACAGCACAGTAAATGTAAATAAGCATAATGCATACTCTGTAAGCACACCTTTAAACAAGGATATGAAAGCTTTTGTCTGATCTTGTAAAATTATGATTTGAAATTTACACATGTGGTTTTGTTGCAGGGTAAAAATTCATGTGAATTATGCAGACTACATTTCTGCATCTCGTGTACATCATATTGGGCAATGAACAAATAGAAGACAGCTGGGCCCAATTAAAATTTAGCTTTAATACGGAATTTTGTGATTGCTACGTCTTAGAGATAAATATGCAATATCCTTCAGGTATTTTCAGACATAAAGACTGCATACTGAATTCCATTTCTAAGTTCAGTTAAAGATTAGCAGTATTCACTCATCAAAGTGAGCCATAACATTTACATATAAATGGGGATGCATTCATATGGCGCTCTTTTTCAGTGGTGCTTGCCCGGAACTGTTGTCTTGACAGGGAAATATGAGATAGTTTCTGAACTAGTTACTTAGAAAGGCACTGATCAGGATGGCAAGGTACCTTATTAATCTCTATCTCTTTGTCATTTATTTTCGGTTATCTTTTCTTTTAACATACTGTGTAACCATTTGTAATACATACTGAACCTTTTTGTTTATTATGTTTCATTAGTGATATGTTAATTTCCTTCCATTACATTGTGGTACACAAAGCCTCATTTGTCCCCATTTATGGTTTGTGTTATCTGGTAATTGTGATTTTTTTCTTTTTCATGTCAGCTATAGGATGATTTCCTTTTTTTGCTGTTCAGTTTGAATATTATCAGTTTTTGTAGTCTATTTTTTTCTGTTTAAATTCTAATATATTGTCTTATTTAGTCAGCAAGCCCCGATTTGTTTTAGATGTGTCAATTCTTTTCATTAAACCTATGATTTTTAGATGTACTGTTACCTGTTTTGTTTTTCAAGTCAAGGCAGTTTCAATTACAATTAACAATAAGATTTTGATTTTTTTGCTCATTATGATTGGCTGAAAGACAAATGTTATTTGTGAATTCTGGACATTGCTCTAGCTAAGCAATATTATAATCTCTGAGAGACAGATAATGGTAGTGTGTAACACTGGTGTAGTCTGGTTTGTGAGTTTTTAGCGTCTATAAATGAGAGTCAGTGTGGTTAAGATATTGTCAATGTCAGCACTAACCACATAAGGAGCTGATGGTAAAATTATATCATCTATAAATCTGCCATTTTACTGAAAATGATTGTAAAATGCAGCACTCATCATTTCACAGGTGATACAGAAATTGTATTGCATTTTTCTTTACCAATTAATCTATGTTCTTATGGCTAGGTATTTCAGAAGCTATTAAAGCTATAACAGAACTATGCAGGTGGAAATAAAGACCTGTTTAAAAGTAAAAATAAATGAATTTGACCTAATTTGGCGACTTTTTCTGTAAAACGGCAGAAATAACTCATGTCAAGAGTAACAGAAGAAATGCAAGATGTCACATGATCTAATCATATCCAACAAATTGCATTCTTCTTGTGAAATCTGATTGAGACAACCAAATCCATCGTAATGGTGGCATTCATTCTATTCATGTAGTGTATCAGAAAACTGTCACCAGTAATATTGTTTTTTTTGGTTTTTTTTTATATTCTGTATATATATATTGATATCTGACAATATTCTGGGTTGTTTCTTTCCCTGCTTTATCATGTGTCTAAAGTTGCTCTAGTTAAAACTTTCATGCACTATGATTGACAAGTAATGAGGAATGATTTATAAATAAAATAACAAAAGACAAGATAAACAAAGTAATGGTAGCTATTATTATTGTTATAATGCTGATTGCAATTCATCTCCATGTACAAAAATAATTAAATATTTATACTAACTTAAAATTATACTTAGCATATGTGGCGATTCTTAAAATTCTGTACAACTTCTCTAATAATCGAAGTAAATTTCTATATAACAGGTAAATGCTTCTGACTGCATATCTTCTGAAAATGACATATTAACCCATTAATTACCAGCTGAGGTACTCATGTCAAGGGACAAAACTCTGTTAAAATCAATATGGACATCACAAAAACTAATATTGAGGCTATTCAGGCACGTAAAGTCACAAAATTAAAGATTTTTCTGAAAATGAAAGGATGAAAATAGGCAAAGGTATAAAATTTAAGAGCAGGCAATCTGGTAAATAAAGTTTATTAAATTAATACAAAAAAGGAATATATCAGTAAATATAATAAAGTTGCACATGCAAAATATGTAATTCAACTTCTCTTAACCACAATGTGCATTTTTTGTTTAACCCCTTCCTGCCTGATATGCTTACCTTATAATAAATGCCTAAGCAAAGCTAGAACACTAGTTTTTTTGTTGTTTTTTTTTCTCGTACTCTTATTATTTTAAAATGTTACTCTAGGTAATTGGATAATTCTTCATTTTTTTGTTTTTGTTTGGTCTTCACTGAAATCAGAATTTCCTAAAAAGATGATCTTTGGTCATTTCAATCACCAGTGTGATTAAATATTTCAAATAGATTGCATCTTTACATCCTGCTCAAGGATTAAATGGTCATGATTCCCTCACCTGAAAACCCACTCTGAACTCTGTGAAAAGCAAATAAACAATGGAAGATGAAATTCGGCAAATCGGCCACAGAGATTGGTTAAGAGTCTGGATGTAATGCAGAAACATATGCATGAGCAGGAGGTAATGGTGTCTCTTAATTTCATGATTCCTATAGTTGGAAACAAGAAAAAAACAAACCACGTTAGATCATATTGTTAGGATGCTCTTGCAGGCTTTAAGCCAAGGCACATTAGGCAGGAACAAGTCTATCACATTTGTCAGAAAACATTCATTTTAAAGAAAGTCAGAGATCAAAATCAAATCCCAGTCATTCTTCACGCTCTGCGCTGGTGTGCAAACTTTTCCATGCTCCATATGGACTGTGGTAAAATGGAGAGAGCAACAATCTTTCAATTTCAACATTCTTTTGTCATCTGCCCTCTGAATACAAACTTACATAAAGCATGAAAAAACTTAAAGTAATGTATCTGTATAAAAAACTTACTTCAGTTATCACAGATTCTGACAAATTCTCAAGATATTTATGATTATAAAAACAATTTTATATTTTTTGCATTTTCTTCTTCATTTCATGAGGAGACAATTTCTTTTGCTTACAGTGGTGGGGCTCCTTCCATATTTTTCATCTCTCTCAATATGCTACATAGAGATTTCTATACTATTACAACGGATAAATGACAGCCAAGCTCATTATTGTCCCTTGTTAGTATTATGAACTCAATTCCAAGTCATTTATATTAGTATAATTTATAGATGTGCACATCGATGAATAAAAACTTGCACACACGAATCAGTGAGTTCAAATATATCTCTAAAAAATGTGGAAAACTATATGGCTTAATTAACGAGCATATGCACATGCTGCAACCAGACTGAATCTGATGTCTCTTTTACTAAATGAACACACATTGGATCATTTTGTCATCCCTTAATTGTAGAAAGCTGTGGTTCCTCAAAAATTTTTATGACACAACATATATAAGTAATGGAGAAAAGCTGTCTTGAAATATAGTGCAAGTGTAGAAAACTAATGAGGAAGACACATGAACAAAACGTATGGCTGTTAAATAACATGAACAATGGCTGATAAATTGCTTCTGTCACATCTCTTTATCTTACTTCAACAGTAAAAGTAAATTCAATAAAGTTTAAATATATAGAAATACAAAGAAAGTCAGTTAATTTGAAGTCTGTTGTCAAACACTGTTTGATCAGTGAGAATCTGGAAGTCCTTCATGATACAGTATATTATAAACTCAATACAAAAATGAAATTTTGACTGAGGGGTTTCTTCATTCCAGAGATTTTCACTCCTTCACATATAGCAGTAATGAAAAAAAACAACAATGCCATATCTTCACAGCATCATAACTACACTCTAGGACTTGATCTGTTCAAGCTACTTTATGTGGCTCCTGTTTTCATCTTCTTCTAGCAAACCAAATGTTATCAATAAATACAACTCTGCACTCAAATTTAACACACAACATATAATACTAACATTTTATGAACACACATATTCCTATTTTTCTCTTCTGACAAATATTTGCACCAAATGGCGTTAATTATTAATTTACAATATTCTACAATGTCCACATTTTCTATTTTCTGACAACCAATAACTGCAGTCTTATCAGTGAATCATAACTCTGCACCCAATAATAGCATTGGTCAATTTGGCTACATCAAGCATATCTTTTCCATTTTCTACTGAACCCCTTCACTGAAACAGGCATTCTCTTTAAACCAGAAATAGTTTAGATGCGAAAGATTTATCTGGTCTCATTGGTTCTGGTTTAATCAAACTGCACAGTTTATACAAATTATTATGTTCTCTAAACATCTGCAGACTGAGCATTTGCACTGTTTCATTCTTTCTGTATCATTCTAAATTACTGATTCAAACATCACATATAACGTTTACTATATGGATTCTGATTATAAAAGACCATACCATCAGTACAGCAGTTTGTTTGTAGTATTCTTGAAAGCAGACCTCGGTCTAAAGCAACACACTTTGTTTTGATGACTAGTAAACATTCTGTATTATTTGTGCGTAAGAAAAACAATAAACATTGATGATATTCAAATAACTTTGGTTCTTTACGAGCTTGTGTTCATGTTCACGCATTCCTCTTTATTATGTCTTAATCATTCATTCATTCTCNGAATGGTATCACAAATGAAAATACGGTCTCACATACACATAAGAAAAAACAGTCCCACATATGCAAATGAAAAAATGGCACTACATATACAAATACAAAAAACAGGCTCACATAAACAAATGAAAAAAACAGTCCTACATACACAAATGAAAAAAAATGGCCCCACACATACACAAATGAAAAAACAGTCTTACACGCAAATGAAACAAATACCATCCTACACACAAATGAAAAAACAGTCCTAGTCCTAAATACCCGTATGAAAGAACGGTTCTGCGGTCCTACACATGAAAGAATGGTGCGGTCCTACACATGAAAGAATGGTCCTACATACACAAATGAACAAAAAACGGTCCTACTTACACAAATGAAAAAAAAAATGGTCCTACACAATTAAAAAAAAATGAAAAAAAAAACAACGGTCCTACATACACAAATGGTGGGGTGGGGGAGAAAGGACGATTTCAGGAAAAGATTTATGACAAAAATACTACATGAACTCACAGAGAGTAATCAAGTATGGAAGAAACTGTGTATATGACCCCTCCACCTCCCACCTTGCTGCTACATAAAAAAATACAACATCAACAAAATTAGAGGATGCATGAAAATATGCACCCAACTATGGCTCCATTTGCTCCAATGTCTTCTTGATTTGAGGATGTTAGTGTGACTGTTACAAGATCTGCTAATGTTTCCATAGCAATCATCCTTGACAGTCCTTTCTACTGATCACTGTTGCTGTCCGATCATCACGATTTTCTGGTGCTCTCCAAAAAACTGTCAATGTCATTTATCAAGTTGGAATTCTGCAAAAGCACCTGCCTTAGCATCTGGAATCCCTGCAGAGTCTCCTGCTGTTTGTCGGAGGAGGTTGTCCAACCAGAAGAGACAGGTGGTATTCGTTGTGACACTACCGTCTTTTGCTGACAAGATGACTGAAGGGATGAGGGATCTTGAGAGGGATGCTGGACTTCATAAGGACCTCTCTGTACTGCAGAATGCATAAGTTTTGATCTATGTGCAATCTGATCGTGACTTGATTGTGGACAATATGATGAAATGTAATGAGAAGTTACCATGTCCTCTCCAGAATGCACAGTTGGTGCTGCTGGGAAAGGTGAAGACCAATCATGATGAAGATTCCAAGCACCAGTTGAATGATGTGGAGGATTACTGACAGAAGAATTTTCTTGATGATGCTGTTGCATAAGCGTAGTTTGTTCTAAGATATCTGTAGAATAGGTTAAGGAAAATGAACGCAGTTCATGTTTCATACCAACAGTTCCAAAGAGGCTTTGCTGATACCCACAAAATTAATGCATTAAAGAACTAAAATGACTAAAAAGCTAATTGCTTTTCAAAAAGTTTAATTACTGTTAATCACTGCAATATTTCCGTGCACATTATTTCACACTCAATCACCTTTATTGCAAAATTCTAGATACAAAGGGCTACAAGTGTTACTGTAAACGTGATATTTTTTGCAAAGATTGAATTTTTGTGAAATGAGGGAAATGGCTGTTCATGACGATCTGATTTTCACGAGCCCCACATTATGGTTTTCTCATGAGTGTATCAGCACAGAGGGCTAGCTAGACTGACGTTACAAGACTGCCACAAACTGGCAATTTTTTTGGTACTACTAGAAAAACACACTATAATCACCAAAGCTCAAATAATTCATGGTAAAAACTAGAAATAACTGCATCTGCATTTCCCTTGTGGCTTATTACACACAATATCTTATTTTCATCAACAAGCAGTAAGCCCTTGAAACTTCTTATCTTCTCGCGGGAAAAAATGTTCACAAGGCAGGTCCAGCTCATGAAATTTGTTAAAAATACAGTATCAATGCTGCCTATTCACTTCAACATTATGACATGGGTTCTTATGTCTATGTGTGGTATTACTTCTTCAGACCAAATTCATCAAAGGTGAAAAGTTACCATTTAATAATTAAGGCATGCACTCATGAAGGAATAAAATCAGTGCTTTCAATAGGTTAGACTGTGCCTTTTACCATCAAAGATATAGTTACATATTACAGGTGAAGGATACAGTTGAAGCAAAAAATTTTCTTGAGTTCAATCTCTGCTGCCCTGAGGATGAAAACAGATATATAAAAGTGTAAGGTAAGTTTCATCCACATATGATGTTTCAGGGGTTGGGTGTCAGGAGAGGAGGNGGGGGGGGAGGGGAGAGGGAAAGATCAAGAAGGACAGGAACTGCTGTTATGCTAAAATATTATACAAACAATATATAGACAAGAGATGGGGATATAACACAGTAATGCAGCTTTGGTCCAGCAGAAAGCTCTTTTCAAAATGCAGTAGTGACAAAAGTGGGGTACAAAACTTACAAGTAAAAATGGCAATAGCTGCCCAAAAGTGTAACTGTCAGTGCATTCTTTAGTCAGTAGTTTGATCATGGTTTTACTTGTTTACCCCTTGTCCAAGATAAGAATGAAACAAGCACAATCTCATGCAACAATACAATAGAACCCCAATATTAAGTATATCTTGGTGCACAGAAAAGCTATACTTAATACTAAGCTCCACCTGAAAGATTAAATATAAATTAAAAATGAATTTGTGCACACGAAATTCATACTTAACAGCAAGGTATACTTAATAAATGAGTATTCAATGCTGAGGTTCTTTTTTATTGCTCTTATGTAGAAGAAGAAGGCCTGAGGTCAAAACTCCCTAATCCATTTAGCACTTCAGACAAGCAGATATTACTCATCCAAGGGTGACAGAGATGGCAGCATACAATTCTGTACTCTAGATATTTTCCTCTGGCATTCTCTGGGAGCACACTCTCGTGTTCTTATCTAAACTGATGGTGATGTTACTAGGGTGTGGATGTGGGATTGAGAGAGAGGTGAAAGTGCTGGTAGAGTGGTGTGGATGAATGTCTGAGTGAAGAACTAAACCCATTTAAGAAATTATTACTTGCTCATATACAGGCTGATTAAGAAAAAAAACCCAACAAAACAGCCCATTTTCCTCACATTATGTAGATCGGGCATGCCAAGGATATATTTGTTAGGACACCTTATACGACATGAAGATGTCTGAACTACTGAAAAGTATTGTTATGAATTGTTACTGCCACCAGTGACCAATACCATTGATACACTTTACTCCCTTGTTAGCACTTACTGCTTAAGCACTGATGGTATGTGGTGCTGAGAATAAAACTGCTGACGTTCCATAGGTGTTGAATTGACCCACGATGCCCACTCTTGTGCTGCTTGTATGTATCTGTCCAGAATGAAGACAGGACCACAATAAGTTTTCTTCAATTCACTTCCAAATTTAACTTTTGCTAACTAAATATCAAATTTAGGAGGGAAAGGGCAACTCTACAAACTTGGTAACTTCACATTCCCCCCCCCCCCNNNACCTTTCCTCCTCCTCTCCACCACTCCATTTCCCCCTCCTCCCCCTCCCACCCTCACCACACAAAAAAAATTCAAACTGAAAATAAGACTGGTGGCAAAGGTAGATTCTAAACCTACATCACAAATCCATTCTGGGAAGATAAAAAAATGCAGTCCATAACCCCAGGACAAGAACAAGCACACGTAGTTCACGACAAAACATAATCTTTTTGAATTCCATTCTTGCAAACAACACACATACAAGAGTTATTCATGAAACATAATGTTTAAAAATTTAGATAGCTGCATTTCCTTAAAAAAGTCTGTACGTAGATAGATATAAAGATGTACAGAATATTTACCAAAATACCATTAAAGATCCCCATGTACATTTTGACTACGATGACCTAGATAGGTGACCTACCTCCTGTAGGGTCCTGGGTTATTGATATTCACTGTAACGTATTTACCAGATGGCAAAAGCAATCGGCCAGAACTAGCTCCAAAGATAGACTCCATGGTTGGAACAGGGGGCCCTACAGTGCTGGCACAGGGCATGGAGATCTGCAAAAATATGAATGTCATTTCATTTTGAGATTTCTCTCACTTTCAAAATGTTGACTGGCTCATATGATAATTAGACAGGTCAAATTAAGAAGTGCACCCAAAGCAGACAACTGGTGGAGACTCATCCACAAATTGTCCTGATCAGTAGTCTGTTAGCCTATTTTGCTTTTGACACCATGCAGTATGAGTAATGGTGGCGTGCACAGGGTGAAAATTCTGACATTCCAGGCAATGTTTTTTTCAGAAAGTGTAATGCAGAAGAAGACATATAAGCATTTTAAAGCTTATGAAAAAAATAATGTGGTCTTATTAGGCTGTAAAGCAAATAACTACTCATGTACCTTTAATAACAAGCATTTTTTTTTCTATTTTTGTGCTACATAGAGAACAATCTGAACTGTTCACTTTGATTTGAATAACACGAAAATTAAAAAGTCCAATTCTGAATATGTGGACTTGAGTCCTTCTCTACATCTACTAACAACTTACATGAGGATCCTGGCTGTGCTGTAAACATTCACTGACACGCCGGGAGAAACTGCACATCATGTCCAGAGCTGCTCGGTCTTCAAACACAATGCGCATTCTGCCGTTGGTGAAAGCAGAAAACTTGCCCAGCCCCTCCACAACACATTCCTCCAAAAGGGAAGAGGACAAAGGTTCTACCACTGCTACCACCTCTCTCTAGAAAGTAATATAGACAATGTTATCAGTTTGTTCCGGATGTCTCCCTTTTATCAGATGAGTGTAATGTTAAGATTCTACAGATCTTTCATATAAACCAGATCTTACTAATCTTAGTTCAGAAGAGACTTCTCAGGTAATCTTTATACTGCAAGTATTATGAAACTAAGGCATTAAAAAAAGATCACTACTTTTCATGCAAGACAGTGAACAACTGTTTCTTGCCATCTGTGAGTACCTCCTTTGCATCCTTCTACATATTGACAGCCTTGAAATTCATTATGGTAATATGTTGACACAACATAAATGACATCCAACATCTATCCAGACTTAAAATGGTACATCCCATATCTGCCCTCTGAACTTTCTCCTTCAAACCCAAGAAGGAGCTCACATAATCCAATACACTCAATAACAGGCTGCTTGGCGCAGGTAAATTACAGACACATTCATTTATTAAGTCTCAATGCCTTGCCACCACTACAACCTACCTTACTGCCTTGAAAATAATTGAGGTCTTATTTCCTCTGTCCTTTTTTCAGAGTTGAGTTGCTCAAATCTGCTTAAATGTCTGCCAATGGGACAAACACCGACAGGTATTGCTCACAATTGATTATGGTTAACCATTAAACCCGTAACTATACTTACCTTCCAACATGGAATGTCCTCCTTCAACCCTCTCCTCTCCCATTTTTCATTCATCACCAGAAATCTGTCAAATGAAATTAAAATTATGACGGTTTAATGATCCCACCACTATTAATCTTGTGAGTGAAAGGCATTCTGCTGAGAGGCTGGGCAATTCACGATTTAAAAAATCTTATACTTTTCCAAACATGGAAAGGAGCTGTGACTCTAATGATTGTGAATCTATCGATTTTGTGAGGTTATATGTATATGCCACTGGTGGAATTAATACGAACCTCACAACCCAGTGAATCATTTCATCAGAACCTAAAGTTCTCGTTAGCTTTTGAAAATAATGTCATTGTCCTGTATGTAATCTACTTGCCTTTTCTCTCTGGAATGTGAAAGATAACTATAATGTCTTCTTTTTAAGAATATCTTCTTTTTCAAATTAACTTTTTTGGTCCCAAACTGATACATGCAATCCAGCAACTACACGTTTCATGGATTGTTTCCCAACATCTACAGATAATAGACGCAAACATGAAATAGTGTATCATTCACAGAAAACTTGAATAGAAAGGTTTACCTATTAGCTGTCTTAATCAATTTCTCAATAGAATATTTCCCCTTCAGCTGGCTTGGGGGTAGTGACTTCAAGCAGTATGTCCGCTCCTCAAGCTGTCAATAGGTGTAACAACACTGGTTGTAACTAGATGTGGATAAGTCTATTCAGCAAAGACAACCGAGCATAGCAGGGAATCAATATTCAACGCAGTATAGCAATAGTTTACATTAAAGAAATACTGTTAAGGTTCCATGGATTTATTAACATGAAAATTCAGTAGTGCATGTGATTTAACATGCAGATTGGTGGTACGCATCTTAGACAAAAATATTAAGATTCAGGCATGGTTAAAATATGCTTTAATTTTACACACAGAGAATTTGTTACTCAAATCTCACTGGAATGTTCATTTGCTCTAATGTAATGAACAAAAATTTTTCTGACCTGGTATCAATAACACACCGCCTATAAGGAGAGGAAAACAGCATTAAGAATGAGCAACGCAAATATTTATCGCAAATATTTATCGCAAATATTTGTCTTGTTAATGACCCCAGATTATTAAAAAATGAAATGGGTTTGTTGACCTACAGCTATGAGGCTGTTCTGCATTCAATGAACCATTTCAAGTTTATGATAAAAGAAAATGATAGTTCTCATCACTGCAAAAATTTATAGTTGTTTATGTACTTGATTTGTAAATGTTATACTTCATCATTTTTTTAAAAAATTTATTTATTCTAGTAAAATAAATCTCAACAGGATATTCATATATTAATATGTATCCTCTCTTTATCATCACATGGTCTGGCTGGGCATTTTCCTTGAGGAATCTACCCCATAACTGCCTATTCAAAATATATTCTTTATTAGACAGGTTCCTTCTTATACCAATCAATACCTGGTCTCCAACCAAGATGCAGTGAGTAAAAAAGTGACCTTTGACCCCCTGTGACACCAGAACACTTCCATCACCAGGATGAATTTCCATAACTTTCATGTTTGCTCTGTGGATGAGTCTGAAAATAGGAAAAGCAATGATAGGAGTAGGGAATTTGGAAATCCAGTTTGGACTGGAAAACATACCGTTTTAGTCCACTGATTCTCTCTCTCTCTCTCTGTCTGTCCCTCTCTCTCTCACACACACACACACACACCAACCAACCAACCAACCAACCAACCAACCAACCAACCAACTAACCAACCAACCAACCGACCAACCAGTACATTATTACAGAAGTAAGTTTGTTATATTAAATCCATTTTCTGCAATGCAGTTCACTATATTACCTCTTCTAAATCATTACCACTCCACTCTTTCAACAGGCTTCTCACTGATAAAGTCTTTACCAACAACTGATGTTCTTGGAAAAATTATGATACCTTGTTTCCCAGCTGGAAGACTCAAGGTTTAAATCCCCAGCTGAGATAACCAATATATTTCAAAACTTTCTAAAATAGGACGCCAATCTATAATTTTACCAAATTTTTATGTACTTAATCATTTGATTTCAAATCCTGATTGATGCATCTGCAATTCTATTGAGGGATATGCCTCTTGGGACTAAATTCGCCATATACCATAAACAAACTTTCAGTGAGATACATAGGAAAGGTCTCAACTGAACAAGTCATGTAACATTTAGGAACACTGATTGATGTACCGTAATAAAAACTGAAAAACTGAATTCACTGAATCTTCTGGATTTTCTGAGAATGACTGAGTGCATATCACCAACCAGAAATAATACTGTCATAAGTCCTTAAAGTTATAAAGGCCCTAAGAGAGTATTATTTACCGGCAGAGATATGCAGCTTCTTTCATGTGAAGAACCAAAACTGTTATACATGTATATGTATATCTAAATGAAATTTAAAGTGCCCTAGCGCCTTGCTTAATAAATCACTAGTAACTATTAACTGTACAAGACAACTAATTGTGAGATGAGTTCTAACAGCCTTTACTATCAACAATCTGGTCCCCTGAGGAAGAAAACTGTGAAAGAAAGAAAGGACAGGGTTGAGAATACTTTGGCTGGGCAGTCAGACAGAAAGATTTCTGTAGATAACACAGCCTTGCAAACACCTGAAAAAGAAATATGTGAAACAGGATTTTTTTTCTCTTGAAACAACAAAGGAAGCTAATTACAGACTGCTTCATGATAGGGTTGACTCCTTTTTCAGATCCTGAGCCAGCATGATAATCCACTGAATTACAGGAACATGTTGCCTATAGACATGAATTTTAGTACAGATGATGAGAAACCTGGTATTCTTGGTTTAAATGAATGGATAGTTGGAAAGGGAAGTGAAATCTCTCTTTTAAAAAATATCCAGTCTTTCCAGTATATTATCCATCAAATGTATTCTGGCTGATACACCTGAACACATCTGATCCAGCCATGATAGTCATTTTCAAAAACACAAAAAAAGTAGCTATGTTGAAACTTGTGAACTTGTCGACTCACCGGTATACTACACCCTCAGATATGACAATTTTCAGTCTCCCATGCTGGAATTCTCCTGCATTTGTGTTGCTGGCCTCATCTGTAGTATCGTCATGGCGATGGGATGAAGACCATTTGTGTATGTGATGAAAGGGGCAAGTGAGTGGCAAAGGGCAGGGAACAACACTGAAGATGCACTTCCTCTCATTGGCTTTGAAAGATGTTGACACAGCCTGGAGTCGCTGCAGCGTGGGATGAGCAGACAGACTCTCATCTGGAAAATTCATCAATTTCAAAACATTTCAATCATCAAAAGAGTTAGGCTATCTCATGGGGACAGGCCATTGAATGACAGAAACATAGATATGGACCTGACATTACTAACAAATAATAATGAAGCATGAGTTCCTTTATTATACTGTACTTTCTTGAGATGGATGGATTATATGTGAGAGCATTTAAGTGTCATGATGGTTCCATTACTAATACCAGGCAAACACCTTTCACTACCTCATGTATTTTCGGCACTGATGACTTCAAGTTATTATTAATTTCATTGAGCTGTACATAAGATAATTGACAACCTATTGTACAGGTATGTCTGCTGGTATACAGAAATGCTACTTCAGGGATGCACCAATACACGTATGATTTGTCTGTAAGACATGACATGAACATACATGTGCTTTGTATGTATTCTGATGGCCCAAAATGGGAAGCTTTTTCTTGAATTATTCCTTGCACTAAGTTTATGACATAAAAAAAAAATTGCATTAAATCAACTGCCTCTTCGTGGTGACAAACAGATAATGTTGCAAAAAGCCTCTCACTGTTTATAGTTTATCAAAGGACACTCACGTCAAATTTTATCTAAATTTGATGAAAATAGTTTTAGTGAAAGGTTATGTCAGAATTTTATCTTGAAAAAGGGCTTTTAAAGAATTATCATAGATTTTATGTGGAAACCGAGTCCAAAATTTAACAGAAGTGATATAAAATCAACTCCTTGCAGACCTCTGTTTGTGCATCTCGATTCTCTAAAGCTCAAATTAGACGAAAACATTTTCAGCATTCTCAGCTTCTGTCCTCATCTCTAAGGACAAAAAAAACAAAAAAAAACACAATAAACTTACGAGCAAGACTTGTTCCTTCCAAAGCTAATTTCAGTGGGTGGGTCCACACAGTAGGGCATTCATTACAAGAGGCATGCTTGGTTGTCCACACATACCTCTGCCTGTGCTGCCCCTCAGTTTTGCCTTCCTCCTTGACAAGTTCAAAGAGCCCTGAGGACTTTTCAGTCAATGTGGACAGTGCCTTGTTGGAGTGCCCAGACTGCTCTTGGGGCAGAACAAACTTAGGACATTGGGCATCGTTCTCTTGTACAATGTCCATCTGAACTCTGTCAGAAGGATGATCAGCACTGATGCAAGTATTATTATCATTCTCTATGTTAGAAGGTCTCTTTAGCTGTAGCTGATATAATGACTGAGGAGAGTGTTCCACAAGAGTATGCTGCAATTCCAAGCTATCTGCTGACATAGAGCAAGAATTATTCTTTGTTGAGGATGAAGATGATTTTTCTTTTGGCTCAACAAACTCTTCATCTCCATCTTGGAAACTCTGTTTGCCCGGAGAACAGTGCTTTTGATTCCCAAGAAATGAACCACTAAGAGAAATATTGTCATTGTCATCACGTTTTTCTTGTTTTTTCAGGTTAGGTTCAACCTGGTTCTCATATGGACTAGATGTATAGTGAGTAGGCGAGCTGTGCCGTTGTTTGTTGACCACCACCTTTGATAGAGAAATGTCAGTGACATTGTCATGAAGAAGAGTGGCATCTGAGTCTATTGTTGTTCTGAGACCATCTGGTGATGATGATCTGCTAATGCTTGAAATTTCATGGGAGTTAGGAGAATTAGTGGCAAATGGAATGACTGGGTCATGATACTGTTTGTTTCTTGCGGAGTCTGCATGTTGAGACGGTGAAGTGGAAGCACTGTTAGACTGTATACCCTCTTTGCCGGGTTCAGTATTTTGGAACAGTGTATTCTGTCTTTCACAGCTAATTCCATGTGCATAAACTAACTGATCTCCAAGCTCAGAATTTTTGTTACTTGCTTGATACTGACTAAATACTTGTCCCTGCTGCTGATCTGTCTGAGAGGTGCTTCTTCCATTATCTGCATTTCTTTCATAGGTTGTCTTTGAATCTTGGATATTTAATCCTTGCATTTGTGAATTCATTTTCTTCATGTTTCTATCATGCTGAGAGTGGATGAAATCAAGAGACGACTGGGGATGTCCTGTTGGAACATTTTGAGTGTCAGGTATTTCCAAAGGACGGACAATGGCTTTGTTAGGTCTAAATTCAAACTTTGTTCCTTGCCCTGATAACTGAGTGAGGATATCTCCTCCTTGTACTTGCATAGGTCTCACTGGTGGACTAGAGTTCATAGAACTTGAGGTGGAAGAGAATGATCCCTTAGATTTTCCTTGATCTTCACTAAGCCTTGACAAGTAGCAAACAGTGAAATCATGACCATGGGGGGAGACAACAAGGCTGGCAAATTCATCAAGAGAAGTAATCCTTCGACTGCCATCTGGAAGCACCTCAACTTTGGCCTTCTCTGGCTGTTTTGGCCAGGTCACTCTATCAATGTGAGCATAAAGAGCCTGAAAACAACAAAAACACACAAAATAAAATGTGAAAAATATTGTCCTATAGAATTTTGTTTTCAATGACAGAGAAGAATACTACAGAATAATAATGATGCACATACTCTGCCCTCATTCTTCCTCTGATTTATGAACACATTAGGGGTATCATTACTACACCATTCTATCCTCTATTTAGTGTTCTTCCTGCCCATGTACTGTGATACATTTTGTGAACACCATTCCCACCTTCTACTGAAATCACCATATTCCAAATTCCGTCTTCCCTTTAATCTTATTTACTTTCAATTTCCCTTTTTACCATGTGTTTATATTTCTAATGTCATTGGCTTTTATTCATTATGTATATATTCTCTGATGAGGAGTGAGCACATGCTACAAAATATGAATATCTTTATGCTTTAGTTATTACAGTTTAACTTATATAACTGTACTCCGACTGCTGCGAATATATTTCTCAACATTGTTACAAAATGGCATTTACTATTCCTATACATTATACTGCTTAGTATGTATCAAAGCTCTTCTCTTTATAGGTATTATATCATTAGACCTTCATAATGTGGAGCATTTCTGTTCATAACTTGTCACATATCAACAAAGTACTTCATGACCTAAAACACAGTATATTTAGGGTATGTTAATGTTAGGACAGTATACTGATGATGTTCTGTATTCCAGTGACTCATAACTATGGGGCAAAATTTAAGATTTGTGTACATTTGTTCACTTCACCAACTGTATGCAAAGCTGCTGTTGAATAAAAATCTCATTTCATCTACTCCTAGATGAGGATTTCAAATAAACTTAATCTGCAATGTTTTCTGCCTGTCATATAACTATAAGTCTGGCAAGATATTCCCCCTTTTCATAAATTTAAGAGGGCATTTGTACAGTTTTATAGAGTTTTTAGTTCTCCTTAAGCAATGCAAACTTTGGAGTGCAGAAAAGAGGGGAAATCCGAATGTATTCTATGTATTTGTTGAAGGGATTTTGAAATTTACAGAGTGAATCACTTGATTGCATGGTCTATCAGGCACAAATTTTGAAGCACATTGTAACCCTAAATGTGAAATGAATCATCATATCAACCAATCATCAATCAACCGGTACTAAAGATATACCACAAAGAATCTTAAACTGAAAACAAAACTTAACAAATGAAGAACAAAATCTTCATAAAACTTTACCAAAATGTCCTCTTTTGGCAGTAAGTCTTCACACAGATATGGTCTCTCTGCAAATCTGTTCCTAAAATCAAGAGCCTGCAGAACTTTATGTCTGTGTTCACTGGTGACAAACTGGGTACGTTTCTGTGCCTTCCTTGACAGATCTGAAACATAAAAACTCCTTAGGCTACTCTTCCATATGTCAAAGAGGATGTACCAAATCTATCTGAAGTTGTTTGTTCTTGATTTTACCTGAGTTGTTGTGGATAACTAATGTTGTCAAGAGTAATTTGATGAGGTATCAGGGATACTGAATTATTATGAATGACAATTTGTACCTTATGCTTGAGGAAGTGAATTGAAAGTCTAGTCACCCCATGAACAAAAGGCATGCTCATGTTTCACTGCTTCTGTCAGTAGACATGCACATGTTAGCCTACAGAATGTTCCAATCCTCTACGATCAGCATTTGCTGTCATAAAACTGTGGTGCAGCAATTGATTAAATGTTAATCATATAGTCTACTCAGCCCATATTTTCTTTTAAAAAATCATATTCCAATGTTTGGAAAAAAAAACAAAACTCTACAAAATATGGACATAGCATGTTTGGTAGAACTTTGCACCAGACAGTGTGTCCTTTTAAACATTGTATTACGTGCAAGTACAAATTGTCTATCAAAAAGAGTAACAGTAAAATATTATTATTAAGGACCAAGTAGATGTTTAAATACACAAAGATAGTCATTAAGTGTGAATGTATAAAGTGGGTTCTACTGTATGTAATGGATCTCCATAAATCTGAGGTGAACATCTTATTATGTGTAAAGAATTTCACAACTTCATGAGAGAAATAGTGCATCAAGCAGAATTCTCACGATGAAACATAGAAATGAACAATGTGACAGAGACATTCACCTCTTTTTAAAACCATGAAATAATTTAGTAATGGCATACCATGTCTAGGATGCTTGACTATGTTGGGTGCATCATGATGAATCATAGCCGATCCACAAGGTGAGAGTTCCAGGCGGGATCCATCAGAGTATCGAATCTCAACAGCATCACTGCTGTACAGTACCATTAACACAGGAATTGGGGACATATTCAATCAGTGATTGTACAGATCTGGAACCAAATAACACATCATAATGTTTAAAACACATTAACACCAGTGCAGTGTGCTGGCTATTTAAAGAAGGTCTGCTATGTTTACCCACTAGATCTTTCACTTCCTGTGCTGCTACTGGCACTGTGCATTATGATGTGCAGGGTATCCCTGGAAAAAACTTTTGCTTATTTACATAAATAGAGCTCATTAATGTAACAATTTTTAGTGAGGTGACAGCGCTCTCAGACTATCTACTAGTATATATGGATTCTCAGTAAAAGACAAGAAAGATAATTGGAACAGTTTTTCTGAACATGTAAATACAAGTGGTATGAGGACAAATATATTTCTTCATATGGGGACAAATCTTTTATTAAGGGCTTCCGACCCGCTCTGATCGAATGGCATGCATGTACTTCGTGATGAAGAGGATAAAGAAGCCTGTTAATGTAAATGTATCACTTTCCCAGTCTCATAATGAAGATTTTTCAAATTTCATTTTGTACCCTTGAACTGTTAAAACTATCTTCAAATGTTTGGATGTTCAATAAAACATATATATTGTAGTCTACAAGTGGTTAATTTAGCATTTATCTTTATAATTGCTAGATAGTCTAATAGTATAACCCTCTTTATTTTAAACATGTCATGCATATAAAATAAATTCCTCTATTCCCTCCTCTTTGCCCTCCTCCCCTTCCTCCAAAAAGACCCTCCCTATGACAAATGACCACCTGTCATATACACTTACTGTACTGATTTCTCCCTACCTCACAGGTTTACTTTAGAGTTAGAATATCTAATGACCAGGATGAGAAACCAACTCAAATGTGGATTTGATTACCTAGTCTAGTCTAGCTTGTCCCGTTTAATGTGGAAAAATTATAACCTTCTGAAAAAAAAACAACACCAATATCTCAAAATTATGGAACTGAAACTTTCAAGCAGTTCTTCCTCAAACTATCTTAAAGAATATATATCAGCCAACGCAACTCTTCCTGCAAAAGCAGCTGATGAGTTTATCAGCCACAGCAGACCGTCACGAAGTCGGTAAACAGTGGCAAATAATGAGGGGGAAAATGAAAATATGTAGGGCCATATTCATTTTTTAAAGACGATACTGCAACTCGTCATTTCATATTAATAATGACATTCCAAACCTATGCATATAGCATAACATTAATCGTAGATCTGGAACCAGTGGAAGTCAGACTATCGCGCCGTCCGCCATGATGGCTTGCCTAGAGACTAGGGTGGCGATTTTCGACATAAATGTAACCAATTACAATGATTACTGCTAAATTCCTCAGTAACCGGTTACTCTACAGGCGATTACTATTAAATTATCTGACATATTATTTTTTGATAAGGATATTCCGTGTGAAGCAGAACAATAAAAATCAAGTATCACGAAGAATCAATCATGCTGTATTTTTGGATTATTTCTTTTCCAAGAACATAACACTTTCTAAAGAATCCCCTATAGATCTATTAATATGAATATTGAAATAAGATGAGAATGTTTATGGTGTTGACAGGGGTAGAATGTTACGTGGCCCCATAACAAAAGTGAACAGTCCATCTCCTCGCGTGCGTGCAGATGTGGTGCAGCAAGCCTAAATGGGCGTTGTATTTTGGCATCATGGAGAAGGAGCTTTTAATGGATTTATTTGTTCAAAAATAGATTGTGTCTTTCTAAATTAATAACCAAAAGCAGGAAAGATTCAAGAAATAAACGACTGAAGTAATAAACAAAACTGACAATCGTACAAATTTTGAAATGTTTGGGAGGCTCTTGATGCGTCGAAACTTGAGCAAAACTATCGAGAATTCTAGATACTTTCCATAATAGCAAGTACTCAATTACTTATTGTCAATACCTGCCCAGGCTAATCATTTCACCAGAGTGATTTCCCTTGATGGTGGTGTTGCCACTTGCAGGGATTTTCTCCAACGTTAGGGTAAAATAGCTTCGTGTGAAATTTAAGGTGAGGTCGATCAGAAGCCTCGTTGTTTTTTTTTACTGTTTAACACTAATTTTATGATTTTTTTTCCCCACTGAACTTGCTTCAACACTGTATACCTAGAAATTCCCTGTAGGTGAAAGGTATGACCAGAATGGCAGCACGGCTTGAAACGGAATTTCACAGTTTCATGAAACTACCGATACTACAAAGCGTATTGCAGGTCCAGAAATGTCATTATTTTATTCTTCTTAATCTTATTAAGGAATGGATCTAGTCTAGCCTTTGTCCGAACGTAGGCCTATATAAGGTACTCCAAATTCCACCCACGATTATTATATATAGTGCCTAGACTAGTACAGCGTAATAGGGAACCGAAACTTGTATAGGCCTATAAAAGTTGTTTTGTCTTTATGTGAGCGGGTGATAATAAGGAAAAAACAACTCCCGAAGCAAATTAATAAGGATGGATGAATCGAGCAGATGTAAATGGTGATCGTAGGATAGGTTCGTCTAGCTGGGATGATGATGATAAATAAGTCTCTATGTTAGGGTATGAGGCTTAGGAAGGGAGTCAAGCACCCCAGTAACAGTAACAAGGACAATGAAAATCGTAGTTCACTCTCAAGAAGTTAAGAAACACTTCCATTCCACACAGCATACGATAGGGAATTTATTACTGGATACTAAAACCCAACAAAACGTTTCTTCTCAGTACAAAACAAACGTTTCTTTTCAGGGCAAAACAAAAGTTTCTTCAAGGTATAGAACAAACGGTGCAAAACAAATGGTCCGTACTCTTTTTCTCGGTGGTATACGGTCAAGGCGTGGCGGATGACGGGTGCTCCAGCTCTCAGAAGAGCGGCTTCCACATCGTTAGCTGGCCACGCACTCCCCCAGTCCTAGAGGTTGGCCACCCCTCCAAGAATACGTAACGACTAAAAATTTTAAAATTTAAGCCAAAGAAAACAAAGAGCCGAACGCTGGCCACGCCATGACTCAATGACTATGAGTCTGAGATGGTCAAACAACACACAGACCATGTGCACAGGCAAAACGATGATCAAGGGGAGACATCAGGAGAAATGAAAAATGGGTGGTGGGGGGNGGGGGGGGGGGGGGGGTTATGACAAATATATATTATAGAAAGCTTTCACCTGCTTACATTTATAAAGTACAGTACAGTATAATTATTTTGTCCTCGTGCCTTTCAGTGGTGCCTGTCTAAATGTTGCCTGGTGTCGAACCTCTGCGTCCAAACTCTTTGTCCCTACGTGTGTAATACTTTTAATAAGTCTGATGTTGCTCAACTGAAGTTTTGTGCTCAACCTTCTACCCCATTCATAATATAGGACCATCGGATGCATGTGAGAGCCTTGAGATTAGGCCAGGGAGGGGGGTGGGTGTTCACTCGCTTAGTTAAATACAGTAGTACCTTAGGTTGGGACTGACACTAAGATATTGATTATGTTTCCTGTATGTGGTCGTCTACCGTCCCTAAGAAGAAACATTGTAATTAATCTTGGCAATTGCCAACTCAACCAAATACACTTATACTTGAACTTCCTTTGTTTACTTACTTCTTCTCCTCCCAGCCCCCCCCCCCCCCCCCCCCCCCCCCNAGCCCAAAGTAAAAAAAAAAAATTGATTGTGCATCTATTTACATTTTAACCCCTTAATGGTTCCATTTCAGAGTCATAATACTCAGTTGGTGTGAAGTGGAAATCATTAAAATTTAGCTCCAGGTCCTCTCTACCACAGGGCTTAATTCGAATGTTCCCATTTCCAACTATCACCAAAAATAATGTTTGGCTATGAAATGTCACTGTGAGTGCATTGCGACTAGCAGGGTTGTTGTAACGAGTAAAAAGTAATGCCGCTACGAGTACTCGTTACAGTTTTCGAGGAACAATTACTTACTCGTTACAAGCTTCATCTAAAGTAACGAAAAAGTACTCGTTACCGAAATACAAAATTACTCGTTACTTTTTCGTTACTTTCGTGCGCGCGTGCGTGCGTGCGTGTGTGTGTGTGTGTGTGTGTGTGTGTGTGTGTGTGTGTGTGTGTGTGTGTGTGTGTGTGTNTGTGTGTGTGTGTGTGTGTGTGTGTGTGACGTGCTTGCTTGACGGCCCGAATTGAATTTTCGGCAAGAATTAAAAACAATCAAAGCAATCTGATGTCGGGCGCAAGCTCCTTCGTCTGACCACGTGTACCTGTGCAAAACTAAACGGTCACGAAGATCATGGTGTTCACGTAACGGTACCACTAATTCTCCGCTGTTCGTTGCGTAAACATAGTCACGTCATGATTTTGTAAACAGTCAAGATGGGCGCAACCTGCGATCGCATTTGTGACCAGCGATTAATATTTTCAACTGTGTTTTCGCTTGAAATTGAGATGAAAAGAAGCTAGTGGTGGGGCGTAATATTAATAATCTGACGCTGACCCCGAAGAGGAAGTTGGTGGGGGAAGGGGTGAAGGGGACAGACGCAGGGCTGGGCAGACCTGAGATCATATGAGCAATCAAAGCAAATATTGCTCGCAAATACCTATCTTGAGTGCTCATAAACAAGGAGGTGAATTTTAACAGGGTGTCTATTTGATTGTTTGCTTATTTGTTTGTCAATGGTGGTTGAAATCTACTACGTCTTGCTCTACGAAGACTGTAGTCTTGTCTTTTTTTTTTTTTAGCGAAGCGAGTTAAAACAGAGTGGCTATAAAGTGGTACAAGCAATCTCTCAAACTCGCTGAAAACGATTTCTGAATACGAAAGCCAACATCGAAAGCAAATATTGCACCTATCTTGAGTGCTCATAAACAAGGAGGTGAGTTTCAACAGGATGTCTATTTAATTGTTTGTTTATTTGTTTGTCAATAGTGGTTGAAATCTACAACGTCTTCCTCTACGAAGACTGTAGTCTTGACACTTATAATCAACGTCTTCTTTTCACTAACCGATCAGTTTTAAATGTCTTATATTACTGTGATTCATAGCTTTCCTCCAAATTAAATGTTCACACGGTCAAATTGGTACACGTTTGTTAACTGATGTCACGTAAGTTGGTAGTGATGTTTTTTAAATGCACATGTTTTATGTGTTTTCTTCTAAAGTTGATGCACCTGAAGTGTTATTTGATATCAGCATGTCTGTAATGCTTATTAAATGTAATGCTTACATACTCGTACATAGGCCTATAGGTTCGTATGACCATGTGTTTTTTTAAGGTTATCTAACAAAGTAGAACAGTTCCTAGATATACTTTTTTACAATATAAATGATTTACTTTAGGATAAATAATGTCAAACTTTGTAGCCGGTGGGAGGGGGGTGGAATCAAGGAAGTGATATTCTAGAAATGTTTGTTCCAGAACTACGCAGACTGTAGTTTTGCAACTTGTAACTGAAATCTTCTTTTCACCAACTTTACTGATCGGCAAAATACATGTAACGTTATTTATTCCTTTCAGTCAAATGTGTGTACAGCCATACTGGTACATGCTTGTTATTTTTGTTAAATATGAGTGTGCGTGCATCTAAATAAAGCAGTTGTGGGAATCTTCAGTGGCCGTATACATAATCCATACGTTAATTAACGTACTGCGTTAACTACAGTGAACACTACTAATGTTTTGGAAGTTTCCTGTGGTTACCGCAGTGCGTTAACTAACGTAAGGATTATGCATACGGCCACAGGTCACAAATTTAGGTCATAGTGGTATTTTATCAGTTTTCGTCAAATTCAGCATCAATTACCATGCGAACCCGTATTTCCTGTCGTCGTATTGTCGAAAAGACTAAGCTCTCAAATTAAATAGACTTTGAGACACAAGAGGACGATGCCACAATAATAACTTAATCAATTTTTAATACTGATTTTCCTTTTCATTGTTTTTCACCTTCAAAATCCCAAATCACAGTCATTCTCAATCCATATCTTTTATATTTTCAGTAATACCTCTTTAATACAAGATATTTGGTGGACAAATTTTGAAGATCATGCCTTTGAGAGATTTCTTTTTAACTTTTAATGTGTTCGATCTGAATAATGAATTAATAGAATGACAACGAATCCATACCTGAGAAATTATTACATATATAGACAAGGTATACTTGTTTATGAGTACTTAATATCGCAGTCTCTGTGTATGAACTTAGCAATTTTTATTTTAATTATAGGGTTTTATCGGTTAGTCGTTCACAACAACAGAGCTAATATAAACTATGAATGGCTTTTCATGGCTTTTGTCTTTATAGTGGTCAAACTGTCTATGAATATGACCTCATAAACCCTTTGCAAGCAGATATGGTGCCATGGAACTCAGTTAGCCATTTTCAGTTCGGTCACCACGTGACCAAGAGATTTTTGGCTCTAGCGCGAGTGTGTGTATTTGCTCTGAGCATGCCTGTCTGTTCCAGTTCTTTTTTGTTCATATGAGACATCGCCGTCATACATGTTCCTTGAATTACACAATCGTAGTATATAATGTTAAAGATATTATATCACTAAACTGTTGAAAACATTTATTATTTTGGGGCTTTTCTTTTTTTTAAAAAGAATTTACAAAATAAAGAGTTGCCTGACTGGAATGAAATAGTACTGCTTTAATTAAACCTAAACTCACCAGACAATTCACAGCTGTATTAGACAGACCACAGGTAAAGTTTCTAGGCTTCTTAGAGGGAAAAAAAAAAAGACGTGAAAAATACAACACCCTAAGGAGTAAATCCAATCCAGATGGTTTCAATAGACAGGTGCGTATAAACCTCTTCTTGAGTTGTGGAGAAAATATATATATTTTGTTTTAAAGTTATCGTAATGAACTTTTGATACCGCATTAAAACAATAACTTTCACTTCTTAAGTTTCACATCTGAATTCCATATTTTAGAATTGTCACCTCATTTCACATTGTAAATTCAGATACTATTCTCATTTCATAATTTGGGTTCTAGGTTGCATTTTATAGTTTAGGTTTCATGTTAAATTTAAATAAATTTCGTAACATATTTAAACTTCAGTTCTAGGTTCCACATTTAAATATTATATTTTTCTTTTATGTTTTGTTGTTGAACATATAGAGATACTGTACTATGTTGATTTCTATTCTAATGGTATGCTTAAATCAGCATTTCTTTTGTTTTTAAATGCGCGGTTAGTTTTAACTTTGACTCTAATGCTGCAATAAAATTTCCAGAAGACTTGATGAATCAAAAGTCTTTTGCATGAAAGGCGCTTTTTTCCTTCTTTGTGAAAGCACGAGGCAGCGTGGCTAGCTGAACAAAGTCAGCATCTTTATACAAGTTCCATCATCATATTCATTATATATATATATAT
>JAWQUT010000245.1:673370-696170 GCA_033807755.1 Ellobium chinense
CCCAAAAAAACAACAACAACAAAAAAAAAAACCACAAAACCAACTTAAAATTTAAGACTTGTGTTCACTGAACAGTGCCTCGGGGGTAAATCAGATGTAAAACCAAACCCCAAAAACTTAAGGTTGCTGCCAGCCCTGATTTCACTGTTAACTAATCCTTATTATTCAATAGCCTGTAACCTAATGTTATAAAACGAAACAGAATCTAACAATGAACACTTTTAGTGAGATGGTGGTACAAGTCTCCAACACAATTAGTGAAACGACAAAGAATACCCCATATTCAGATGATAAAGCAATCTTGAATCTAAGACATGAAGACATTTTGTTACTCCAGTTAACAAATGTTCTAGGTTCACTCAGTTAATTCTCGCTTTTTTCCCTCCAAGGTGCTTTTGGTTAGTGATGATTACAGAACCAAAAGCACCTTGAGACAATCTTTGGGCAATATCTGAGATCCTCTCCCTTTTCAAACCAAATGTGCCCTTTACCCCGCCCAACATCATCTCAGGAAAAACCCCAAGATTTTGCTACATGAACACAGAACACTTGTAAACAGAGGTTATGATTCCCTTGCAAACAAATAAATGGACCCTAAAAAGCAGCAAAAATAACATTATATTCATAGTCAAATCCACATTGCTGTTTTGGATGATAAGTAGAAATGAGGGAATCATTAGTTGTGAAGTTGATGAAATGGTCACAATGAAATTTTGAGAAAGTGTATGTTGTAGTGAGGCTGGCTGCCAGCAAATATATGAATTTTTAACACAGAGCTTTGGAGACAATAATATAGGTGAATACTTCAGGAATGTTTCAAGTGAATGAAGGAAAGGAAACAAAAAAAGCCAACTGTAAAATAGATGGGCATGAGAGAAATGAAGGAGATCATTACTAGATCTAACAGAGCTGTTCAAGTTTGTTTTGAGTGTCTGAAGTGACAGACTAACATGTCCTTGTCAATGTCAAAGACTAGATGTGAGTTCTTTCAAGCGTCCAATATACAAAATTGCTGCATGCAACATCACAAGCAATCTGAAATTGAAATGTTAAGAGGTTAACTGTTCTGGTCCATCCTGTCCTACTGTGCAGCTCCTACAGACCCTTAACAGAAACGTAATGATTGTTTATAACAAATGAAAGACAACATAATGTGTGGGATCTGCCACTGAGCTTGAGTAAAACAGTGCCCAGACAATAATCATTACATATGAAAAAAATTAACTCTAGTAACATGAGACCCTCGGGTCCAGCCTTCCACTGGCTGTGTGTCTTGGATAATAACCATTGCATGTTGTCTTTCAGTCAATCAACTGACACCAGGTTGCACAACTCAACTGCCACCTCACACCGTTGGCACTGCATGCAAATTTAATCCACCATTGCACTCAGCGCAGTGAAGTGAAGATGAGAACTGGCTCTTTCGTAGTGTCACAAGGGTTAAGATATTCATTTGTGGTTGACAATTACTTCTTATTCACTGATCCTCACACTGGGTAGACACAAATACATAAAGCATCCCAGAAGGGATATGGGAGGAAGTGCAGCTCCTGTTCCCATCTGGAAATACTTACCTGTATCGGACTCTGTGTCAGACAGTAAGGAGGGGGCAGGACTGGACGGAGGAGTAGATGAAACTGATGGGCGACGATATGGTATGTCACGGGGCAGGGGACCTGTAAAGAAACAAAATGGATTAATAACAAAGTGAAAGAATGGGCCCATATTATCTTAGTGCAGCACAGTAACCAGATTGAATGGCCAATATATCAATCTTTAACTCTTTCATGTTATCACTGCTTGCAGCAACAAATAAACACTGTAACATGAAATTATGTGCATCAAAATAATAATTAAGTCCATTCATCTAGGATGGGTTTTTAGACAGAGATGCCAGCCTCTAAGGTATTTTTTTTTTCCTGATAGCCTATTCTTTTAATATAAAAGTTACTGAAAGAAAAAAGAAAAAAAAGTAAAACTGATGGTGCCGCCTGTGGTCACATCTAAATCAAAGGGTTAGACTACTGCCCAAAATACCTGGCTTCCTCTTCCGATTTGGTGAGTTTGGTGGACTCTCAGATGATGTTCTTTTTCTTGGAGAGCTGCCAATCACAATGGCTTCTTCAGCTTCATCAACAGTGAGCTGTGGAATCAAACATGCAAGAATTTTATTTCCTATTTATTGAATACATTTTCTGGGACACCGAAGTTTTGGAGAAAGCAACAGAACTATGAAGAGAAAAAAAACAACAGATTCAGGCTGAGAATGAGCCATTAGGTTTAGTGCAGTGCTGGAGGCTCACAATCAATGTGACCACTATGATTCCAAACTGGATATGGGCAAACAAATTGGTGCACACCATTAAGGGGTACCACAACAGTCACACTGACAATATTTAAAACACAAATAATGTAGAACTTTGTCACAGTGTTATTCATGCAATATGAAAGTTCCAAATGTGAAACTGCGAAATATCAACAAAATGAACCCGCATATTTTTGAGAATGTAATGGTATATTTCTTGATTCTACATTAACAGATACATTTATCCTAATATTAATCACTTCACAATTTTAAAAAAGTAATGAATTGTCAAATCCATACATAAGAACTTGATTGCATATATATGAACATCAGCACAAGCAAGAACTTATGACAATGATGCTCTTTCCAGATGAGACGACCATTTCCTGACTAAAAAGACATTACTTCTCTCTCTAGGCCATAACACCACTCAAAACATCTTTTTAACTTATGACTTACCTGCTTATTGACTTTGAAAGGATTGCCAAACATGTGGAGTCTGGTGGGTGTGCTTTCCAATTCCCTAAGGGCTGGAGGTTGCTTCTTCAAGGCTTCTTGGTAATTTCCCATCTGACTAATTGGCACTCGATGTCTCTCATCTAGCACAAAATATTACATGCTTCGTTAAGTGAAATCATCATGAAATCAAAATGAATATCTGATCATTCAGTATGGAAAATCTATAGTTTTTTTTTAAACTTTGACTGATCAGTGCTGCCTGACTGCTAACAAGTACCTATTTTAACTCTGAATAGGAGTCTCTGATACAGGCAAAAGTTCCTGCCCTTGAAGGCTTTAATGAATGCTGACTCATTGTTAGATATAGACAGACTTTCTGTAAAACTGAAGTACACTCCACATGCATACAGCTGTATTTCATTTGACAAATGAATTTTGGTACTGGACAAATTATAGATCAGTTAGTGTATTCAAGATACAAGAAAATGTGTCACAAACAAACTTCTGAATTACAAGCAATATGGTTTGACAACAGTTATTTAACCACAAGGCTTTAAAGATGCTGGCTTTATACTTTTCAACCTATCGAGCTGCAATGAGCACCTCAGGACAGCCACACTTTATCACTGAAAATGACCATCTTGAGTATCGTATGTGACATGTCTCAATTTCGTTCTTTGAAAAATTAAAGAAAAAAAGAAACTATGCTGTCAAGCCAAAATATCTTACCAAGGTCTATAAGAGATTCTGAATTGATTGATGTTCTTAGAAAATTGTTCCTCATGCGGCTTATTTGATCAATCAGGCTCTTGCGAGGTATGTCATAAGGATTTCTGAAACAGTAAACAGAATTAAATTTAAAACAAGAAGCGGGGGTGGATTACAAAATTAATTGTAAACAAGTAGGAGCATAGTAGATCATTTCTCATCAAGGGAAGATATCAGGCAATTCTATTTTTATCTGCTTTAACTGTGAGGTATATTCAGTCACTGACAATATATGTAACGAAGTCAGCTGCCAACCAGTAACATACCGACAGTAAATAAAATACTTAGTGCAATAAGGTAGGCACATCCAACCTCCAAAAGTCTATTCTGATTGATGCCACAATATGAATAATCAGTTATGCAATGCCCTTGAATGTAACTGCAATTTGACAAATCTGAAAATGTACATCTTCGATTGCTAGCTCAGAAAATAAACCAGTCGGTCTTGTGCTGGGCATCTTTCATCTAAAGACAGAGCTATCTCTACTTCAATGAGGGCCCATCTGAACTTACATGAATTGAAACAATGAATTGCATGAAACAGGGGAGATCAGCTATTACATATGATGAGTTCTATCAACTTTTGTGGGGTTGGAGAGATTTACTATGAAAATGCACCTGTAAAACTGTGGTTTGATGTCTGGATCTTCAACTGCCAGAGTAAATCCACTGTAGTCTTGTTGTAGTTCTTGCTTCAGTACTGCAATGTTGCCCCCAAGGTTGGCCAGTAACTGGTTGAAGTCTTTCCTTTGCAGTATTGACGTTTTACTCCTGTCATTGTGATAACAAAAAAAGAAAAAATCATCATTTATTGAAAATTTGAAAACTTCAATACAATTACAAACATCACCTCAAATAACAAGTATTTTCCCGAAACCATATTGTGACAACTGAAAAAATTAGTATGTTTATGAAAGTGATATGGTCTAACTTCTCAACAAAATCACTACCAAACCTGGAAATTTTCAGGCAAATTAACACTTCTCTGACAAACAAACTGTTCATGCCTCTAAAAGTGATGAAGTAGGCTGATTTATGGTTGTCAAACAAGTTTTATTCATTTTTTTNGTGACATATAGTATGTTTATGAAAGTGATATGGTCTAACTTCTCAACAAAATCACTACCAAACCTGGAAATTTTCAGGCAAATTAACACTTTTCTGACTAACAAACTGTTCATGCCTCTAAAAGTGATGAAGTAGGTTGATTTATGGTTGTCAAACAAATTTTATTCATTTTTTATTTTTTTAGGTGCAGGGTTTTGGTCTTGTTGATATCTATAACATTTTTAACCAGAAGGGAAGTGGAGACTGTGGAAGAGAGATTGCAGAAATAATCTCAAGGAGGGGACTTTAAGTAGTCTCCTAAAATTCTAGTTGCTATATTTTATGTACTTTAATTTTTTTTATTTATCATCTCACCTTGTTTGGACACGCATGCCTTCATGTCTTGTAGCTTTCTGGCCAATGGATGCATTCAAACGGTCCATTTCCATTCTTGCCTGAAAGAAGACAACAATTTTGGTGGAAAATCAATCTAAGTACTTTTATGTCTTCCATAAAGTTCACCAATAAAATGAACTCTGTAACTCCTACTAAAAAAAAAAAAGACAGACCACAATGTACGCTAATGGCCCATCTTAACAGCTGCTCAAAAAAAAACCCACTGGGTTCACAGCCGGCCCAGGCTTTTCTTCATTCTTCATGTGGTGTGCCTTTTGCAAAGTAGAGTGATCCAGAAAGTCTATCTGAAAGTCCCTCTATTCAACACCCATTGTCCTCGCATACAAGACCTTCATGTTCATATGGCCTTCAGTGTTTTTTCTCCACCACCTCCTAGATCTTTTAGGGGTACACTTGAACATGCTTATTAAAATAGATGGGATGCTTTAAACATTCTACATTAAGAGTGTACAGCCACATCCATAAGACTGATCTTATCTGACTCCATGACTTTCACAATGCTTCAAAATAGCCCCAGTTTTGTCTTATTATTATTACACGAATGGCAAAAATTTCAGAAACCAAGATCACCATTAGGTTCTTGGTACAGTATAGAGGTTGCTTTGTCATGTATTCTAAGTTCTCTCATCAAAATGTCTGATTTTCCAGATCTGATTTTCAGTTTTCCCCAAAATTTTCATCATTCTGTCATACCAATATAAAGGTTTTCATGGCAAGTATTTTCAGTGAAGATCATTTTCATTACCATTTTCTACCAAGAATGCACAGTTTGATACCATGTAATTCAACAACAGAGCGAGACAATATTTCTATGATGTTTCCCATCAAGACACAATAAGGAGCTAAAGTGACCCTTTCCCTTCTCCTTACATAAACAAAAGGTAAGAAAAAATGTTTGTGACCCGTACCTGGTTTTTCAGTTTCTTGAGGTAGGTGATAACACTGTAGCTAAGGCAGTTATCCATGTTGTCTGACACTAGGTTTGGGGCACCCATACGAGCCAAAGCTCTCCGTAGATTCTGGTGAAAAAAATAATGATGTCAAAATGCAGTTGGAATAGAAAAAAACAAATGAAAATATTCCTGCATTCACAACACCATCTTGCAGGAAATATTACCATGTCTCTCACAGGGACATAGTTATTGCATCATATTTGCAATGTGCATCTTCTTAATCATACTGCATCGCCTCGGAGCTGGAATTCTGGGCTATGAATTAATCCCAACACTTATATATATTATTGCTGTTACAACTTACCCAATATTAGTGAAAACACCTGTAGCTTTCAAAGTAATAATTGCAAACCATCGTACCAGAAACAACATTAACTATGTGCACTTCAGGTGGCTGCCAAAAAAACAACCCTGACATACTTAAAGATGTCTTCTTATGATTCAACAAAAAACTAAAATTGTTTTATTTCTTGCAATAAAATAACTCACGGGAGCATAGTAGCCTGGCATCGTTTTCAAATAATTTTCAAATCGCTGTCGCCATGGTTGGTTGGGCTTCAGGTTGTGAACTTTGAAGAGTTCGTCTGAAAAAGACATTTAGGACACTAACTTGACATCCCATTAAGGAAATCAAAACTTTCAAACTACATGCTGTCATAAGATGTTTTGTCAGTTAAAAATCCAAATTATATAACCAATGGAAATGTACCATGCTGAATAAAGGTACTTTTAGGAACTAATGCAGTCATGAAATTGAGCGGACAAAATGGAATTACTGAAAATGTTCATAGAAGTAAAAAAATTTATTAAGTGAACCCTTTGTTTTGATGTCCTATGACTGAAGCTGCAATTTATCACATGTGAATCTCCAGGTAGCCAGTTACAGCTCCAGCTCCTACTTTGGGCATGTAACATGGCAAACATAAACAATTTATACATTTAGGTCTATGCAACAGAGAAACCTTACCTATAATCGATGGGCAAGAGATTATGAACTTAGCAACTTAATGGAGGAAAGACACCAAACTGTTGCGTCTCGCTGAGTTTCAGAACGTTCAGATTTTTCAGTAACATCGCAGCCTCCAACACATGACATTAACCTACCTAACAAGGGAAGTAACACAGGATAGTTGTAAGGCATCACAAAGAGGTTGACACTGGTGAGGGAACTGCTGGCCTTGAGGTAACCAAAAGGATGGCACATGTCGCTGAACTTGGAGCTGTTGGCTACAAACACCTGTGTCAAAGTCAAGAAAACAACAAAATGTAAAACACTGAATAGATAAGTGATATAACAAAACAAATATTAAAAAAAAATCTGAAGAATGGCAAATCGCTTGAGGGTGTTGGGCTACTCAATGCAGTTTTCAAATGGAGGAGCAATATTGTTAAGAAACTGACTGATACCTAGATCTACTGTGAAACACCCATCCATTTAAACATCTTGCCAATAAAAGTTGGATATAAAATTATCTTTTCTCAACTCTTTGACATTTCTTAACTGAAATGACATTTAAATTATAAAATGCTATTAGAGCATCAAATGCAACGCCTATGATGATGTAATGTACAGCAATTAAGAAAATATTTTTGTGACATAATGTACAACAATGAAGAAACTCTGAAAAATGAATGTTGAATGACTTAAAGGTATCTCAGTAAAACCCACCAAAAACATTGCTTCAATGCAGATTCTGTCAAACAAATCACTGTTACAAATTTGACTCTTGGTGTAAAAAAAGAAGTAAAACATGACATATCCCTATTATGTGAACTCTTAAGCATTAACCCACATTTCAACTCGTCTCAGACACTTACTGATGAGATGCAAATCTGAAAATAATTACCTGCCAACAAGTGTTGGGTTGCCTCCTCTCCAAAATAAACTGTGTTAAAGGCGATGGCTCCAATTCATACTTGTCAAAAGGCAAATTTTCTATCACAAGGGGCTCTGATGGCTGGCAAGAAAACTGAACAACTGGGTGGGCAGTGCGGGGTGGCTGTGTGAAGACAAAGGAATTTACATGAGGCAATCTCCAAACACAATGCAATCCATACTTTTCAAACATGTATACACACTGGACAGCTTAACTGAGAGCTGTTTCCATTTCTTAACAAAATTAAGTGCTAGCTTGTGTAACCTTTGTTACAAAAGTATTCTATCTCACTCTCCTTTTCCAGTTAAGCCAGTGTAACATTACCATTTTTTCTTGCTCTTAAGACAGTCTTTTTTTTTCTATTGTGATTTCCAAGCGACTCAGCTGTTCAAGATCAAATCTCAAACACCACAACCACATGGGAACCCCTTTGGTCCATGGAAAAAGAATACTTATTTCTAAGGTGTGCTTAATATCGAGACTTACCTCAACAATGATTGGATTATGATGAGTCCGTGCATGCAAAGTTCATACTTAATAAATGAGGCATATTTATTACACCAGTACTTAGTATCGAGTTTCAAATGCACTTGTTTCTTCAACTGCAACGAGCTGGACAGGTTTACTCACCAGAGAGGGACTAGTGATGTCAGGCCAGTAGCCTTCAGGGATTGGCCAGTGACCTGTGCAGTGACCTTTCTGTGCAGATCTTGGCACATAGATCAACCGTCTACAACTGTGCCAAGCCTGATTTTGTGGATGCTGCTGTCCATTTGTGCCCATGTGATTAAGGTATTTTTTGTCCTCTGTTTCATCCAGCACGATGGGCTTGTTCGTGTCTTGATTTTCTAGAGGAAAATGAAATGACATGGTTAAAATCTCTACTGCAGCCAGCATCAACCAGGCAAGGAAAAAACATATTTCAAGAATAATTTCAATTTGAATAAAGGATCAAAAGAACTATCATCTCGTAGACAGTCATTTGTTTGCAATATCTTACTTTTATTGTAGCTTAGTTTCCTTAATTTATCCTGGTTGAGATAACTCATGTACAGCTGACATTCGAGAATGTGCAGCATCTTTAAACAAAGAGGTCAATACAATTCAACACACAACATACACTAGAGGATCTTGACCATGAAAGGAAGGTTTACAAAAATAAGCTGGTCTGGCTGGGGATACAAGGAAATAAGAGAATTGCAACTTGCTGAATTTTAATTGGTCAGGTCACGTTGTAACTTAGGTAATAAACACATTTTCCCCACATGGCGCATATGAAAAAAAAAAACTCTACATCTACACGGTGAAGAAACAATATAAAGAATGTGGGACATCAGTGCTGATAGGCCATATGTGGAGGAAAAGAGCAGTAAGCTGTGACTGCTGAGTAGTGATGTGTGGAGGAAAAATTTTAACATCCCCATTTCACCAGCAAAGCATACCTTCTTTAAGAGGTTTCATCTGTCTCCAAAATTATCTACTTTTTACCTTTTGCATTACCATTAGCATCTGTACCTATATCCATCCGGTTGGCATCTGAGATAGGTGGAGGGTCAGGACCAAGTTTTTCAAAGTTTATCACAACACCGCACTGAACTTTCTGAACAAGAGATTCTATGGCTGCATTCAACATCTTTTGACTGTACACTGCATAGGAGCGGCCTGAAGAGAAGGGCAAAATAAAGATGCAGTGATAAAAACAATGCACAGAATTAAATTTTGTAAATCAGTTTGTGGACTGCCAGTTAGACGTAAGATCTAAAGCTGCCTGATCCTAAAATGTATAAGTTTCCCTCTGCTGCATCTCCACATCTTTACATTACCTTATACTGTTCAGAGAAACTTAAAATATACATGGTAAGGCGAAAATGGTCTTGCAGCAAATCTCAATATTTCGAGAAAACAAACAGTGATAAGTGAAAAATGTGGTCATAAAATAGATCAGACACGCCTTGTAGCTAGGATTTACAAAAAAAACCAAAAAAAAACCACACAAACATCCATCCACAACAAGCAAAAATTTAATCAGAAAGTTGAAACTGGTAGTTTTCCAGGTATCACCTCCCACCATTATGACATTATTTCCATATTATCTCAGCATAGTTTTGATGTCATCAAACTATGCTGAGATATGGAAATAATGCCATAATGCTTGCTTTGTATGGCACAAACCTCCTGTGACTTCACACATGACATCTATTGCCGCATTCTCTGCAGAAGGAATGAAAGGAAAGGCTGACACATCAGGTGGAACTGAAGCTGGAAGGCGTAAAACGAGACTGAAGATTCTCTGGTCCCAGCGGAATGGTTCTTTAGTTAGCTCTGTTCCAGGTACCACCGAATTCATTGGGAGATTCAACTGCAAACACATTGAAAGGAATTGTGTGTAGAGAAATACTAGTTCAAGGTATCACTTACAAATTTTATAGTTATGAAATGTATCAATCTCCACCTCACCTCACCTCACCTCATATTATTGCTGACAGGTTTACAATACCAACAGTTATCTGGTCTCCCTTGTCAGCTGCAGATTTTGTATAGGAGGTGAAATGCTCTTCCAAACATTTTTTAAGAGGGACTTTGGCTTTTTCTCAAGTAATGCAAATTTTGGACTGCATGACACAACAATAAGATGTGCTTTCCACATATTTTCGAGGGGGCAAATTGTGCAACCTCGAGAAAACACTACATATTATGGAAGGTATTCTAGAACTGATATTATTTACATGTATTTCTCACCTCAGTCTGTATTCCACTGGACGTTGTCAGGTGGCCACCATCAGTTATCACAACAATAATTGTAGATTCATTGTAGAATGGACTCCGCCCCTGGCATCCAATTAATTACAAGAAAAATGTATTAAATGCATTAACCAAACCTAATGAACACATCAAGGAGTTGACCCATGTGAAAAATGTCAGAAAATGGTGCCTGAATGAGAATAATTACCACTGCATAAGCCAGAAATTCTGACATCAGCATAAAATAAATGCAAAATGAAATTCTGCACAGCTGATAAAAGAAAAAGATAAGCTATAAAATTCAGGAGGCATCAACTGACAAAGGGTAATTATGGTATCAGGAAATATAAAACTCAAAGATATTGGCTGGTATCAGTTAATATAAAACTCAAAAGGTATCAGCTAGTATCAGGGCTCTTACCCTACTAATAAATCTAAGGCCACTTCATTTGACAAAACAAATGCAGAAAATGTCATCATCAGCATTCAATGATTTAGAAACAAAACGCTGATTGCAGCAGCTGTCTAGGTACTGCACTGATGATATAGTGTGTTACCTAATGAATAATAACATACAACATTTTACTGGATGCAAGTATTCATGGGTTATCTCCTGCCCTTTCACTGAAATAGCCTTTTTTCTTTTTCTTTCTTGGCAGTTGATAATTTTACTTAAAAGATTCCTCATCTGCGACTGATTCTATTATTATCACATATGCAAAAAATTCAACTTTCATGTGTTTAAATGTGCCACAGGAGCTGTTTACCAAACTGACTTTAGGCTTTACCTAAGATGATGGCTTTCCCAAAATAGAGCCTTGCATAAACCTGTGCTGAACTTCAATTATAGCCAATTTGTTCTGCACCCCCCTCCCTCCCATACCCATACAGAATCACGGATGTTAGCATTGAAATCTTAAGTTAGGTCAAAATTCCATAGTAACAAGTCCATAGACTTGTTGCTATGTATTCACAATTTACAGACAAAAATTATATTCTGTTTGAAATTGAAATATAATGTCATCTGTGGCCTCTGATGGGTTTTAAAGAGTACAGTTTATTTATTTAAGCTTGTGCAGATAATATACATAAGACAAAGTCGACTCTGCTTCATGGCAACTCCAGATAACTGCAAGTTTTGCTTGAAAAAATCGCAACATTTTCTACACATCAAAGTGACATAAAATTAGTGTATAAGCAATTCTTCTTTATTGCAACTTTTTATCTGCTCAGAAAGAGTTGTGAATAAGCGGAGTTGACTGTCAAGTGTAACATAACTATTTTACCTGTCCATATGTTTCAATGCCACTGGTCATTCTATTCAAATTTAGCAGATCAAAGGCATGCTTCAATGATGGCCCCAGGGTGGACAAACCTGAAGCCCTCAGATTTTTCAACTCTGATGCAAAGGTCAAGTGGCTTTCCTTCCAGCCAGCCTGCAAATCCAGATATCATTGATAATACAGTCGGATCTCAATATGAGGTATACTTTTCAAATGAGTACTTAATATCAAAGTTCCATTGTACTTATCATTGAGGTAAACTGTGCTTACTATCAAGGTCCAACTGAATAGTGAAATGACTGAATAATTGAATAATGAAACTGTGCACATGAAACTTGTCCTTAATAACAAAGTATTAAATGAGTACTTTTTATTGAGATTCCACTCTATATTATTGCCAGCTTTGCATTTATGATAAATCAGATTAGAAACAAGCTGAAGCTGACTTGTACAAAATTATAACAGCTTCAGTTATCTTACACATCTGGTTTCTGTCACGATTAAATATGCAGGTACAATAGTCTGTGAACTGCTGTGCCGGGCAACAGCTTTGACAGACAGGTAGACTGATTTACAATGTCACAGTCCACAAATGGCACAAGCAGTTGCTTTTATGTGAATGAGGATATTGTGGAAGATTTATGATGAATCATTTTTCTTTGGAATCTCAACAACACAGGGATTAAAAAAAAACTGCGCACAAAGTTAACAGGAAAGCAGTGTTTTCTCCAGACTACATGAATGTACCATTCATCCCCGAAACTTCAATTCATCCCTAAAAATATATTAAACGCAAGCTGATCTCCCCTTCTTGCCTGCATTCTAAGGTTTGCACTTCCTAAGAAAAACATAAAATCCCTCTAAAAATTTACAAATCTTCCTTTAAATTTCCTATGACCCAGAGAAAACATTGGATAAGTGATGGTTTTTCCAGTGCTCAAATAAACATCTGTATGATGTATGCTTTCCAGCTTTCCTTACAGCAAAAAAGATGTACAGTGAAATTTGGTAATATCATTGTAACAAAGCAATCTGACTTTCAAACTTTTACAGTTAATACAGTGCCTATTTCGCTTGAACTGGGAATGGAGACATAAAAAGTGTTATGAATTATATCCTCATGATTGATGTACATGCAGCCTTAATACTGGTGTTGCCACATGCAACAACTTCTAATTCAATATGTCCTAGCATAAGCAAGCTGGTTTACACTGAGCTTGTTTACACTGAGCAAGACAATTCTCATCTACATACTGGTTGTCAAACCACCCTACTCATGGAAAAACTGGTCTGAAGGACGAGGCAATAATGCTGTGACAGTTGCATTTTTCCGTTTTCCCACCCGGTTGTGAAAAGGTTATTTTAACAACAATAATGAAGAGGAGATACAGGCACTGTGATGATGTCCAATATATTTGGGTTTCCATATAGCCTTGCTCATTATCTGTAATTTCTACTGTACGAAGTGAAACACATACATTGTACACATGCCATTTTGTTGGGTGACAGCAGAGACCATGTCATTTCTGATGAGGCCATTTCCTTGAAAATTTGCTTTTTTACACTACCACAGTAAAGCATAAAGCTCCAGGGCTCATGGAAGTACTGGTACCAGTGCCAGAGGTGGGGAGCCCTCAACAATTCACCCAGTAAAGGAATTACAGAACTGCATTACATTCCTCCTCTCACTGTCATTCGGTACAGTTGTACGAGCACCCAGAATACCACAAACAAACCAATAATTGCAAATCTGATTGCTCCTTAGTCACCACTGTCTTCATTGTCACAAACAACTCTTAATGATTGTTTAAACATGGGGGCATGAGAAGACAGCAATGATGAATGGAATTACATGAGGCAAGGAGCAGTGTTTTCTCTAGACTGATGATTGTGTAATTCATCCCTTAAATTCTAAAATCCACTCCTTCCCCCTCCGCACCGTAGAAAAAAAAATAACTGAACACACATCAATTGCTCACATTTCCTGAGCAAAAACTGAAAAGCTTTGAAAAAAAAATTCACCCACAAAATTTACAACTACCTGCCCAAATTTATGATAGGGCTAGGGGTAGGAGGATCATGGATGCTGCCATAACTACTATGACCCTGGAGAGAACACTGAATGAGGAGCATTACTTTATAATGCCAAGTGTGCGATTACTGATTGAGGTTGGCAAGTGTTTTTGTATTCCTTTTTCCTCAATATAACATTTAACACAGCATTTTATTTCTGTCAATAACAGGAATAGCCAAAAAGAATGTACAGTAATAAAATTCATGCCGTTCTGCGGAGGACGATGAATCAGTTGACACCAGCAATATGAAATCAGTGAAATTTAAAATGAATTTCTGTCTGGCAAATCATACACCATTTACCCTCCTACCTTGTACAAAAAAATTTGAAAAATATTACAGCAGATTTCAATTAAAGCACTATCACAAGGATCAAATGAATGTTTTCACATTAATAGTATTTCAGATCAGAAGTGCCCATCTCATGACAGCTATGTGGCACCAGAGAGAAGGTACATGTATGTGTTTCATATGTCTAAACTTCTGTTTGGCGCAGCTGTGAGAAAATAAAAGAAATGCATATGTTATAATTTTTTAGTTCCTAAATAGTTAAGCTACATTGTGCCAGTGTTAAGATGCCTGATAGTAGGTTGTCAGATCAGACAAGGAATGTTCTGTTGTTTTTAATCAACTGCCACTACCATGTGTTTTGTAATGGATGCTTCTTACAGTAAGTTAAAGAACAGGTATCCTTTTTAAAGCAGTGTCAACGCAATACCTGCTGAGCTTGACCAGTTTTTTTTTTGNTACGACAGTATTAGGGGACGGTGACGATATAATTTTTTAGTTCCTAAATAGTTAAGCTACATTGTGCCAGTGTTAAGATGCCTGATAGTAGGTTGCCAGATCAGACAAGGAATGTTCTGTTGTTTTTAATCAACTGCCACTACCATGTGTTTTGTAATGGATGCTTCTTACAGTAAGTTAAAGAACAGGTATCCTTTTTAAAGCAGTGTCAACGCAATACCTGCTGAGCTTGACCAGTTTTTTTTTTGTTTTGTTTCAACCTACGTTGTTGAGATAACAAGATTTCACTGCTTATATAATGGAAAAACAGAATGTGTGTAGTGCCATTTTATTGCATCTATCCCGTCTCAAAACTCAATCTTCCTCCACAGACCAAAACAAGACTCTTGCATCTTGGTCTTGGTTTCATTACTTTCATGCTGGTTTTCGGGACTGGGGAGGCATTGCCTGAAAATGTACAGTCTCAAGTCTTTCACACCCTAGATTATGCCATTCTTCCATTCAAACAAACAGTAACACAAAGTGTAATTCATCTCTCCCCATCCCTTCTTTGTCAAGAGGACAGGCGCCAACACACAACAAGACACCCCAATCAGCTGTTATGTGGTGACCTAGTCCCCCTTGACCTATGACCTCGTTGTGGCTACACACTTGACCTCGTTGCTGGGTATGGATTTAAGTCTTCCCATCATGCATTGCTCCATTCGAGGGCAAAATGGCGACTACCATACGAAACCGAAAAGCTACTGGCAAATATTCTTTTGTTTGACCACAGATAAAGCAAACTCCAGCAAATTCAGTCAGCCATTGAAAGATGCTGGGCTCATATCGTTCAAATGACAGCGATTGAGGCACCGGAGTAGCGACAACGGATCGTTTTACCTTCACATTCGCTGGAGGATCTTCGAATGTCAGGAGCATGTAACGGTCCCATCGACTGTTCGCATCGCGGGATCGGCTCTAAAAGAAAAAACAAAAACAAAAATAAAATGTCACTAACCTGTCTTGTTTTGAAACAGAATAAACTTTTTCATAAAATGCAGCTTGTTTTGACCTTGTTTCTCATGTTTCTTTGTCTCAAAAAGCTATTGATCAGTATTGTTTACCTTCATAAAACTCTCAACAGCTGCTTTGGCTACATCAATCAACGCTGTTCCCAAGTAAGTTCGTTGGTTCATAGACGCACTAGTGTCTACAAGAAAAAGAATGATAGTCATTACGGTCAATCAGCACTGTTTTGACCCAATATTTGGTACCGGCCGCGTTGAACAGCGGAATTTTCGCAAAGATGCGACGATACCCTCACTCGTTGAAAGACGCAGCTCGACTGACTGCTTTGGAGGAGCAGCCAGCACGCCACGAAATTTGCACACGTGACCTCATATTCAACTCTGTTTCCATTGGCCGCTATTCTTAGCCGGGAGTCAGTTATTGTTAAAACTAAACACAAGCCAACCTAGAAAGTCATTATCTGAAATTGTTTTAAAGAATAGTGTCCGATGTTGATAAGCAATGAATTAAATACCAAATAATTATAGGTTTGGACAAAGCTTCCTGTCTACTTATTTCAGTCAGCGGAGTAAATGCGTAAACACATCCGTGTGGATCCCCACGTATCAATCAGGAAATGGCATCGCGCTGATACTGTAAACATTGCATTTTTCTGTTCACCTTGTTGAGTTGACGATGACTACCAGCAGCTGGGCCAAGTCAAGTCGGTTTTCGATCGACTCAAGACAAATGGTTTCTTGAAAGGCGGGCAATACTCGAGTCGACTGTAGACATTGATAGAAATATTGTCATTATTATTCTTGAATCGATTCAAGCCAGTTCCTTTCAGAAATAACACGAAATCAGAGACATTGAACGAGTTCTCTGGAATTCCAATATTTATCAATAGATTAGTAATCGATACCAATTGTCCCTTGTTTAAACAAGTTTCTGCATACTGATTTTATTTTCTTTCATCACATCGACGAAAATGAGATCAGTTTATAATTATAAGCAGTCCTGTTACCTTTCTTGTGCAGCGTTAGCATAAAATGAATGACTGAACATACACATGACACAGTGAAAGCCAGGAGGGAACTTGACTGAGAATGAAATGGTAACGCCTACCAGAGGAAAAGGGTTGATTAAAGATTTGATTATATTTTAAAAGCCAAACTTTACTGGCTGAATGCAGGGTAAACTCACAACATGTGAGCTAGGTTGGCTTATCTAATCACCGTCATGACCAAAGCAGGATTAACATGGTGTGTCCGCAACACATAAATGCGACAATGTTAGAAAAATTATATGGGGCCCATGAGCCATTGAGAGGCACACAAGCTTTGGCACAGAACTCTGGGAAATCATCCTATCTGCGCCCCTTCCCCCAACCTTTCCAGATAATCCAGCTGTTATTAAGACCATGCATTCATCATCTAAATCTATTCAGTTATCCAGTTATGGCAAAAACTATGTACAGTAATAAATTGGTATACTATATATTACATGCATGAAAATATTGATGCATATATACCAATTGGGACCTCATAGCTTAATCAGTGAAATTACTATGATGTCATTCTATCATCTGATTCTGATGTCATCATTCTTTTAGCACTCATGTGCACATACAGTCGACACTGCTTAACGGTAATCTGATAATCACAGCAATTTTCCATACACACAAAAAAAAACCCCACCTATATTTCTATATATAAAAGTTTCTGTGTAATCGCAACTTTTTGATTGCAAGGTTTCCATGCTTTCGAAGATATATCAAACTTGTCAGTAATGTCAGCGTTGCTGACACTGCTTTACCACTTGTTTTGATACAGTATGCTCAGAGTAGAGGCAAATTGTACCCTATTGTGAAAGAAAATTTATGTGGCTCGCACATTGTTTTCTAGCCTGTATCAGTGGAGATTATTAACAGCACCTGTGTCGCAGTTATTATGAAGAAATAGTAATATGGGCAGATATTGGTAGTGCTATAACAATACAGTATAAAATAATTTGGGGTGATAGATCTCTCGTTTCATCTTCAGAGATCTTGCTGCGATTGCTAACAATGAAGCTGCATGTATATTTAGTCCTTTCAGTCCCCGTGATGTTCATATTTTGTTTCTTTTATGCTCTCGTTGCTCACTATACTTGTACGGTGACGCATCAATGTTATTTAATTTAAACTTCCGTGTTCAATATGTGGCACAAACTTAGAAATTAATTACTACTTTCATGAACAAGTAGGTGACAGTTAACCAAGTCCTGGGGAGTCGAATTTGGACAGTTATTGGGGGTAATCGATTCAAGCCGAGCATGTCTAGTCAGGTCATTTCCGTGACTCGATTCGGAAGCCATTTGAGTCATGACATTCAAGTAGTGGCAGGTCATCGACTGTAGGCCATTAATGTCGTTTAATAATTTTGGTTGAGACACTTTTCATTTATATGGTTAATACATGGTGTGCATGTATTGGACTGGCTGTACAGATCCATTGAAACACACTACAGCGGTATTGTATTGGTTGAAACCAAATTATAGGGAGTGTGAACAATGATAGGCGATAACTGAGCATAGGCAAAATATTGCCTCTTCGGTAGTTCAACGAATTACAGCTAAAATTCCACGACGGGTGGTAATTTATGAGAATACTTTTGTGAAATATTTGTAATGATCCACACCATTAGAAATTTACAGTAACAGTAGCCTACTTTTTTTTTCCCCGTCAAGCGCACCGCGGCATATTTCGCAAGTGGGTGACTTTTGGGTGTGTTCAGAATAGTAGAACGTTAGTACGTTTAGCTTCCTTCTCGCGGTATTAGCTTCTATGTAATAGGACATTTCGGGTCTTCGTTCCTGGGGTTTTCCATAACAGTGCATCTAGTCAGATTTCAAGTGTGAATATATGATTGCAATATCCTCATCGGGGTTGAGGTTAGGATTGAAACTAACTTACTATAAGACTTAAGAACTACTAGACATACCGGTACATTTATCTGCCTATGGGTCGTTCAGTTCCGTTCATAAATTACATACGCTTGATGTCCGGGATTTTCAACCCATATTTGCGTTTAGCGTCAACCTTTTTTTCGCCTGCATGACGCCTCTCCTCTTCATGTTTGTTTCAAGTCTCACTGGAAAATGCCAGTAACGCTCTTAAATCTAACCCCCCCCTCCCCCAAGTGCTTTTGGAGCGATGTTAGTAAATCCCCTCCCCACTCCTACTCCCAAAAGCTATCTATAGGATAGATAAACTAGCCCACCTAGATGTTGTCACCCACGCCCCATCCCTCTCCCTTTAGCCAGTGGTGACTCTGATACTAGGAAAGTCGGCTGTTGCGGTTGCAGATTACAATGATTCAGAGGCCCAAAGGCAACCATAACTATTAACCCATGTATTCAGAGTGTCTTGTCAACCTAAGGATAACTGAATAACATTAATCGATAGATTTGTGGTCATTAACCTTAAACAAACAAATGAGACAATGACGTGGTCATTATCCCTATACAAACAAATGAGACAATGACGTGGTCATTAACCAAATACAAACAAATGAGACAATGACGTGCATTGGTATGTCATATTCTTCACACAGTAATAAGAGGATATTAAATAGACTACTAGGAACATAGTCTTGAAGACATCAGACTGAAAGTGAAATGTGAAGTCTGGACAAAAATCACTATTGTCCTTGGTCAGAGCACCTTCTATTGAGACAACATGAGTAGAGAGTTGATAAAGCCTACCGTCTTTATGATATTAATCCAGACACTCTCCCAAGCCATGAAATCTCAGTACAAGCAGTTTGCAAGTGAGCCTATGGAATCAGTCTTCCTACTGTAACAACAAAGAACAGTTAACAATAAAATGTAACATTTTAACGCGGCAAAGATGATAAGAGGATCACCCAGTAGTTCAATAGCTTGTTGTTATTTTGAAGAGTGATAAATCCAGCAAAAGATACTCTCACTGCCACTTTCCTGGTCATAGCCTTCAAACAATTAAGTCACCACGTCTGCATATATCGCTTTACAAGTGTCAGATGCATATCGTATTTATTTCACTTTTACGATCCTTATTACAATGAGAATTTGCTAATTGATGGTGATCTAGGCAAATCACGCCAGCATTTTTCTGCCAATATTTTCTTTTTAAGTTAAAATCTCGTCCCCGCAATGACGGAATGACAATTATACCATTGATTATCGTATACACCGTTATAGCCACACGCACTACATTTGAGAGGCTTATTATTCAACTAGGTATTAAAAGCTAATGTGGATTGCCACAGCCAAACTGTCGGCACCCGAAAGTTATCAAAGCTGATGATTCACACCGTCATGGTCGACCAGTCTTTTAAAAAGAAGACCCATCAGGTCTACCCAAGGCGCTGAATTTATCAGTGGACAACCGCACAGCTTCAAGATTCTTTTACCTTGAACGTGTCCCACAATAACGCACAGCAGAGAAACCATCGACTCGAGCATAGAATCTACTACGCTCGAGTAAGGAGGAAAGCAATAGCTCGAGTCAAGGCGGGCACACGGCAGCAGACAGTCGCAGTACTTATCCACAGACATGCAGGCCGACCTAGACTACAGTTAAAGCTCGTTCACAAATAAATGAAAAGGTTTTTGCTCAATATCTTTTTACTGTCTAACATTTCCTGCCATTCGCTACTGGTTACCTTTGGAAGGCTCTGTAGGGCATTAAACTGCCCACGCCCACTTTACCATCTGAAAGTGTAATGTTTAAAATGTGCCCACGCGAGCCACGGAAGGAGGTATCAATAAATCGCTGTATATATGCAAAGTAAAGGTCCTTTTTTTTTTTCTAAGGAATTCTCGTATTTTGTCACTTTATGAAATGGGTAACTTAGGTATCTTAGAAATGTACATTCGACGGCAGTTAAAACGTGATGCTTAATTGTATGTATGTGATGTGAAACAAAAAGCAGTGAAACAGAGTACCAGAGTATGGCCAAGAAGATTAAAGCAACGATACATAATCAAAGATTTAGGATATCATGGTGTGAAGATCATTTAAACCAAGGGAACAAAAATCTATACTACAAGAATGGACCCTGGGCGTGTCACGCTATTTTCGAACGCAGTACAGTAAACTCCGAAACCGCTGTGCGTAAAATTCGGTCGGAACCGTCAACCTGCATGAAATTCGATAGAGACGGTTTAGTGTCTATGTCTGCTCACCGAAGGTGCAAGATTCCATTAAGAATGGACAAGTTTATGCCACTTTCATCTTTTGAATTCTACTTTCTATTCATCGATGACGTCATGCAGTGAGACACCATCGAATGATATATTACCGGGTAAACCCGTAAGTGTGGCCATCTAGTCGTGCACTGTTCACTGAGCGGGAGTGCACGCTGGTTCAGTATATAATGCCACTGCACCACACTGATAATGCGAAGATCTCCATGTAACAGAGAATCTTATTTTAGTCACTGAATGTCCCATTCACAAAATGGGTGCCCATGCTAGTTGTGCTATTGTCCCATTCACAAAATGGGTGCCCATGCTAGTTGTGCTATTGTCCCGTTCACAAAATGGGTACCCATGCTTGTTGTGTTATTGTCCCTTGTGCTATAAGAGTTCCCACGAATGCCTGAAAGGGTGCATGGCCTTTGAAACCAGTTTGTCTTTGCAAGGAATATTTTCTCGTACATGGCAGTGGCGGTGCGTCATCAAGGTATGAAGATGCCATAACCACCTGGCATGAGAGTACGTAATTAATTTTAAATAGTCCCTACAAAATCAGAAAACTGGCCATTTGTGGATTTGAATTTCAAAGGCTTAGATAGGTGCTAATATATTTGTAGACTCAGAATAGGTGAGGTTTAGCCATTCAAGTACAAAATTTGTGGTTGTTGCAAGATGGGTAAGATTACCCTGTTTACTGAGTGAAAAGGCCTAAAATATTAGGTAGCCTGCTTCACTGCCTAAGTTCTCAAAATCTAATTATGGTTAAGGGGCATTTTGCTTGGTGTCAAAATTTGGAGGAAGAACAAATCAACATTTTCGGAAAGTATTTGGGCATGGGACCCCTTGATAAGTTAATGAGAGGTGTAAAACCTTATATAGCCAACAGTGAAAAAAACATTGGTATCTTCATACCTCAACGGCTGGCGGGGCTTTTATGGTAAAACGGGAAGTCAGTGTTGTGTATAGCAAAAACTACACTAGAACAGTCTTAGACCAAAGTTTGAACTGAACACAGTGCACTCACTGCTCAGAACATTTTGCGCGCGGCGGTCATGTTGTGCTGCATTATATAGCCTGCTACATACCAACAAAAAGTTTTATTGTCACTGCTCAAAAGTTGTGCCAGGAACACCACAAATGCAGACTACTGTGTAAAATAAATCGGCCTCTGAAGAGAAAGACTGGCAGGAATCGGTCGCAGAGCCGTTCAGAAACATGTGTCATTTCCAATGCCATGAGCGCCACTCTCAGCACTTTCAATGCAGCATGAAGGAGTATGTCAAACTCTCTACTTTACTACATATAACCAAACCTGCTGGGTTCTTATAGTCTTGTAGTCACTTTTATTACCAACCCCATCAAAATCATCCCTCGTTAGTCTCTTCAGTCAGGAGCATGTTGTAGGATGGCACACATATGGAAATACTTCCATGGAAAATCCAGACCACACTGACCACAGTCCACTGTTAGTTATTAGAGCCTCATCTACTGGATTTACTTTCCAAATAAATTTGATTCAGGGCATTTAATGAACGCCCCTGTACACTGGCATCACCACCATCACTGTCTCATTGGGCACGATAAAAAGCGGGAAAATACTGAACGTCCTGACCACCCATTATTGGCGCGTTCCATTGTAAGTTATCTAAGCTTCATCTACTGGATTTTTGGAAACTTATTTTGATTTAGGGCATTTAATGAACACTTCTGCACACACTAACAAGCTACTGACACTGGCACCAATATCATCATCTCGTGATGATTGATCACATACATAAAATACATCAGTTGGTATTGTCATCATTATAATCATCACCACCACCAGAACATAACAGCCAAACAAGAACACCAGTACTTACAGATTATAATACTGACGTTTAATGTTGCATAATTCATAATAAGGTCACGACCATAAA
>JAWQUT010000245.1:696733-721834 GCA_033807755.1 Ellobium chinense
CACCCACCCTCTCCCAGCTCTCGTCCCCTGCTTTGTGTTAATGTATAAGCCACTCTGCACTACCCTCTGACTGATACTGACTTTTCGTTACTGTATAATGTATATAAATAAATATGAGTTCAGATCATAGAGCATTATAATGAGTTAATAGTAACAGTAACATACTATGTTGAGTATGGAAATATATTAATGCTCACCTTGCCCAGCAAAATGGTTTGCATATATATATTAATATTAGATCTTTATCAGTAAAATACATGTAAATGCCTAACTGATTATGGTAACAATGAGAATATATTCTACTTACAAAACACAAGCACTGTACTCAAAGACAGACATGACCACAAATTTTGCATTAGATTTAAAGAAGCCTAAGAAGCTACCAACAAACTTAAGAAGCGAGTCTGTTTCCTGCAATAAACCTACTGGTCGATTTCCTAATAAATTAAGATGAATAAAAGGAAATAAAAACACAAATAAAGAAATATCACATGATATGTCATAAAAAGTCTGCACAATGTCTAAGTTTTTGTATAATATATATATATAACAACAACAAAAAAAAATACAGAAAATGATAAATACTGTATTAAACTATAGTAAAACAATCTCATTATCTGTATTATAAGGATGAAACTAAAGGTTAGTCTTCAGGGGTGCCTACGATTGGCTAGCCTATGTCAACTCTATTGCAGCATGCAAAATTATAAACCGAAGCAAATAAATATCTTGAATCTCTTTAAGTCTGGCTTTAAAAAGTACGTAAACCCAAAGAGAGTGCAAACTCGGGCTGTGTGTCATGGCTTTGCAAGGAGCCCAGGAGATTAGGGATAAACATGATGTCACAACAGTTTAATACATGTATTACAGAAGGGCCTCTGGGCCCATTACACCTCACAAACTCGATAGTGATAATGGTTGAATCAGAAGTACCACTAGGAAAATAAGAAATCTTGTATGTTTTCTTCTTTCTAGGCTTCTCAAATCCCAAAACCGAGCGCAAATCTTTGGTCCAACAGATTTCATTTCAACCACTTTTCACCAATCAATCCATTAAATTTTGGAAGGTTTTACTGTATTATTATGAAATACACGTGAGACACATTGCTTAGATTCTAATCTGAAAAACATCATCACACCAAAGAATGTCATTCATACACCAGGATAAAAAATACAGTAGTACTGCAAAATATGAGGGGGTAAATATATATTAACATGTCTATAGTTTTTGACTAGTATATAATGAAATCACACAGCAGTATAAATACATACGTATAGAATAGTCATAATAATATAGATAAGTAAAGACTTAATATTAACAATGCTCGCCATTTTGTTAAAGGATTAGTGGGAAGAGCGCAAACTGATGACATCACTCAAGCCATCTTCTCAGAGGATTGAATATATAAGGAAGACCTGTTGGAAGACACAAATGACGTCACTCTATGTAACGCTATATATGAAGTTAGGTACAGCTAAATACAGAGCACATGTATTCACAGCTGATATGGATGAAATCAACTGAGAGCTTTCACTTTGCAGTTCGGATCTCTTTGGCAGCACTGTGGTAGAAGCAAGCATGCGCAAGTGGCATTTCCTGTTGTTATAATAATATTATGGTCATTGGGCACGTTACGAACTTGTGGTGAGATTCACATCCGATTCCTCCCATTGTCGGTTTTATAGTCCCAAGACTGAGAGTGCATTACGCACACACATGTGAAAGTGTGTTATAGCCTTGCATGATAGGGTTCAAGTTGATAATATACAAACAGGAACTGTGGGGGAAAAGTACAGGCATAGTATAAGAGTACACGCCGATGTTACTGTAAGCGAGTCCGTCATCTCATATCCTCCTCCTCCCCCTCCCCCCCTCTCAAAGTACATATATAAAGTAATCGCCACATCCTTTCGAGTCCCAAAGATAAAACAGAGGGCAAGAGGCAACGGCTGAGAGATACAGTATCTCCACTGTACTACTACTACCTTATTAGAAAGAAGGGATGTAGTGTGAGGGGACACATATACAGATATTTGTAGAGGGGGGACCCGACAGCGGCTGTTGAGCTGACACGCATTTACACTTACAGTGATGTTTCGTCATTGGAGAAGACGCAAATGTTTTGTTGTTTTTTTGGGGGCGGGGGAAGAGGGGGGTGACGGTGGGAGGTAACGATCTTAATGTAAAAGGAACATACCTTATATCCCCACCCCTATCTACGCCACTGAATATCTCTCCCCCATTCATCACCATTGTTTGTAAAGGTCCTGCCCTATTTCTTTGAACCAACAAACTGCGGATAACAGGTCGAGTTTCTGCCACTGTAACGACTGCGCCTGTATAACGCGAGAGAGGTGGGCTGGGCTAGGATTCGGTGGATGCGTGCGATGGCAGGTGGTGTTGGAAATCTGAACTAGACCAGAGGACAATGTCGGTGCTGAACCATGAAGGAGGATGCAGTGGCGTGTCTATGAGAGAGTCCAGGGAACCTCTCCTCCCCCCCCCCCCCCCCCCCNAAATCCGATAACAAAAGACCAAGTCGTCGTCTCCTTTTCTTTATAGTACAAAAACTGCTGATTCTTACAACACCCTTGGTTGCTTAGTCTCCAGGAATGAGGAGGGCGGGGTAGACTTTCTCAGCAAATGGTTTTCTTGCTTATCCTGCATTTCCTAATTCACTAGAAATTACACTTCATTGGCACCAGTGAAAAAGCAATTCCATGCATACGATTTAAGATGGTATGGGTATATCGCGCGGGTTTGGGTGGGGATGGCTAGGAGATGACAGATAAGCACAGAGATAGTGTTGTGCGGACAGATCTGCGTGACATCGGTGCTGCTAATCGTGCAGCGGGGATTATCTAATGGGCATCGCTTTCTGTAATGAATCTTGACAACTACAAGAACCGTCACTCAATAACTGACACGAAACTTGAGAACAAGTTTGACAGCACTGTCTGAAGCTGCTGTTATTCTTTTGATGTCTTCATTGTATGAATATCCCCCATGAGCTTCCGCTGCTCGGAGAAGGCAAGGGACATGGGGCAAGCCTCAGATACAGTAATCCTCCTCTTTTTGCAACATAAATCACACACGCAGTGATATTACGGTTCTCTTTTTTCATACATGGGCTATTTGGGTGTTAGAGAGAAGTCTCTCTCAGAAAAAAGTAGGCCCGCTGGGAAGTGAAAACGTATTTCTGACGTACCCGGTTATCTTGATCTCTATCTAATGAAGGGAAAGACGCCAGCGCCCGACGGGTATAATGCGGACAGTTCTATAGATGCTGAGTGGTTTACATCATGGAAAGCTTTCATTACATTGTGGCCAATGGCTATCTTGATGCTGCAAGTGCAAAACGATCCATTCTAACACACCGAGAGTCCACAGAAATCCTTTAACTGCAAAATGTCGACTGTGCGCTATTATCTGGCTGCTCAAGCGCATAATAGAGGCATGCTTGAGCAGACCCATAAAGTCCGTAGGTTTCTTTTCGGTACCAGCAATAAGAACTAGAGAAGGAGAGCATATATAGGAGCACCCACAAATAAGGAACACAGAATCTGGGCAAAGACTATCAACACAAGGGATCTGACTGGAAACAAACCTCATGCTGTGGCAATGTACTTTGGACTCTCCAAAGCTACCTTTGAACAGACCAATTGTGAGCAGTCGGGAAATGTGTCAGGGTCACGGGTGAACACTAGGCTTGCTTTGGAAACAATATTCAGGCAGTAGGTATTTAAGAATTAATTTGCTGTGAAGTTAGCGTCCCTGTGGTGTAGTGGTAACATATTCAGACTTGCAAGCTGAGAGAACTTGGTTCAATTCTCGGCAGGAACATGAGAATTTCTAGTGTAGGTTTTTTTCTTCTCAAAATTGATAATTCTCAGTAATTTGGTAAAATCCCTGGTGACACACTTCCGTAAAATAATATGTAACATTTGAAAAATTATCAGATTGAGCTCACATTCCTCCCCCTTAATAATGCAAGAAGGAATAAATACTGTATGCCTTGCCAATAATAAAGAAAAAAATACTATATACCTTGCCACCTGGTTTCACAAGGAGCAAGCTTATGGGGGGAAAAAAGCACTCTTGAGGCATTCCCTAGGCATAATCATTAGCTAAAGACTTTCTCATATGTGCTTAATCTTTTCAGCTCTGTCCCTAATCATCTACTCCGAAACTATGCACAGCTTGGGTGAGTGCTTGAATATAATCATGCTGTTTGTTCAGAGTACTTTATTTCAGCTAAGTCAACCCCATTTCCGTGCTTCTTCCTAACCAGATCTAGTCTTCTTAGCTGCTAACTAGTCTGGTTCTCTAAGTGTACTTCTGGATATAGACTACTGGCATGAACAGAGCTAGATTTGGTTGGTTGGCTGGTTGGTTATTTGGTAGCATAAAGTCCCTTTGAGTGGTTGCTCTGTCTAGAGACTTCCAAGCAGCCCAAAAATAATTTCCCTGGATGAGGAACATCAGATACAAGTTTTCCTGACTTGGATTCTAGCTCAGTCAAATAATCTCAAATTCACTAAAGTGTAGACACATGATGAGATTTTTTTCCAGTGATCTGTTTTTCACAACCATGAATAAAGCTATACATTACTCAAGTTTTAAAACTTGATGTCAGTATTGCGTGCATTATACTGCAATCAAGATGGTGAATGGGGCATGGATTTTGTTGCCATCACAAAACCTACATGATACTGTCAATAATGATCAAAATGATGTCAACACACCAGGTACAGCAGAGACCGTATGTGAGGCTGTTCCAAAACTATGAATTGTGACAATATTCATTCATTATGATGAGACACGTATCTAAAACATCTAAAGGAACAATAGGATTCTCGTGACAAGGAGGATATCAAATGGGGATGAACCAATACAGGATGAACAAGATAAATAACTATGCATGAAAGTTAAATACAAAGCAGTACATGACACCACACAAGGGGTAAGTTAGTACTTTTTTTTTTCCCCCTTCCCCTGTCCGTCCTTAAAAAATGGAATTTCGTATGCTTAATACCAGGGTTTTCACTAGTCCTTCTTCCATCCTCTCATTTTCATTCCCTTCCCATTATATGGTTCCCAATCCAAAGCAGCGGAAAATTAATCCACTGCATATTCTGAAAAGCAAAAATGAGTATCTAAAGGGCCAAACTGTTGGGACTGGAACTGAAGGGTGCCTGCATAAAGGCCTTATCTCTCTCTTATAATTCATAATTATAATGATACAGTCTTTGTGCAGGCACCCCTCAGTTATAATCTCAATATATGAGCATTACAAGAAATTAAAACGCCTTAATAATTACCTGCCCAGAGATTTCTGGCATTGTGTTCCTCGCTGAATTTTGAGCCCATATGAGACATTTTTAAAAAATACCTATACAATGCTTTATGTCATCCTAAAACTAGCCTGGTCTAGTAAGCCAAATGATCAGTGGCATCTCAATATATCCTCTCAGTTTATACATAGCAGTTAATGAATAAACCACAAGCTATGGTGTAAGTGGTGGAGGAGAGGATCGATCTCTTTGCTTGCATTTCATGCCTGGATAACCTCCTTATACACGAAATATCAAGTTAACAACAATGAATATCAAATATCACATAAGACAGAAATAATGGCAAAATTCAACATTAATCTGCAAGCAGAAATAAGGAGCTAAAGAAGTCAACCAAAATTTAAAAAATAGACCAGATATCAGTTGTGATTTATGAATGCAAGTAACCAGAGCAAAACTTTCACAAAAGCAAGGAAAATGATCCTTGTCATATAAACTCTACTCAAATGGACAGAAGTAAAAATACGGCAATTAATGCCAACAAATCTGTAACAACTAATAAATTTGTTAGTGACGTAAACAACCAATGTATGTAAGTAAAGAAACTATCAACACACTTCATATCATAAGGGGGTAGACATACTTAGCTCTACAAACAGAACTTTTATCTTCAAAGACAAAAATCAAATACTTCAGAAAATGAAAAGCCAAATTATGAGGAAAAAAAAAAAGAAAACAAAATCTAAAAGACAAATCCAACACATGTATGGATATCTTCTTGACTTTAATATCCCATGTAGTTTAAAATTCTCCCTCACCATTTTTTTTTTTTTGAAGTAAGTGGGTTATAGTTTTCTGTGCCTGAATGGACATCATTTGTGTGGGTAATCTGAAGCTGCCAGTATAATTAAATGATATGTTGTGATGGTTTTGGCAATGTGGGTGCTGTTTAAGTGGTTTGCAAAACATACCATTCCTGCACAAGCCTGCAATTTTAAGTGACCATGATTCTGAATTAAAAATTTCAAAACAATGAAAACAGACTCTATTTAAATGATACTGAATAATGACAACTCAACATTCTGGACTGCTATCAAATACAGGAAAAAAATAAACCACGATGAATCTGGTAAAAATACAAATTAAACTGCTCTACATGTAGACAAACAAAAACTATGGGGAACAGATGGAGACTGTCAACTGTTGCTCAATTTCAACTAAGTAGGCGTAACACATTTTAGAGTGCTGATTACATCTCCAGGACACATTCCATCACTAACCTTCTATATATGGACTAACTGATGAAGCACAGGACATACGCAGAGAATATCTCATGTACATAACAGTAATTTAGTTTTTACACTGACTGTGCCGATTTTTTGTGAACATATGCTGTATGCATAGAGCACTATCAGTGTGTGAACATATGCTATATGCATAGAGCACTATCAGCGTTATGTATCAAGGTGCAATGAACATTACAGCAGTTTGTTTGTCTGAGACTGTTTATCAGCCCTTTCCATCTCTTTTCAAATTAACTGTGAAAGACCTCATGCACTTAAACAAAAGTGATGGAGCAACCCAGCTGTCAGGGTTAGGAGATAATTGTCTTCAAGTGAATCCGTCCATTAGAAAATTATTGTATGTATTTCTTGCCAGCCCAAGAATTTTGCATTCATCAATGTATGGCTGTGTGAAAATTGCATCTGAGCGAAGTAAAAATGTGTATATAAACAGAATTTTCATCATGAGTGTACAAGGCTGTGGTAACAAAAATAATAAAGATGATGATGATAAATATATTTTTATACCATGAGATAGTATAAACCAGGAAACTGAAACTTTACATTTGTGAGAGGATGTGGACTGAAAATCAAAAAAATGATGACATCAAAAATTTTGAGCTGGCTTATCTTAATAATTAAATAATCAGAACAACATCAGGGTGTTTGGAAATAACTAACACTTTTCTTTGTTTAAAAAATGTAAATAAGTTTCACTTAAAAATAGTATTTTTAATAAAAGTTAATGAGTGAGATCTATCATATAATGATTAAATAAAGCTTGGAAATGAAAATCTGTAAACTTATAGAATGATTGAGACATCTAGTGATATGACATTATCAATCTGCAATATATCATCCACATTAATCTGTAGAGTCACTTCATATGCTTCTCTTTTACTTAGAAACAACCTTATACATCAAAATGGTCAATATAAGAGTTGCAACATACATGATTTCAACTTCATAATTAACTTAGTAAGTCATACGACATCAGCATTTTTGAGACCATCTTAAATTCAGCGCTTCAGCCCAAGCTGACTCATGATGCAAGTAAACTTCAGATATGAATGACATACTGAGTGGCATTTCAAAACATGGCAAGTTAAAGGTTTTGGCAAAACTCTGAAACACATTTCTCCACAAATCTTTAATACTCATATATATATTCAGAAACACATCTCTCCATAAACTTTTAACCTGATGATATCAGCATTTTGCTCAATAATTATGAGAATTTGAATTCAGTCAAAATATATATGAAACGCAAGTTTCCCTCCATTCTTTCCTTTATTTCAATAGCATTCAAAGAGTAAGTCACCAGTTTGAAAAAAAAAATGTTCTTTAATTTTTGACTAACCTTTTACCAGTTTCATTAATCTAAATGCTATTCTTTTTTTCACGGAAACAGAATTACAAACTTATGTCAAGAAATGATAAGCCAGAGTTACTGTGTTAGACACACCGTGGGCATGTTAAAGTTAGACAAAATTTTTATTTTTCAGCTTGACACAACCATAGTGTGTAGATATACGAAATTTGCAGAATTATCAAGTTTCATCTGCTAATGTGTGCCAAATTTCAGCTGGCTAAGGTTTCAATTACTGACGTTTTTGAACTCTGAAATTAACTAACTTTCTTCTTTAGACTTCCTGAAGTTACCATCATTCAGATTGGCAAAGAAAATATATTCTCTCTTCCCTCCAAAATGATAACAAGAACAACAATTTCTTAACAGTTCTTATCATGGTTATATCACATGTTTAACTCCGCTGTTTACTAATATATGAAGATATATTATATCCAGATATTTCTTAAGCCTCTGCCATAGTTTTTTTTGTTGCTGTTTCTATCCTACCCAAACTCAACTGAATAGTGTTTTTCCAAAACTCTGTAAGCACACTTTCATAGAAAAATGAGTTAGTTGTTCATTCAAAGATGCAATTCTTGTTTAATCCATTTCATGTACAATGGTGCTTGACATCTTCATTCACTTGTGAGTTATAGTGGTTTCAAATACATAACAATACAACTGGTAAAAGCAATTGCCAAAGGTTATCTCTCTTTATTTGGAAAGCATCCAGGATCGCTTACTGAGGTTTGAGAAAAAAAGCTCTCCAATTATAGGAATGGGATTTCAGATTTCTAGCTTCTATTTCACACCCTTGGCAGGGGTTAAGGCTGAATGAGACAGAATGCACAGAAGGCATCAGAGTACAACACGGACTTTTTCTGCAACATTTCTGTAACTGCTGAATCCCGCAAAGGCATGTTCTGGAGTGCTGAAGTATGAGACAAATTTAAACCATTCGTCCTGTTATAACAATATCTGCATGTGACATCCAGCCCAAACATTGCGGCATACAAGTTAAACATACATATGTACACCTAATTCTTAGGCCTACATATTATGTATTGTGATAACCAATGCACCCTTCTATATGTCATTCTTTGTCCTAGAATTTGACAGATAACTTCTGTGCCACAAAATTCATTGTACTGCTACTGACAATTACAAAGATGTTAAATATGTGCATGCTTGACGCATCAACAGCAAAATTACATCAGCAACGATGTGTATACATATAGTATCTCTGCTACTTAAATGTGATTTAATATGATTCATCACATACCTAAGAAATGTAAGGCACATAACTCGCTCATAGATAATATATACCTTTAACAGCTTATTACTTCCCCTAACATTGATCTTGGTTCTCTCGTCAATGATATGTCACCTGACACCTTTATGCCTGCACTTTTAAGAATTACAAATTAATGCATTTCTAATCATTAATATCATTAACAGATTGTGGAATGACATGATGCTTTATGGCAGGAATCAGCTTCTCAGAACATGGAACAATTATATTAAAAAACAACAAAACAGAAAAGCTCCCTATTTAGAGCTGGGAAAGCAAGAACAACTCCCCCCAACTCTAGAAATAGGGTCGGGGTTTGTAGACTACTGAAAACAGCATGATAATATGCAACCTCTATTTGTATCATGTATGCACCAAATGAATGTGTTTTCGTATGTACGTACCTCTACTATTCTGTGTGGGAATTAGTGACAAAAAGATGAAGAAATGCATGGGAGCACTAAACATGTTAACATGTGTACCACAAAATTAAGGAGATTGGGCCGAAAAAACAAAAGCAAAAAATAAAAAAAAATATAAAAAAAATCAGATAAGATATATAAACCTATAAGACTTGAACAAACCATGGCTGGCTCACTGAGGAATGCAGGATATCTGTGCCACTATTGGTGCCAATCACTTGTTTTGCTAATAAGGAATTAAGCAAAGGCCATAAAATTGCTTTGGTGATGAGTTGAACTGTATGTTAGCATCACTTCAATTTCCATCACAAATTATTGGAACTAAATAGCCTAAGCTGAAAATACATATCAGCCAACCTCTCAAAGCAGCTGTTATGAGTATTTCAAATAGACCACTGTGGACAGATTTTTGACCCTCTAGTGCCCAGCCCTATTTACAATGGCACAAAAAGTCCGAGCTCCACTTTTTGGATCACTTCTGGATCCACTATGCTGGAACAAGCATAAAAATAATAATAATAATAATGCGGTTTATAAGTCTCATATCCAGGCTAATGCCCGCTCATGCGACTTCACAATATTATGGTGGGATGATGATCTTGGTTTGCTTTTTCTTTGTTCCACGAAATGTATCAGATCTGATACGCTGGGCACTAAAGGGTTAAATCTAAGGAAATCCGTATTGTTTCAGTGTCCAAATTTACACCGCTTTCTGTTCAAATTTGATAATATAATGCACAATGTTTATAATTATAACACAGCAGAATACAGCAAAGATAAAAGAAAAAGAAAGAGGAAAAAAAAAGCAAATGTGATAAAATGTTAAGGAAGAGGAAAAGGATACAGAAGTTTCATGTTTATGAATTACTGTATTTTGACACATCACTCACTACTGCAAAGTATTCTGACATGTCATTCACAGAAAAGTTTCTTAAGTAAGGAAAGACACTGCACAGATAAGCACTCTAGCAATTAAGAGAAGTGGAACAAAACCCAAAGTGTTGAAATCAGAAACTAATGCAATGAAAGTAACTGACCAGGACCAAGAGAATTACTTAACATACATAGTTTATCTCTTGTCTGTGCTTTTAAGCCAAATGAAAACAAACCTTTGAAAGTGTGGAAGAAAATGAGATGCACTGTGTGTCCAAGATGGCCACAAATCTGTACCACTGCTATAACTGATAGAATTTTCCAAAAATATGTGCCAGTAGGAGAAACTTTGGTGTAATAATAATGAATTCAAATACCATATTCCCTCACATAGGAACACCATCTCTAATAATCCCTATCCATGGATGTAATGAAAAACAGATAGTGGGAGTCCCTGATCTACCTTAGATAATCTTTGTTGGTTTTAAGAGCCAATGAACTGAGAGACACACCCAAATCTTGTTAAAATTTAGCTCACTATGAGAAAAAAATTCATCACTTGCATCATTGTTTTCAGACCATACACAGATTTCAAATTAATTTGTTGCAGCTTTTTTTAATTCCTCCCGCCTTTGCTACATGCATACCCACAGTATACTGATACCCCAATCGCCACAAAAGACCAAGTCTCTTGATATCCAGCTGCTGCCCTTGAGAACAAAAGAAAAGTTGGGATACAAACACCCAGATAGAAAAGAGCAGTACTGAACGTGTCTGAAACATGAAACTGCCAGAGAAGTGTTTTATCAATCCTTTGTTACCCTGGAGACAACAATGAGTGGTATTTGTGATCTCCTGCTATAGCTCAATACATTTCATTACTGTGTATAGTGATATTCGGAACTGAGGTCCATGGCAGCTGTCAGAATTTAATAAAAAGTACTGACTGTCAAGGCACAGGTCAGGAAAACATTAAAGGAACAGACTATGTGATTGGCTGAAATTCAAGCTGAGGTGCCAAATGGCTAGGCTGGAAGAGAGTGAATAGTTAAAATGGCCAAGACCTTGTGGCAGAATAAGATATGTCCTGATAAAACATCACAGCTACTGCGAAATAACATGCTGATCTAATCAGCCCAAAAAGTCAGGCACATGATTAGACTAGCAAAGGTAATATATGTAAGCAGGAGAAATTGGCCGGGTAAAAAAGACTGAGAAGTTGTGTGGGATAGACGGAGGTTCACTTGACAGAAGGGTTGTAAGAATAACTGTGGCCATATTGATATCTAAGAATATCAGGAAGTCAAAGGACCAAAACACATGCTTATCTTCCTCTAATGATCATTCTGTTGCCTCACTTTCCGAGTAAAAGAGTTTCCTATCTATTTACTGATTATGCACTGAGCATACTTTAACCTTTCCCTGCCTCAGCACTATCAACTTTGACCCATCATGACATGACTATGAAAGATACTGGGGTGATTTCATTTTATGCCACAGATTTTGTGTAATTTCACACACATGTAACTTCAATATGAGGATACTAATTCTTTCTGTATATCTATTGAGTGGCACCCACATGGACAATACCGCACTCAAAGACCAGCATTCTGTCCTCTTTGTCTCTATAAGAGGACCACTTCTCCCACCCATCCCCCTCAGCAAATTTTCATATTCTGGGGCACCTATTAGAGAGAATACGGTAGATTAAACTTCTATAAACTATCTTGAAAAGCATTTTTTTTTAATGAAAACTGTCATCTCTAGATACAAATCTGATTTAAGGAAAGTAAAAGGAGGAAGAAATTTATGTTTATGTCCTCTTAATTTCAATCCAAGTAACTCATTGTAATTCTCTGGTCGCTATAGGTAAGTTAGCATACCATGAGGAGTCGCTATCACCCTGTGAACAGACAATATGAACATTGTAAATTCATTTATAGAGTACTCAATTGCAATATCATAATGTAGGAAGCCACAGCACCTGAATGAATTTTTCTCATTTGTCAATTTGTTCAACACTTTAACACAAAGTAGAAAAGCTGAAATAACAAAGAAAAATGAAAGATTGCACCAATAAACGTAGGTTACTATAAAGACTAGAAATAACTATATATTATAGTACCCTTAATCAGATAACTGTATGGATATTGCTTCATCAATGCTTTTAATGAATGTGAGAGGTCTAGCTATTAACACTAGTAGCGCTAGCTGACCACACGCTGTGCAGCACGCTGACTGTGTGATCTAGTTTTACCAATGTTATAGTGGATCAGCGCATACTGCCTGACGGTTAGGACCCGTTGCCAGGATACGCAGCTGCATAAATACGACTGTCGCAAGCAGAGGTTGATTGAGTGATGCGAATATATATTATTGCCGCACTGAACGGTATCGAGCGCACGGTAGTATATGTACTATCATCGCATTATGAAGGTTAAAGAACTTTTACACTGCTTGTGTTGAGAAATAAGATGATACTCTTCTCTTTCAGTCATGAGGAATTTCAAACTTTAACGTTGGCAAGGACAATATGTGACCCTTCAATTTTAAGTGGATCAGATAATGCAAATGTCCGACTCAAGCTACTAGCAAAAATACAGCAGAGGTGGATGAAGTCTTTACAGTAAAAACATGAGAGCTGTGATGCTATTGTATTTTTTATAATCCCACATAATAAACCTTACTTATGGCTGAATAAATAATGGCCAGAGAATTAATGTTTCCTTACTACTTCTGTCTCTCTTTCTATCAATTTAATCTTCATGTAACTCTTTTTCGTCTGGTGTCTTAGTGATAAACTGATGATGTAATTTTCAAATACTGTCGAGTACTTATACTTTTTAAATATCCTCCTGAGAGTAGACTGATATAAGGGTCACAGATTCTGAATGCGCAAACCATATGAACGGTACAGGAACAATGGAATTTCACAAATACATAGTAAAGCCAAAGAAAACAAAGTGCCATAATTTCTGATGGAGAGAAATACACTGTACTTCAATACTGGAAAGCAAGACCAGAGGAAGGCTTTTACATGTGCCTCTTAGTCTGAGCAACCAGTTCCACATAAAGGCCCATTTCATTTCTTTTTGTTTACTTAAAGGTTAACATGTCTACTTATCTCATCTGTTTTGTTTTACTCGGGTATAAATCATGTAGCCTGCAACAAATTACATTTTGTTAAGTTATGAAATTTAAAACTCCAGACTGCCATAGGTAACAATTTCCTCACTCACAGTGATGGTAACTTTTTTACTTTGTAAAGCTAAAATGCATGACATTGGTTTTTTTTGTAAGGAAAAAGACCCTACATCTGGCAGTAGCTAGCTACTTTCTGACTTTAAGAACAGCAACATGACTTCCTAACAGAAATGAATTGATATGATATGCCTGAGTTTATCATGATAAGGCCACAACTGTGAGCTGTCAATTTACATTACCCAATGGAACACAATTTTCAACAGAATAATTATCAATTCACATTAACTTCGCAAACATCAAACAGCTACTCACTGAAAACGCTTTGTGCTAAAAATCACTTTCTTCATCTGTTTCAGTGCATTCAATTTCTTGCTTAAATTCCTCTTCATTTTCACACTTCTCACTGTTTTCCTCATGCGCAGAGTCTTCATCTCTATCCACCCGCAGATACTCGTCCTCCTCCAAAGGGGAGGGCAAACTTCTTTGATGAAGAGGGGGATAAATACGACCGCGTAATGGGCGGTTCGGGGAACCACGATAAAACCTCATTATGGGGGAGTAAAGGGCAGTTATAATCTGGAAAAAATATGATTAATGTAAGGAGAACGGTTATGATGAAAATGGTGACAGCACCAGGACTGCAAGAGGAGGCTTTGACAAGATCAAGAAATATATAACAAGTATTCATTCACAGACACAGAAACTGCAAATCTCAACTGGAAACTATGCATTCTGGGAGTCGGTTTGTCACACAAACAGTGTTCAAATTTTATACTGCAAAAGCCACTGGTATCATAATACATCAGCTGTTGGCTTGTGGCACATAAAGTGTGCATAAATATACACAGTTCTACAGTAAGGTTAATTCTCTTATGCTCCAGCATCAGTGAGGAGATTTCAAGTGGTCTCATACATCGAGGTCACATCTTAAAAAATATGGAGAGCGAGCATTCACCTCATCAGGACCATCAGTTTGGAACGCTCTACCAAATAAATTAAGATCAACAAATACCATCGAAAGCTTCAAAAGAAAACTCAAAACCTATTTATTTCAAAAATATTGCTGTAATTCCTAGCCATAAGTTCCAGCTCTGCCTCTGTTGAATGATAATGTGAGCTTGAGTTAGTACAAATGACTGTGTACCGGTATCTGAATTTTTTGGAGAGAATTTGTGAAAGATAGAAAGTGATATCTTCAACTTTGTCAAGCGCCTAGAGCTCATTTATGAGGAGTGGGCGCTATATAAATATTCTTTATTATTATTATTATTATTATTATACATATTCATATGGTTAAACCTACTTAATTTGTACTCTGCTGACATGCATCTGTTTTTATCTTGTGTAACGATCAAATGCAAGGAGTCTTACCTTGGTATAATATAAAGAATCTCCTGCCAAATCCCTAACATTCACACTAAACACAGAGAATAACTTTTAAACTAGCATTTGTACACACAAGACAATTTCATACACACAGATTAGTTCTATGAATGTAAAGGCAGATTTTGTCTACCAGTGAAAGCTTTGCAAACACTGATATAGCCAGCTACAAGCATGATGGGAATGAGTAACAAATGCTGAGAATGTTAGTGTCTGCTGGAAGAGATGAGGCTTATATGAAAGGAATGCTTATCAGAAAACTCAAACAGTCAATATAGAGCTTCGCAATGTTCATGAAAGTGAAGGAGATATGTGAAAATAATCTTGAAGATAGCAACAAACAAAACTTTTTTATGCTGGGTGTTAAATGCTTTCTTTTTTACCTCACATTAAAGTAGCACATGTGCAAGGGTGCTCTCCACATTACTCAGGACAGTTAACTCTGCTTAATCGCAATCTAGATAACTGCAATTTCCACTTCATCACATCTTTCAAGTAACAAAATGTATATTTCTATATGAAGGCCACTTAATAATCACAACTTCTTTTAATAACAACATTTTTCATGCCCCACAGGAATTGCGATTAAACCAGGCTAACTGTATTTTCTAGGACTCATTTTGAACACTAACATTTATGCCCTGGTCATCATCTATGTCGTCATTAGAATTGTCAGAATCCAAATTCTCACAACCTACTTCCTCTTCCTCTAAACTGTTGTCAGGGTCTGCATCCAACAGCTCCGGCCTATGGACCTCAGGCGAATGTCGAAAAGGAAATGGTGCAGGAATACCAGTGGGCGAGGATGTACTGGAGGGACGAACAGGAAGTCTGGATGATCGGGGCAGATTTGACTTGCTGGAACTGGATGATACTGTGATTGTTGATGTGGATGATGACACGTTCAAACTCTCCCCTTGTACAACTTTCTGGAAAGTCATGATGCAATGGAGGTTTCCCCCGAGCTTCTTGACACTGGCGCGCTGCATCACCCCCTTCCACGTCTCCCTGATGTTGAAGTAGTTGGGGTTTTTGCAGTTCAGATCTGTCAGGATATCCTCCCAACTGCAGAAACGGAAAAGATGTAACTGTGATGCAACTCGATCATAATGGTATGTCTTAGTTTGAGAGTGCAAAAATAATGATTATAAAAAGATATGATAAAAATAAGATAAGATAAACTTTATTAATCCTTATGGAAATTTGCTCTGAACAAGTGCAGTACAGCTAATACATGAAACAGGGAATTACATTCATAAGATAAATGTGATTACGTACAGATATGGCATACTATCATCTACACAGAGAAAATAACACACACACGCACACACATCCCTTCCTTCCATCTGCATAATAGAGGAATGTACATTTACGAGGTATTTTACACACTATTATTCCTAAGCTTCCTTGATGTTGAAGGTACGAATGATTCATTATACCGCTCAGTTCTTGCATATAGTTGTAAATGGCAGTTACTTCTATTTGATTTAATATAGTCATTTGTTAGAGGTAAAAAAATGATTTGAAATGCTGTAAATGGTGAATAGAGAAATAAGTAGAAGTCTGTGAACACTGAGGAGCACGCAGGCCAAAATTTGTAATAAGCGCCTTTAAAATAGCAACTGCCCTGTTCCTTTTCCAGGGAACTGAGAAAATTATTAAATGACATGGCAGCAATGCCTGGATATAACATTTATAAATCTCATAATTATTATTATTATTATCTATTTAAACGTCACATACATAGATATTAAACTACACATATGATCTGCTAACATCAGCGTATACTCCATTTCATTAATTCAAAACCCATTGATGTTGAAGTGTTTAATCCTACTCACTTTTTACAATGTACTGACGGGTGTTTTCTGCTCGTGTCACCAATGAGTATCCATGTGTCGCCAGAGGGGTCACTAACATCTCCCCTGAAATCACAATGCAGTAAATATTTTATATGTTCCTATTCTCATCTGCTTGCAAATACTAAATTGATATCTTCAATGAACTGTAGCTAAGATATGCCACAGGGTATAACATAAGAAGAAAATTTAATGAAGTAATTAATTTTTTTAAAAAATGTTAATCATACACTTATTTCTACAAGGATCACATTTCCAAACATCCTCATTTCTTTATCTGGCACATGTATGTCATATTCTTTCCCTTTACTTGATGGTGACATAGTATCACAACCATAAAATTGAAGCCAAGTTGCAAGGTTAGATTGCACTAGATTAATAATTTGGTGGTATAGATCTAGAAAAACAGCAATAACAACACAACAAGTGTGTTAAAGATAGAAACAATATCAAAGCTACAACCGCCCTTCTCCCAACTTTTTTGGTTGAGGACGAAAACAAAGAGGAATGCCGGAAATCACTGCCTTGTCTTAAACTTAGTGAAGAGTGTAAACACAGCTGGAGGTAGAGAGGAAAGTTGTTTGAAAAGGTGCAGTGTTCAATGACTCAACTGGAGGGATATAAATAAGTCAAGTCAACAAAAAGCAGAAATACTTTATTTCAAAACTTTGAAGAGTTGGGGGAGGGGAGGGGAGATACATTAAAGTGTATACTGCAAGAAGTGGACAAGTCTATAAAAATTGGATTTCCTACACAACAGGAAATATTTACATTCCTGCGACAGGCAAAGTTTACAGTTTCTGAGGAGACATTCCAAAGGCTGTTGTTAAGCAAAACATTGCACCCATAGGAATGCTTGTCTTCCCAGAGTAAATGTGCAAGAAAAGGTCTGAAAGCTTACTTGTAGGCATCAACACAAAATACTGGTGTCACTTCATAGCCAATGGGGGTGAAATAATGATTATGGCAGTGGTAAATGAAAGTCACGTTGGGGTCTTTCAGGCCTTGTTTGAGAGTGTCCAAAGCCACCTCCTCTGTCACCCCTACAGTTCTGTTCTTTCCACAGGGCTTGAACATGTAGTAGCACCGACCACTGACCTTGAAATGGGCATTAAGCTGACGAAACCATCTGGAAGAAGTAGAAGTTGGGTGTATCACCAGGTCACATGACAAGAAAGATATGACACGAAAACACATATGAATCACCTGAGAATCACTGTCTTTATTTAGGATGTATTCTCACTGCAGACCGATGAAAAATACAAAAATGCATACTACATAGCCTCTTAAACTTTCAAACGCTAACAGCCTTAAGCCTACTTCAGACAGCTTATTCTAAGCTCCAGAATTTCTTGCAGTTTTCCCAAATCTTTTTCCCTTATCCCTCCCCACCATTACCCCCTTCTCTTTTTTTTTTCAGTGAAATCTTGATAATATCAAATCTCTTGGAACACAACATCTCAAATCATGTCACAGGGAGGTCTCAATTGTAAGTCATTCTCAGATTGCAGTTCAGATTAGATGGCTATATTTTCAGGCTCCCTGAGGCCAAACCGATCATAACCTAGCCAATACACTGTTTCAGAACAGATGACCATTGAACAAGTAATATCTTGACTGATTAAATCTATTGATCAAATGATGGGAGGTATGAACTGGTTTTCAGATCTCAGCTGAGAAACACCAGTGTAAGCTCCGTTCATCAAATGATCAAGTTAGAAAAAGGTAACTGGGGAAGATGTTAAATCATGTTGATTTGGCAGTAGAATGTCCCCTGGGCCAAGCTGAGTGACACAACTTCAGTTCCAGTTTGGTTTCTTGGGCCAAAGCCAACCACAAAACAATATATTATATATATATAGAATTCAGAAAGACTGCAAAAGAGAAAATAGTAAAAAAAATATAACGGTAATTATTAATAAATTTTCATAGGACCAATGAGAAGAGTAAATCAACAGGATGATCTACTTAACCAGGGACAGAACTAACTGACTTATGCAGTCTTCACTTTTTCTGAATTCCTTAATGTTAATGAATATACAGAATATAATATTCACAAACCTCAACAAAGTAAGGTTGCCTGTAAAAGGACCAAACTTGATGTCTTCAAATGGAGACTGAAATCCCAGAATCTTCATTGCACTTTCTTGAGTGAGAGGTTTTAAACTGAAACAAAACACAAAAACAGGGTGTTTTATAATACTGGCTTAGGATACAATCCAGCATACATGCAGGTTAAGTTTGCAGTAATTTCACTTCTCTTTCGACTTAACCACAGCAAAAAGAATAACAGGTGAAACAAGCACTAGACTGTCCTTTTCTTACATTGAAGGGCTGTTCATAAAGATCATGGCCATTCAAACGTTTTAGGCTGTAGCTCCGTGGGATTTGCTTTTCTTTTTCTTTGGCCTTTGTTTTGTCCAGCAAAAGTTGCAGTAAGAAGTGAAAAAGACACCATGTTTCTTTCTTAACTTAAAAGAGGAAATGCCTTCATATCCTGAACATTAGAGGGAAAAAAATACTGCCTCTAGTCGAGTTATGCATCTCCTGAAGACTGGAGATTCCTACTGACAGATGGACTTTGATATAAAGTACACATGTTGCAAATACAGCAATTTATTGCTAACATCCTTGTGCTTGGAAGATGAGAAATGCGGGACCCTGCTGGGAGCGGGGTCTTAGGTAATGATCTACCATAGTGAAGGTAGATAAATACAGATATTAAAAATGCATTGTAATTTATTGTTGTTGATAAAAAAAAATTCCAATGCTGATGGGACAGGCCATGTGTTGCTGGTGTTATTGTCTAAACTACACCTTGTTAGCGTGTGGGAAAATTCATGGGGGCAAGATAATTGCAATTAGACATACACTGGGTCAATGAAAATGATCAATCCTGTCAGAAATGAAAACAGAAATAAATACACTGCAGCTAGTCAGACGGGGATGTCATTGTAAAAAGTTGTTGGACCCAGAATATTGATTAGATTATTTTACACAAACCAAAAATTTTGTTTCCAAGACAGAGCAGGATCTTAACCCAGAAAAGGATGTTACATGTGGGGATCTCAGTTAGAAACCACTGTATCCTTTCTCTGTTCCTGTAGCATTATATTCTGATGACTTAGACATGACAGAATGACACTAACCTTCCACCACCCATAGTGGAGAAGAGATAATTCCAACAGGATACAACTGACGAGATGCCACAAGAGGTTTTGTACTGGGGTCGGCTGATGCAGTACCTGAAAAAGTAGGCAGTATATAAAGATGGTGATGAGTTTCAACTGACAGAGAACATAATGCTAAAACGATTAGATTTGTGCTAAACATTCTTAGATATAAATTTTGCAGTAAACGTGTTATGGGTTGAAGTAAAGTTTAAACTTTTTTTGTGTGGGTGGGTGGATGATGATGATGATATGAAATCAACTGTTAGTGCTATGCTTTTATCAGCCCTTTATCTCTTGCACAAAAGCATGCCCATCTGAGTTCTACTGTTGTTGTGTATAGTGTGCTGTCAACGGTTTGGGGAAGGAGCAAGCACGGCAGAACAGTCTAACATGGGCAGAGGACAACAGGACATCAACTGACTCCATGTTATGGGTACAGTGCCAAAAGGCTGATTTATGTTTGACTTAATATGTACAGACATAAAATTGGTAAGTAATGAAAGTGTGCATGCTAAAAGAGCCTATGATGTTTGTACTAAGAAAGGTGTGGGTCAGTGCTCAGAGAATCAAGGAATCATTCATAAAATTATGTTTACTTGGAGTTAAGGTTGCTAGCATTGTTGAAAATCCAGAAAATTTAGCGTACATAACTTGTGGATGACTCCTTGTTTCTATAATGAGTTCGCTGGTGTAGCTACTGGCCCTCTTTATGTAAAGGTTTAAAACATAAGCGAGTAAGACATCCAGGTTAGATTTTTCAGTGGCCATATTAAAAGGGTCATCCAAAAGTTTAGGCTGGAGAAACTAACACAAAGCTGACAATACAACTGTTTGCACTCACGCTGCTCTTACACTGTTGTTGCACTTCTCTCTATACAAATTTCCATTCAATTACTTTATCTTATTACTTACGATGAGCATTTATGAGCATATATTATTTACTCGCTCCTAACTCATCCACATTCTCCTGCACCCACCCCTTCCTCAATCCAATCTCCCCTCAAAAGCACTACTCTCATCTCATACATGATAAAACAGTTACCATCGCTTTAAGTCCAGAACTTTTCTCTCCGATGGATCACCACATTCCCCAATAGTTCTGGCAGCCTTGATCTCCTCGGAGGACATAATGGTCAAGTCACTGGACATGGTAGAGTCTTCTTTGTCCATACTGACCTCACACACTGGTTTCTGGGGACTGCTGTCTTCAGGCTTTGTCCACATTGATGGAATACCTGGAGGGGAAATTAACACAGGGCTGTAAATGCCAGAGTGCCTGAAAAGGGTAGGGTTTGTTTTTTTGTTTGTGTCAGGATTTTACGGAGCATCAGCATGGTTGTGGCCATGTTGCGTCTTTCTGGTTTTGAGACTAAACTACTTGGTGGGACTTCCTATCACTTTTGTGTGAACAGCAACTGCCAGACATTATGTTCTATGATTTTACAAATATCAAGGGATTTTTAACTTATGCAACATGCACACAGGATCTCCTACTGTTTGTTTGGGTTAGGGTTTTACAGAGCGTCAGCACTAATATGGTCATATTTCACCTTTCTGGTTGTGAGACTAAATTATTGGGTAGACTTTCCTATCATTTTTGTGTGGACAGTAACTGCTTAGCCTACTGTACTTCAATCTTAAATCTATCAAGGGATTTTTAACATGCGCAGCATGCACACAAAACCTACTTTTTGTAAGGCTGTTGAGAGCTCCAAGTACAAGGTAGGATGGTTGGTGCAATTAAGGTCAAGAAATAAGGAAATATGTTGTTCATGAGAATACAGTACTTCATTTGACACTAGCGGGAGGAAGGATAGAACGTTTATAAGAGTGACTGACCTAATCCTGTTATTGTCTCTGCTCAGAGAAGAAGGAGGACAGGAGATACTAAATGTGGATAAGAGCCTTACAATTCTCACAAATACAGTCTTGTGGGGCATAATATAAGGAAGGGAGACAAAAGGAAAGGTGGGAAGACGGCTTCAAAGAATGGGCAGTCCTGGATATTAAACCCTTGTGAAGCAAGCATCAAATCAGTTCTCACTGATATACAACTGTGTAGATGCTAGTGTTGAACCTATGCAGCTGTTTCACAGTCAGGGAAGCAGCAATTTTCAAAATAAAGTGATATAATGGCTGATACTGGGTCATGCAGCAAAGGGCCACAGACGCCTTGTGCTATTAGCGTTAATGAATCTCAACTGTCCACAGCTAGTATGGAAAAAAAAGGAAAAAAAAGGAAAAAAAACAATTAGGAAAAACTTCCAAGCAGATATGATAAAGATATGATGACCCCGACCCAAGACTATTATGGGACATCATGTGAACAAATTTTACCTGAACGTTTTTTCGGTTTCTTTGCACGACCAGTAAGATCTGATATATTAATCTCCCATGTTTCCCCTTCTGCTGATGTTCTGTCCACACCGTCCATTCGGCTGCCACGGTTTCCATGGGCTTCTCCAGGGGCAATCATTCCAGTGCTTTTAGCAGCAGTTTTGCCTGCTACCAGGTCATTTGTTAGGACCGGAAGATATCCTGGTGGCTGATACAAAATATCAAAATAACAGTAGTATGCGCTTTGTTAGATGTGAAGGGAGTGTATTGTGCAATGCAATACAATACTATAGACTTATTCCATAATGAACATATACTCTTTTTGTTGGGTTGGATTCCACATAGCAGCTTTCTTGCCTCCGACCAAATAATTTATCAGGACTAGAAAGTGTTCTGGTGCTTGCTATAAATTGCATAAAAAATATTATACACTTTGTTAGCTGCAAAGGGAATGTATTGTGCAAGCCACATACTACTGTAGACTTAATCCACAATGTACATATACACTCCCTTTGTTGATGTATAAGGCTAGATTTTTGCTTACAATCAGGTCAACTGTTCCGACTGTTGTCTGTTTAAAAAATGTTATGAAAGTATTGTAATTTCTGCCAGCTGCAAAGAAAATTTATATTCTAAACATTATTATGAACTTAATTCACAATAAGGCAGCATGGCCGAACGATATTTGTGTTGGAGTCAAGATCTAAAGGTCGTGGGTTCAATTCCCAACCACGGTCATGTTGTAAGTGACCTTGGGGAAGCCTTTCATTCACATTTTCCTCAGTCCATCCGCCTGTAAAATGGGTACTGGCTATAGGCAGTGGAAGATGTTGTCAGAATGCTAGTGAACCAGTGCCTGTAAATGGCTGTGGCACTGTATGCTCTCCGGGGAGTGGAGAAAGTCTTAGAGTGAACAGGTCTGCTGAGGTAATAATGTGAAGCCGCGTTAGCCTGGATATAAGACTTAAAAACTGCATTATTATTATTAACCCTCTAGTGCCCAGCGTATCAGATCTGATACATTTCGTGGAACAAAGAAAAAGCAAACCAAGATCATCACCCCACCATAATAGTGTGAAGTCGCATGAGCGGGCATTAGCCTGGATATGAGACTTATAAACCGAATTATTATTGATGCTTGTTCCAGCATAGTGGGTCCAGAAGTGATCCAAAAACTGGAGCTCGGACTTTTTGTGCCATTGTAAATAGGGCTGGGCACCATGCTTCGAAAATGGCCCTGGTCAGACCTAGGCCATTTTTAACAAGGATGGCAGGTTATTTATGAGATCAAAACCCATGTTGAAGAAGACTGAAATATTCCCCTATTTATTGTGATCATCCTTCTCATGTCCCAAAGGGTATGAAATGGAAGAGAATACTTTAACGGGCAACTGTCAGTTGGCTGATGTGACGCCTCAAACAGGCTACTGAAGGGTTTTTCTGCTGACCATAGGCTTACAAGAGTTTCTTATATTGTAGTTTGAATCCAGATTTCTTTTCGATGTGCCATTTAACAGTTCCTCCCCTCCCCATCCACAAGACTGCAGCCAAAATGCAGTGGGAGAGGTCTTCAATGTATCGTGATCCAAAGAAACCAAACTTGCATCAGCACACAACCTGTCTCAGGCAACCACTTTTCCAAGAAACAAATGATAGTTGCCATTCCACTAAATATAAAAATGTTTCCTAACATAATCTCTGAAGTTTTATTTTTAAACACTGTATTATCCCACATAATACTGATGCAGATATACAGTTATATCTGTATAACATAAAGAAAATTAATTTAAAAAACTCCAGATCTGTATAACAAGAGGAAAGCCAAGTCAGACACTCACCTCTGTGGTGGCATTTGTTTCAAAGGTGTGTTGCTGCTCTTCTGATTCCAGAGAAGAACCACTGTCTGCATATTGGGAGGGGGCTGCCGGGGAACCTCCATATTTTGGAATGCCAGATATTCTTGAGCGACCACCAGTGTGATGAGGGGATGAGCTCAGTTGCCTCTGTGTGCCGGCTTTCCTCTCTGCTGGTTCTCTGCTAGAATCACGTGCTGTGCGAGCAGATGCTACCTTCAGTTTGGGAATGCCTGACTGGCCTACATGAAATTCACTGGCTATCTGTCTTTCATCTGCTTCAAACTGGTTCAGATCTTCATCAAGTTGAGCTAATGCATTGCGCTGTTCTTCATCTTCATCAAACATTTGCAGGTCCTGATGCCCAGCTTGATCTGATTTTGAATCACTCCATGAGGTTTCTGGTGAGGTCTTTTCTTCTTCACAGATCTCTGAAAGCTGTGGCTTGTCTGACTGCGTATCTTCAAGCAAAAATGGTTCTGAGGAGAAACCATTTCAGTGCATCTGAATGTGGCAAGAGGGCCAATAACAGAATAATCTGGTGGTAAACTAGCCTACCCCCAAAAGATTGTGAACTAAAACATCAAGACTGACTTTTGCCCTGTTCACTTCATGTGCCATAAGACTTATCTGTGTGAAGTTGTAGAGAGGTACTGGTCAGTGTTGTATGGCATGCTCAGTGATGAATTTGTGTGTGCATGCCATCTGCATCCATTTCCTAAATGTGCTTTGAAACTTCAGATCGGAAAAAGCTTCTTGCATCTGAAGTGGGGGGGG
>JAWQUT010000245.1:749394-767361 GCA_033807755.1 Ellobium chinense
GGGGGGGTCGGGGAAGAGTGGCCAGCAACAAGGGAAGAAAGAAATACTCACATATTAGTGGTTTTACCAACTGCGTCATTGAGCTTACGTCGTTCAACAGCGGTAAATGTTTTTTTGTACTCTGGGATTCTGAGGCAACGTAACACACTAATGGCCGTATTGATAATCATTACGTCAGACAACTTAAAAGCGTTACAATGGATTGATGTAAAAATAAATTTAAAAGTTTGTATTCATAAAATATGTATTCATTTATTCGTTAGTACATAAACAAAACATGTTCTTGTATTTGCGTTCGTGTGCGACATTTGTGTGGCCGCATGGGGATACCCGTCGGATCTCGCAATGGGTAATTTTGAGCTATGGACTTCAAGAGTCGAATTTCGACTTCCTGGGGCAAATTGAGATTTCTCCGGATTGAGGTAATTCATTCACTCCGGATTGAGATAGACTAATTCATTCATAAATCTTTCATTTCATGTAAATTTTGTTAATGAGAATGAGGTTTAAATATTGATTTTTTTAGTGTTTTAATGAAATACCCTTCGCTCAAAGACATGGTAAAAACACCCTTCAATCTCGATTTTCTCAGAATCTAATGGCAACGGTAAGTTTTACAAATTTGCCCATAACTTTGGAACTAATAAAAAATATTGACTTCAGATGAAGTGCAAAATGTTGAGAAATGAATTGGGATTAATATTCTATCAATAACTCAATTTTCATACTGTATGATGTGGAGAGATGCGAATGGGAAACACCCACACATTTAAGTTCAATAGTTTCCCGTTAAAATTAATATCGTACTTTTCTGTGCACTAAGCTTGGTGATGATTATCTACTCACGTTCCTTCTCCGCGTGGTGAGCGCCCTTCTGTCTTTGACCACCGTGAGTAGGCGATGAGGCCGCTGACCCACTTTCCCTAGCCATTTATCCGTTCCACTAATAATAGCTTAATGAGGTATTTTCAGTTACGCCACGTGATACCACGTGATCTAGGGATTGCTAGGATATTTTGATAAATGACGAGCAATCATGCATGAGCAGAGCATGTAAACAAACCAACGTGTGAGCAAGAATTCCTAGGTCACGTGATGGAGCTGAAACTACCTAATTCAGCTCAGATATTCAGGTACAAATGAGCATACATACATAGAACAACAGACGGTCTATCTGTATATAATAGTGATAATAATGTATCAAATACGTGAAGTATATAGGGCAAAAGAAGTCTACATATACGCTCTACATCCCCACACCTCCCCCCATTTTCTCTATCTTTCTCTCTCTCTATCTGTGTGTGTGTGTGTATGTGTGTGTGTGTGCGTGCGTGTGTGTGTGTGTATGTGCCTGTCTGTCTGTCTGTCTGTCTAGTGTCTGTCTAGTGTCTGTCTCTGTCTCTCTCTCTCTCTCTCTCTCTCTCTCTCTCTCTCTCTCTCTCTCTCTCTCTCTCCTTGTGAAACAGTGTCGATTTGAATCGGTTTAAAAAGAGCTGCAATGTTTTATTCAGTAGCAGCGGAGATATTTTCTTAAATTCCCCTGTTGAGACAAAAACAGATGACAATAACACAACAAGAAAGCAAAAGGAGAAGGAGACATCGGCGAGGTTACTGCTTGTCCGCAAATTTATTCTCTCCCGCAGAGGAGTTCCTAAATTTTACGATACAACGGCAACGTATTTTTGCAAACTAGACTGACATTACATAAACTCTTACTTGAGATCCACTCGTTTTCACATACGGCCACCGGTGCCCTCTACGTGTATTTGGAAACAGGTTTTGTTTGGTTGTTGTTGTTTTTTTTCGCGAGAATCTAATTTTCTTTAACAAGTCGTAAATGGCTTTTTGTGAGGATCTAACTTTTCCGAGCATCTCATGATAATTTGTTCTGTGTGTATGAGCGAGCGGAGAATCTAGAGTAATCAGGAATGATGCTATAGGACTGCCAAACTGGCAAATCTGCTTGCATTGGCAGACTATAGTAGATAATGTTCACATAATGAAGATGAGTACAGTGAAATAACCGTACTTCCGTTTCACCCATACAAATTATTTTACAAGTAGTAAGCCTTTGAAAATTTTAAATGGAATGTGTTCTTGCGGGAAAAAAAAATTCGCGAGTCAAGCTCAACTCGCGAAATTTAGATCTTCGTGTAAATAACCACTTCCACAGTATATCATAGCGCCCTCTAGTCCTTACTAGCCCCATCCCTCTGTATTACTTAGAAGACATCACATCCTTCCTACGTCTTGCTGTGTAAACGGTCCGTATTATTATATCTCATGACTACGATCAATATCCCAGGCCTATCTCTAATACTGGTAATGACCGGTACTGTAATGGCCCTTCCAATAATTGCAGCTCACGGTGGTTCACAGCCACGTTCAAGACCGCGGGACGTGACTCCTATAATCACAAGGTATGAGAGTGGACCTACCTCAGAAAGTGATCTCTAGGCCTGGGCAGGTTCACCAGAAAGTCAGTTCAGATCAAGTTCAGTTCACTAGCGGACAAAAAGCCCCAAGATCAAGTTTAGCTCAGTTCCATGACAACTGGATACTATTCAAATGAGATCAGTTCCTTGTGGTTTTTGAAACTGGCGTTCGGTTTTGATTTTTCGAGGCAGGTGTGAACTAAACTGAAATTTAGGTAGAAAATTAATGTTCAGATCAACCACACCTAAAACAGCTACAGTGCAGATCCAAATCAAGTCCGTTCAAAATACAGTAGCTATTAGGCTCAGTTCAAGTTCATGTGAACTGAACATAAGTTCACGAACTGCGTTCATATAATCTCAGTTCTGCCCAACCCTGGTGATACTGCGTAGTAGTACATAGAGAAATGTACCGGAGTTCGTGCGAAGATCTCCTTCCTTCCCCCGAATCTACTATCTACAGCACACTTGTGTTTATTATGCGTCCATAAGGATATCGGCCTTTGCATTTAGTGAAATCGGAATAAGAAAAGGCATGTGGATAGTACTAGAGATATACTGGGTAGAGTATTTCTTTCTGTTCCTCAATAAAACAAACGAAGAAAAAGTTCCCAAGAGGATCGAACCGCCGACCTTGGTTCTCAAACCCTATGAAGAAAAGGCATGTGGATAGTACTAGAGATATACTGGGTAGAGTATTTCTTTCTGTTCCTCAATAAAACAAACGAAGAAAAAGTTCGCAAGAGGATCGAACCGCCGACCTTGGTTCTCAAACCCTATGAAGAAAAGGCATGTGGATAGTACTAGAGATATTCTGGGTAGAGTATTTCTTTCTGTTCCTCAATAAAACAAACGAAGAAAACGTTCGCAAGAGGATCGAACCGCCGACCTTGGTTCTCAAACCCTATGAACCTACAACTGAGCTATCAGGTTGTTGTGAGTCCATCATTCTTCCTTCCAATGCGAGTAATTTTCTTAATTAAGTTAGGCCACGAAATTTCTTTGTAAAGTACTGACTAGTGCTGGGACACAAAGACGTAATTCAGTGAAGTCAAACTAAAATAATCTTAGTCTATGCCTTGCAGGGATTCCAGGGTATCATAAAGGCATTTAAAAGACACAGTGGAACCCATCTTTACTGGCCTGGTTGTAACTATAAAGAATGTCTCTATTTTACTGGCCCGGTTGTAACAATAAAGAATGTATCTATGTTACTGGCCCGGTTGTAACAATAAAGAATGTATCTATTTTACTGGCCCGGTTGTAACTATAAAGAATGTATCTATTTTACTGGCCCGGTGGTAACTATAAAGAATGTATTTATTTTGCACTGTTGTAGATTATCAGAAACAGATGTAAGGCTTTATGGGTGTGAGTTACTGGGTTTGGTCTTGACGTCGCATAATGAGAAAGATGACCTAATAATTCCAACAGCTGTTTGATCATGAAGTCACAAACTACGTTTTATCCATTATCCAGAGACAAACACGTATTTCCGATCATGATATAACACTTCCTTTTGAAATCTCATTTATTTCCTACTCCTCTCCTAGTTTTCATGTCTTCCTTTGTGATTTTTTTTGAGAAAAAAACTTACCATATACCCATGGGAGAGTCGAAGAACACTGACCTCCAGGCAAAATGGCTGTGCGCCAGCTGCCTGCAGCAGACATCATATCGATAAAGCTTTTCGCATTAAGTCGAGGAGAAGCCCCAAGGATTTGAATTATGCCGTGTTTTTTGCCGCAGAAGAAGTATGCCAAGGCAATGTTTTCCATGGCGTTTTTTGCAGTAATCATACGGCAATACGCAACAGTGTGGCGTGGTCCGTCATTTTCCGAGAAAGAAGATAGCTTCGGTACTGTTATTACTAAATATTACTCACAACAATGTCCGTATGACCATGCATACTATTCAAATATTAAAACTAGGGCGATCAGACATTCGAGAAAAGCGGTGACACCTTAGATTTTAAGACTCTAAATAGCATATTATTTTATGTAGGGCACAGGTATTACGCTAAATCGTCCCACGGCGTAATTGTACAGAGTGACCCATTTTCGAAAACTCGCTGGTATCCCTAATTTACATAAAGCCGTGGCGCTTTTTCTTTACTTTTGGCGGGAAAAAGGGGGGGGGAGGAAGGAGGAGGAGAGGGGTACAATATGTTCTTAGGATTATTATTATTATTATTACTATTACTTTCGAAACTGACCAAAAAGAAAATCCAATCTACAACCGTTTTGATCAATGACCAACATCACACATTTTCAGCCACAGGTGAAAATGTAAAAATGTCAAGTGTCTCTAGGCGGTAGACTTCAGCTGACCTACAAATTCGATCGATAACTCCTTTAAAGTTAAAGACGTCGCCGCGAAATAGAATCGATACCACGTTCTCTCTGCGCTACCAGCGAAACGAGAGGGAACAATGAACGTCTAATCATGTATCGATTCTTTCAAACGTAACTGTACGCTCGATACTCAACCTTCACTCACGCAAGAGCCAGCGGTCAGTCACAGCTCCTTAATTAATCGCTCAAGACCTGTGTGGATAGTCCCCCCTTGGAAGAGAATACATAAACTAGGCTAATTCCACAGTGACCCCATTTGTGAAGTAAAAGCCCGTGGATTGTAGGTGGTTGACGTGCCATACAAACACATACAAAATCGAAAACTTTTACGAGAGAGAGAGAGAAAGAGAGAAAGAGAGAGAGAGAGAGAGAGAGAGAGAGAGAGAGAGAGAGTTTTAACAACAAAGTAAGTAAGAGCGAGAAACAAGCTGGGTACGGGAGGAAGTCTGGAAGTATAAAAATTGGATAACAAACAACGGATCCACAACAGATATTTACTGGCAAAAGAACAATGAGATAGAGAGAGAGGGGGGAGAGAGGAAGAGGGGGGAGAGAGGGAGAGAAGAGAGAGAGAGAGGGAGGGAGGGAGAGAGAAAAATAAGGCGTGGGAGAGGTAGGAAGATTATTTGTGTGTGAGAAAATCGGTATCATCAATTTAAGACTACATGCGTCTGAGTACATCTGTATTATCAAGAAGTTAGCTTCGTGTGAGCACGCGTGTAGAGTATTTTAAAGAAAAGTAACTGCGTGTCAGCACCTTTCTAGTAACAAGAACATTATGTGTGAGCATACCTGTATTATCTAGGAGACTGTCTATGTGTGAGCACATCTGCATTATCAAGGACACTATTATGTATGACGTGAGCACATTTGTATTATCGATGATACTACATGTATTTGTATGTGGACACATCTATACTAACAAGGCGACTAATTGCCCATTCTACGAACGGGATTGCCAGGTCTGGTCATCGAATTTCCAATACGTGGCTTAAACTCAGGATTCTGATAGCTAAGGGACAGAGAGAAAATCCATAAATGAACCCGGAAGTAGAAACAATTTCTGTGAGAGAATAAAACTCCAAATAATAACTATGGAGAAATGTTACTGACTGATGTGGTCTGAAATCTAGCATTAGATCTGAATTTTAGTGGCTGACATACAACGCTTCCGCTATGTAATGAACGCCTTAATCTGAATTTTAATGGCTGATACACAACCTTTTCGCTATGTATGAAGGGGCCTTTTAGATCTGAATTTTAATGTCAGATACACAACGCTATCGCTATGTAATGAGCGCCTTAGAAAGACGTTTAAAGGACCAAGTAATACAAAAGTGGCGAACTGAATTACAAAAACAAGGCCAGATTTTACCGAGGAATAAACGAACATTACAAATTCCAAATGTACACAGGTATTCTGTCATAGAAATTACACCGAGCCTAAACATGTTTTAGATCAAATACCCATAAACTGCCAGTTGAAAAATGAAGGCGGAAAAACATACCTATCGAGGAAAGAAAATGTAGTCTAAGCGCCAGACTGATGATGCCATTGGCGATGAATTTTATGCACTGGTGTGTGTGCCGGGCGCTAGAAACTAGCCAAAGGAAGTAGGCCTATATTTCGAAATCCCATACTATAGAAAACAAAATTATGATGTCTATGACGAAAGAACACTTCAGAAGAATCTCAAGGAACTGTCGTTACTTTGAAAAACTATCTAGGTTCATAATCATTATTGTAAAAATTCTAGACGTAAAAATGTTAGCTTATTATATGAGCTGTGCCAGTAAGGCTCGTTCGAGCTTCACACTTACATTTCTTGAAACTGTGAACCACTCTATTGATTTACATATTTGTACGTTTATTGTCAATGATGATGGAATGTCTAATCTGTCGTGTCTGTCCCGCCATTCGTTAAATGTTAATTTGACCATCCATACACATGTCCTGTGCATTTGGGCATGATTAATATTGTTAAAATTATTGCTGGCTGTATTGTTGTTACTAATGTTAATGCTCATGTGTTTCTTTGTAAAACCTGAGTAATAAATAATCTTGAATCTTGAATCTTGAATCATAAGTGACATCACAGTTTCGTCCGCGGTGACTACAAGGGGTCGCCTTCTCTCGACTGCTTATGGCTGACGACACGGCAAAATGTTTCTCCTACTTCCGGGTTTACTATGAACACAACGTCCGTAAGGCAATCAAAATCAGTCCTGAACTTACTGAATAATCTAACTGAAAGCTGCAATTTGAAACTCGCGTTTCACTGGTTGATACAGCTCTCTTATTTTTTGGGTTTATCTATGAATACCAATGTGTTTTAAAACATCTCCAATGCATCAAAATGAACCACAGATGAAAACCCTGCAAAAACTTGCCAGCAGAAGATAAAAGCAGAAGATATACACAGAAAAAAAAAACCAACGTGTTTTGCCAATTTTGACTAAAACATGGATTTAAAAAAGATCAATGAACTTTGAACTTCGGTTGCCCTACAATGTGACACTTCATAGGGTTTATGAAATCAGAACAGAATGGTATGGATAATTATCCACGTACGCCATCTGCTTCAGCTCCTCTCCCTTCCACTCCTTTCGCGGGATATTCAGGCGACCGAACGTGCGAATCGAAACATATTTTATGATCGCCCAGAATTTCCTTGCTTTCGTCATAAATACACACCTGTGGTATCAGCTGTCTATGGAGACCACCAAGGTGAAAGTGTGAACACCAGTGCTGGGCCGATCCCTCATTCTGGAAAGTCAGATCGGCTCGATTTTTTTCACAACTCGGAAAAAAAGGTCAATGCTTGGATCGAATTTTACCCAGCTCCAGCATTCCCAATCACCATGATATAGACTTATACAGCGGCTCTAATATAAGCCGTTCGAAAATGTGTTACGATCGCGGGTGAACACCCCGCTTACACATGAAAGTTGAGGAACTACATGCAGGCAGTGGGTTCAGATTGTTGTGAAGTTAAGAGTTCTTGTGGTGTAGTGGTAGCATGTTCAACTTGCAAGCTGGGAGAACATGAGGTTAATCCCCAGTGAGGACAGGAACTTTTCTGGTGTTAAGGTTTTCAGACTTTCCTTTCAAAATCGATCTTTCGTGGTATTTTGGTAAAATGCTTAGAGGGATACTTTTGAGATAATTTAAGATCGGTTTCACACTCCTGCCCTGTACTAGCCTGTAGTAATTATGAAAATAATAAATTTACCATACCACACGGTCACGTTACTTAGAATCAGAACTCGAGCAGAGATCGCACTAGCCATTTTCTTCCCTTCTCTCCTCCTCTCCTCTCATTTCCTCAACTGTTCTGTTCTGTTCTCTTCCCTTCTATTCTCCTCTCCTTTCCTGTTCTGTTCTGTTCTGTTCTGTTCTGTTCTCTTCCCGTCCCGTCCCGTCCCGTCCCGTCCCGTCCCATCCCATCCCATCCCATCCTCATCTCTTCTCTTCTCTCCTCTCCACTCCTCTCTTCTCCTCTTCTCTCCATTCCTCCCTCTGCCTCCGAAAAAAAATTCGGTTTCCTTTTGCGCAATTGACACGCGTGTAATGAGAACACTACCGTCTTCTTTCCAGTCTTCAAGGATCTTTTTATAGACAATAAAATTATCACCTCCAGAACAGCACCAAAACAGACACTAGCCCAACCCATAAAGCTCGAGAGCAGGCTCGATCTTCAAAACTCGAGTCGATTAATCGAGCCTCAGGAAAAGATTGGCACCACTCATTACAAAAACAAAAACAAAAAAACAAAAAAAATCATCGCCTCGATCTTCTGAGTAGTGCTGTTAGTGTTAGTGTCCAGCCTTCCTAAGCACCAGGTGCTGACCACTTGTGTCGCTTCTCGTGCATTGACCGAGCGTGGAGTCCTTGTTAAGAGACAGGTAAACGACCTGAGTGAGTGCTTCGCAGGGTCGTATAATACCCACAGTGAGCACGGGGAACCAGGGCACATTTATTATCAGAACACATGATGTGGCTTCCCTGTAATATGACGCGGTTATGTCCGCAATGCGAGGGAAGGGTAGAGTCCGGTGGTGAAAAGAATTTTGTCTTTCGCGTAAGATGCTATCACTTATCAAAGCTCATAAGATCAAGCAAAAGGGTAATTACTTAATAGGGGAAGGGGGTGGGGGAAGCAAGGTGGTCACTGACGTGAGTGAGTGAGTGAGTGAGTGAGTGAGTGAGTGAGTGAGTGAGTGAGTGAGTGAGTGACTGACTGACTGACTGACTGACTGACTGACTGACTGACTGACTGACTGACTGACTGACTGACTGACTGAATGGGAGAGTGGGATTGACTTGTTCTCTTTAAGAAGAAGAGAGGGAGTAACAACCAGACGTCATTAACCCTCTAGTGCCCAGCGTATCAGATCTGATACATTTCGTGGAAGAAAGAAAAAGCAAACCAAGATCATCACCCCCACCATAAAAGTGTGAAGTCGCATGAGCGGGCATTAGCCTGGATATAGACTTATAAACCGCACTATTATTATTATTATTATCATTTTGATGCTTGTTCCAGCATAGTGGATCCAGAAGTGATCCAAAAACTGGAGCTCGGACTTTTTGTGCCATTGTAAATAGGGCTGGGCACTAGAGGGTTAATGTGGGCGCCAAGACAAAGCTGTTTTTTCTTTCTGACCTAGTGGCATTGTGGTATAAAGATATACAGTAATCCCCAATCAGATCTTCAGGTCACTATCTTAAAACGATTTATGATCGAAAAATTATTAACATCGTAACTTTGTATTTAAACGGGATTTATAGTGGGATCCGAGACTGCTGCCCCAATTCGACGATCTGAATCGATCAAACTGGGTCCCCATGAAGAAAGGATAATCTAACTTAAGAGAGGAAAGAGAATGTCCCTGGTGGAATTACCCCAGCAAGTTAAATACAAGAAATGAATGAGTGAGTGAGTGAGTGAGTGAGTGAGTGACATCACGCTGAGAAACAGCTTCCACAGAAACATCTTAAATCCTGGACATTCTCTTCCCAATCAACTATAGCCTAAAACAAAAAAAACAAAAAACAAAAGAAAAAATTACGAAGGGAAGTTTACCGGTGCTATGCAAAGCCAAGTCAGTAGCTTGGATGGGCAAAGTTCGAGATTCGTTAAATCGCAAACTCCAAATTCGTCCAACCCGCATATTCGTCGAACACGAATCCAAATCTTCAAATTTCGAATTCGAGTTTCGAGAACAGCCAATGAAATATAAGAGTTCCGCATGGATTCAAACACGGACGCACAAATCAAGAGAGAGCAGAAATTTATCAGACTGCTCTCGACTCCCCCCTTCCCCCTACCCCATGCAGATCCCAACTTCAAAAAAAATCCCAACAAAACACCAAAAGAACGATGGATTCTTCGAATACGAATCTTAACTCTGGAATCGCCCCTTATCTGCGTTACTAAGTGTCACCGAGAGTTAGTGAGCAAGTAGAACGAAGCGTTCATCCCTAACACCAACACTAACAGTGTAAGCACAGTACTGAGGATCTAGCCAACCAAGATAGATTAAAGCTGGACGCACAACCAAGTTACTTTAATACATCAAACATATGTACAACTTCCCACATGCACATCAGATTCTATTAAAATAATTTCTATAGCTACCAGCATAAGCGGGGCGTTTGTTGAAGAAAACACGAATTTGGCTCCACGGTTATGGCCAGAAAAAAACAGTTCCGAGGAAACTGTTTATTCTCATTTCCACTGTGGTGCAATCGTGTGTAGATTTGCACACCATGGTGCGTTCTGTAAATGTATAGGTGTTAGGATAATAAACTAGGCGCGGGATTACCCAATTCAACTGTGAACTGCACGATAACCTATTTATGATCAGGGAACTCCAGTGAAAAAATGTTAATTAAATTCGACGGCCATTTCAGTATATCTCGTGATACAAGCATATCGGCTTACGAGATTAAGTTTGTTTGTCTGACGTGATTGTTACAGATTATAAAGAACTTCTCCTAATTTAAGCTAATTCTAAACAGTGAACCTCCCTGTTTCTTTCTGTGGACATCTTAATAAGATTATGATCATACTGGCAAGTCATCATACGCGACTGTCATTATCTGAAGCTAAACAATGTCGTTGTATGCTTGCTTGAAAGGGGAGGCAGGGACGGTAGTAGAAAAGGGGATTATTTCCCTTGTCAAATCTTGCTTTTGTGGTCTTTGACACCAATTGTTTTTTCTTCTTTTGGCCCTATTAACATTTTGTGTTATTCTAAATATACCACTGTGATTTGGGGAAATTTCTTCTATGGAGGTTAAAGTACTTCTTTTGCCCGATCTTTTAACGGGAAGAAAAAGGGGGGTCAACGCCCAAAATTTTTCACAAATGTCTTTTGAAAAAGATCACCTCAAATTCTGATTTGGTCCCCAAATTTTCATTTGGCTGGTTTTGACCGCGTGCGAATACATAGGTCTACACATTTTATTTTTTTATCTAGAAGGCTCAAATTGTACCTGAAACTTTAAAATTGGATTCTTATTTAGATCACAGGTCATTTTACACATTTCTACACCCTAACACTGGCTAGCAGGGCCCCCCCAAAAAGGGGGATTTTATATATTAGCGGATTAATTGGCTTGTACACAATGAGTGATTTGCCCCTCTAATAGATGTCACAAACCTTGTATCTTCTGTCATATTTCTTTTATTCTTTGGTAGAAGCAGAATGGGTTCACTTCGTTTCGTATTTTCTGACTGATTTACTTCGTTTCGTATTTTTTGGATTGTTTTACTTCGTTTCGTATTTTCCAATGGATTTATTTCTTTCGTATTTTCCAATGGCTAAAACACACATAAGCATGAGTTAAAACATGTCATAACATTTTTTACGAAACAAAGCATTCCTTGTCAATATTTCTTGTTAATCATACATGCTGTGATCATTGACACTCCTACTGCCAATAACAAGGCAGGTGTGAGGAACTATTACTGAATGCTAAAATTATAATGTTATGAATCGGATGATTAGGCGTCTACACGAGGAAGCAAAGAAACCCTGTCATGCCAGAAGCTGCCACTTCCTTTCGTAATATTCTCTGAAATTTTCTAGTTTCACGTAGAACCTATAATAATAATATTAATAATAATAATAATAATAATGCGGTTTGTAAGTCTCGTACCCAGACTTATGCCCGTTTACGTGACTTCACCCTATGATCACCCCAGCAGGCCAGATCACTCTCGGACTTTCCAAACTCCCTGGGGAGCATACCGTGCCGTTGCCATTTACAGGTGCTGAATACTAGCATTCTGACAAAATCTCCCACTGCGTATAGCCAGATACATGTATTCCATTTTACAGACGGCTGGATTGAGGAAAGTAAGAATAAAATGCTTTCCCAAGGCATTTATAACATGATCATGGCGGGAATCGAACCCACGATCTTTCGATCTCGATTCCAATTAACAAGTCACTATTACTGGCAGGGATTTTCATAACACGAAGATAGTTCTTAAGGAATAAAGTTGTGTGTGCATTAAATAAACAGGAAGACAATGTCCAGGGATTCTGATTTTTCTATGCTTGCTGTTTTTTCAGCCTAATGTCAAACAACAATCTTTGAAAGATAGCAACATCATCTGATTTCAGAGAATTCTCTGACAGATGACATTCCTGTTTCCATGCTGGTCACGTGAAAGCTTAAAATAAACCGATGGAACAATAATTATAGGGGAAGTTAGTCTCTCCTTCTTGTCGCTAGGTCTCGTGTTGTTTTGGTTTTTTTTTTGCGGATACAACATTAATATACGTCAGTATACACTAGCTAATACATCGTAAGGGATTAACAAAGTTAATTTGTGTAAACTGTCATTTTAATCGTGTTAAACAAATTAACTGCGTCTTTTGTTTGTGCGCAGTCCATGGAATATATTGATTAGTGGAGACATTGCTTCATGCCTGACAGTAGCTGTCGGCTGGGGTTGGATCCAGGGTCACAGTGGTAAAATGTGCCCAGAAATACAGTGGAACTCTCATTACACAAGGTTTGATTGTGTGTTATCAGAAGTTATATGTTATACAGAGTCCTGTTTTAACAAGGAATGAAGCAGTTTGGGGCTGTTAAACGGCAGTGCGATATGCAGAAAATTAAGCAATACGTGTGTAAATAGATTGCGTTGCACATGTAATGACTTTATGGGGACGGGCTGGGTAAAAGAGGGCAGGGGTTGAGCTGGGGTCCATACTGTTAGTGTTAAGCCACTGCCTTTATCAGCAGTTAATGGAGAATCTGCGCGTTAACGATGGGATCTTTGTTACCATCGTTACTGCATCGGTGCTGAATGCACCCTTAGTAACGCTCAGCACGCATAGTTAACGTAATTCCTACGATGGTAAGATATTCCATCGTGAATGCTCAAGCTCTCATATATCGATTGTCTGCTTGGAACCATAAAAACTGGCAATGTTTTTCTGATTCCTGGTATCATATTTTTCCGACCTTGAAACGCTAATGACAATTTTTTTTAAATGATGTTTTTAGATTTGCCAGGTCTGTGACAATCCCTGGTCTTTCTCTACTCTATCGTAACGTCTTGGAAATGCAGGGAAACGCTACTATTAACTGGATATCGTTGTACTGGTAGTTTTCGGGGTTTAACAGATATGATAAGATAAGATAAGAGATAAGCTTAGCTAAGCTAAGCTAAGCTAAGCTAAGATAAGATAAGACAAGATAAGATAAGATATTAATCCTTATGGAAATTTGCTCTAAACAAGTGCAGTACAGCTAATACATGAAACAGGGAATTACTTTCTTAAGATAATTGTGATTACGTATGGATATGGCATACTCTCTCTCTCTCTCTCTCTCTCTCTCTCTCTCTCTCTCTCACACACACNACACACACACACAACACACACACACACACACACACACACACACACACACACACACACACACACACACACACACACGCACACACACTGGTGTATAACTGTATTAGTGGAATGTAAAGGCCACACAGCTCTACAGAAAACTGTATGCATTGCAACACAAAACAATACGCCGAAACACGAAACACGATGTTTCAAAAACGAAAACAAACAAAGCTGACGACTTCAGCGCTGGTGGGAGAAAAAAACAACATCAACAACAACAGCAGCAAAGTTTGTGGTTTTCTAAAGGGTCGCTGACCAGGCAAAACCGCGAACCGTGTCTCAAAATATTCAAATTATGAACATTAAGGAAGAATGACTTCCTGGTGACACAAGGCTCTAATTATTTAGAATTAGCCAGGTAGAGGTAGGTCATGACGTCAATCACTTAGACTTGTTGCCAGCGAACCGACTTAATATGCCTGTTGGCAGCACCGTTCTGTTCACAAACTCCATTATTTCATTTGTATTCCTACACTAGATGGCAGATTGAAAATGACGAGTACTGTATTTAAAATAATTTCAACGGTCCTTTTTTTTTGTTTTTTTAGTGGGGAAAAATATGTTTTCGATTGTAATGACAATCGATTCAGCACTGTCCATGATAGATATTAGTAATCATTTCTGTTATCTTTATGACATCGTCGCCCATCTCACAAAGGGCCGAATGCGACAATTTGGGCGTTGTGAGCTCAAGCTAATTTCCGGAAGCCCGAAGCGAGATCCATATTCTACGAAGTGGCGTATCAATAGCTCTAATAGTTTCGGGGATTCTAAACAGTTACTGCTTGGGCGTATGTCATCAATTCGAACTCTCCCGGAAACTTTACAACGCTCTCCTGAAAAACTAGCAAATGTCGCATAAGCCCATTCGTGACATGAGCGTCACCGTGCGGCCGAAGATGACGGCTGTGATTTTCTACATTATAACAATACTTTTATCCGAGGCTTCAATATTAATACTGTACTTTTATTCGTGTAATTCTCATTGTCCTAGCTCGGAAGCCAAGTGTGTCCACTTTGCGACACTTCCCCATGAATAAGATCCACTTTGCGATCTTTCCATCTCGCGGCACTCAATATAATCGATGGTACACACTCATGTTTTCCATGTACAGTACTTAAATTTGTGAGATGGCAGGTTTTCCACTTACCAGTTAATGTGAATAACTTAGTCTGGATGTAGGCTAATGAAACAGACGTGATGAATGCCATGTTTTATGCCTCCTACCCGTTTGAAACAGACTTTGACGCAGTTAGAATGAAGAGTATCCGCTCACGATTCAGTAATAGAAGCTGCTGATGAAAAATCTTGAACAAATGTCGCTGCTGTGAAGCTGACAGAAAAGCATATATTCTTTTATCATATAAACCGGGGCTATTTCCGGTGATATAAAGTGTGTAATAATATTTTGGTATGTCACACGTTACATAAATTTGACCCTTGACCTGCTTACGAATACTTTGATAAGAAGCCTTGGAAACCCCTAGGCGTATATGTAACGTCATTTCTTTTTGTGACGTCATGAATATGTGACGTCATTTCTTTTGTAACTATTTTCACTGCCGTGGGGTTTCCCTCTGTCTATTAAAATGAAAAATTAATAAAAAAAAATATTCAGTCTCGTTCTCTTCACGTTTCAATTTCAGTTCAGTTAAACATTTGAATTAAAGTACTTGAAATGTCACAGTGTCTCTGTGGTCTGAAGTTTCATTGATGACTGTCAGCTGTTTGGTCCTACTTTGTGCCGCGTAACTGTGTGGTTCATTCAGTTCAGTTGTACCTGATGTGTCTCAAACAGGCTGAGGGTTACTTCATAGTCTTTTTCACGATTAAAAGTTCATTTTTTTTATTAGTTAGAGTTTATATGATAAAATTGATCTGAAAGGCTCGCGAATACGATATGTGATAAATCTGATATCAAACAAACACTCATTACAGATCCTCTATATCCATTCTACGCCATTCAAAGGCCTACCTGAAACAACACCGTAACTGCTGTATATTATTATAATTATTATACAGAGAGAAATTCTGTAAACAGCTCATAGTCTACGAAATAAATGCTTATCAATAACAGATTATTCTGCCCCAAATCCTCCCCTTGGAGAATAAGAGTAACGAACGAAGCTTTGCTCTATTTACAGTAAAATGAAGTGTAAACGTGCCGGCAGAAGTGGCACAAAATGGCATCAGCAATCGATTAAAGTACTGATTATTAATCTTAATAAAATTAAGGTCGCAAATGGAATGTCCGCAGGTGGAACCATTTTCAAATTACCGCAAAGTGACTGCTTCCCGCAGGCTTCATCTACAGCTGGTAATTACCAAACAAAAAAAACAACAAAAAACAAAAAAAGTCTGACCCCATATTTTGTGCTTCAAACTCGTCTTTCACAATACACTGGACATCATAGTGTATACGGTAAAGGTAAATGTTGACATCGGCTATAGGGTTTCATTCCACGTGGCTTAAAGAGCACGAGGCTGATTCCCCATTCTACGGATGGGACTGCCATCCTGGGTTAGCAGCAACAGAGGGTTGCGTTTTCTTGCACATGGCACTGCTTTGAACTCTTGTTGGAGACCGAGCTCCGGCGCATTTCCGTTTTCGCGGGCAATAAAGTTATCTTATCTTATCTTATCTTATACTCTGATTATATGACCACCCTTTAGACCAAACTCCCTAGAGTGTGTTATCATAGTTGATGTACGTCTTGTGTTGTCCAGAATGCTTTTTTATAGTAGGAAACAAGGCAATCGGCACTGTTGAATGCCGGGGATTGTAATAAGCAATGGTTGCGTCAGCAGAGTTCAATTGTATATCAAGACTCCCGCCTAGAACCTAGTTTGGAGTTAGCTGCAGAGGTAGGGGTAGGGTTAAGGAACAAAAATACCTAGATATTATCACTGTCAAGGAACTCTATCATGTGTATATACTTTTATCTTTTCTAACCAAGTCCCTAACCCTAACCAAACTCTAAAACGGGAATACCCCATAATATTGCTCATGAAGGAAGTCAAACAACCTGATATACGCGGTGCCAATCTTAAGTCACCTATGTATGATTCAAGTTAAGATTAGATACATGATTTAAGGGCAATATCATGAAATTCTCTTAAGAATCTCTGCTGAGGATTACGGGAAGGAATTGAACGCCAGAACGTCGGACAAATTTCGTAAACAAGGAAGTTAATTTCGGAAAAATGAACCATTTACATTTATTACAACATGAGCTGACGAAATGTACCAGTCTTTACCCCAAAAGCTATAGGAAAAAAACCCATTCGATTCTCATCTACGTTACAGCTGTCAGATACGGCAGAATTTCATTGTGCAACAGTGTGTACTGTACGTTCATGACTTACTTCTAAACGACAATACTACTCCAGGGATGCCAATGCCTGACCAAAAAAAATCCTGAAAATTGGTCGAGCGCACGGCGTATCGACATTTTCGATGGAAACCAACCCAACCGTTGTGCTTTTAATTCTGAACCATTTTCCACAATTATAAGGCATTAAAGTAAACATTAAAACCAAATAAAGGCTAAAGAAAAGTCAATTTTAGAATTGTGATCACATAACTTTAGGCCTAAATTTCTTCTGCACAGATAAAGTATAGAAATTAATATATCTACACACAGCAAGGAATATCCAAAGCAAGGGTGAGTGGGAACTGCAAACTGTCACTTAGAATAAAAATCTAATTTTTCTTTTCATAATTTCACTTCTGAATATATCACCCTGAAATTTAAACAAACAAGGTGCACGTTGTTTTCCTTTAACCATCTCTTTACCCATAACTTACATTTTGTTATCTCTTACTCTTACTCTTATTTGGTCCTGATAAAATATGCACATATGAGTAGCTTAGTGCTTTGACTTGCAGAGTTCAGACTGAGCTGGATTCAATGGTTCACGCTAAGTTCACAAAAAAGCTGCTGAAAGCTTGGCTGCATTCTCTATCTCTTTAATGTCCTTGAAACTCGCCGGAATCCTACTGTTAGTGTTACGATGTGACCATTCCTTGAAGCGTAGAGCTTAGTGCCTTCTTTCCCGGTGTGCCGTAGTTTATTACTGCACAATGTGCACCACACGTATCCATTTTCTTTCAGCTTACGGATGTAATCAGATTTATAATAGTAAATATAATTTCTAGAAAACAATGGATTCGGAGTAGGACTCATCATTTTACATCATTGTCATTTCTTGATTGATGACCGAGCGCACTGTTTACACTTTCCGCGAG
>JAWQUT010000245.1:775498-799678 GCA_033807755.1 Ellobium chinense
TTAGAATTCCCATGTGTGTGTGTGTGTGTGTGTTTATGCAAATTCTTGAAATAGCATGAAACTCACATGATCATATGATGGAAATGGCTATCTCGAAGGACAGCACCGCGATGATAATGATATAGTTCATTTAGTCATAGACAAGTCATGGACTATATCGATATTTCGACTAAATCAGTGCCGTTGTTAGAGAAAGCCATGGAAATTATCCCAGTAGGGCATACATAAGAGTAAGACACACCACTGGCGTGTAGAGAAAAGGATAGTCTAGGGTTGGGGGAAGTGTTGCTACAGACAACTGAAGAACAAGATCTCTAGATTCTAACACGCGACTCTCTCAGCACACTGCACAGTGGCACCCATACACACCACTGCAGTGACTGCACTGTTGACACTGTTAGTGTTGTTGTTTTCTGTTCCCGAGCCCCATCCCGATTCCCTCCCCCAACCTAAACATGCCTTTTGGGCCTTGGGGGAGTCCCGGGATTATGCCACTTGACTTACTTCCCGTCACAATTGCAGGTAAGTTTTCGTTAATGTCATACAATGTGCTTTCTACAACCACAGCAGGTCTGTCCTCTCTCTCGTTACTATTTCAATCGTACCTAAACTAACCTCCTGGATACTCGTTTATCTTTCAAAAGCCGAACGACAATAAGTAAACAAAAGACCTGGTACTATTCGAAACTAGTATTCGAAATCATTAATAGGTAAATACTTTTGGATATCGAATACAGCAACCATGTAAGGTAGAACTACTCTTTGGGTGAGTAGAGTGACTTTGATTCGGTACAGACAAACAGATTTCTAAGACTACTTGACAGCTACTGAATTTTAAAAAAATCATACACATACTTCGGCAATCCCAAATCAACACATTAAAAATAACATCTTGATCAACGATTCTTGGTACAGCTTCTCAGAAGACATGATTCTTGCGAAGAATGGCCATCATAATATACTATTATATCATCATATTATATTACTCCAAACATATTTTTAATGACCCTGCACCAAAGGCTGTATAATTATTTTATAGTCTTTGCGTATACTGTTCAGCTTTCGTGATGTCCCTAGGCCTGTGTGAATAGTCGATTAATTGGCTTATCTTTTTCAATGCAAATACGTGAAACTCCCTATGCCCGCCTCAAAACTGAGGAAACAATGTTTTTTTTAACTCGACACAAATGAGTTACGTATAGTGAGATGAGTCTAAATTCTAAAAACGAGAAATAGAAAAAAAAAACGTGCCCAAACAAATTTACAAGTTGCAGGACAAATGCAGGATGATGATAATGACACGAACAGACAGCAAAATTTTGGTTCTGCTTAACAGAAATATTAGAATGATGTATTGTATAACTGAAAATATTCTTCATAACGTTACATTATTTTCCAAGTAGCCCAATACATGTGAATAGTAGCTGACAGACTGGATCACAGAGGATTCCATATACAGTAATTCACGTGAGACAAATATCAAAATTCAATATGTACTCTTCACTTCAAGCAAAATTTGGTTTGACCAAAATGCGTGATATCAGAAAATTTCACTCGTTATTGGCAAAATGTTTTCTCCAAATATACTCAAAAAAGTCTTTCAGGAAAATTGGCTTGTATGTGTGTGTGTGTGTGTATGTATGTATGTATGTATGTATGTATATATGTATGTATGTATGTATGTATGTATGTATGTATGTACGTGTGTGTGTGTGTGCGTGCGTGCGTGCGTGCGTGTGTGTGTGTGTGTGTGTGTGTGTGTGTGTGTGTGTGTGTGTGTGTGTGTGTGTGTGTGTGTGTGTTCCACTGACTCAGGCAGCATTAGCACCTTCGCTATGCTATTTTATAGAAGAAGATACCACAGAAACATAGCTTAAAGTATCAGCTACGTATTCATTGTATGAAGATTGATCATCCTCTGTGTCATTGTGACCTCCACTTTGTGAGGGGTTGGGTAAAAAGAGGCGCTCTATTTTATTGAAGTATATAAGCCTTTCTACAATTATGTTGTGTATCGCCTCATAACACTGTGTGTGGTCTGCCGTTTATACCGATCATCAGTATATAGTATTTAATGAGTAGTACTGACTATATAATACATTCTTAAAGGACATGCCTTTATAAGTAAGTTTATTTTAAGTACAAGTTCTCTTAAGCCCATTATTTATAATAACGTTTTCGACAATGATACCATGGAACTTCTGTTGTTGTTGTTGTTGTTGTTGTTGTTGTTGTTGTTGTTGTTGTTGTTGTTGTTTATAATTAAATTACTGTAACTAATGGTAAACCGAATTTAAATTTTTCATAGCCTTGTTAAAGAATTTCGTCAGTTATTGGATGCAAGCTCTCTCTAAAATATGCATTACTTAATACATGGACATAAATGACCCACACAAGGTTGAACATTTCGACTGAGGCAGTATAGAGATATTTTAAAATAACTATAAATATTCATTTCTGATCGGACTCTGTACATATAAATTAACTAGCCATCTTATTTCGAGACACACACAAATTAATATGAATCAAACATAGTATTTTGCAGTTCTAATACTCCATAAAAATATATAAGATGAATTCACAGGCCACAAAGAATGAATCAACAGGCCTATATACATATGCTTCCAAGGTGTCCCCTGTCCACCCTTTTACTAGGTGCAGAAATTTTGTTTTCCCCCTTAAGAACTTAGCTCGTTATCAACGGATTTCTTCCGAATTTGACAAGGCCTTCTAAGTCGTATAATCATCGCATTATCTTCTGTTACCGTGACATAAGTCTAAGAGTGTTATTCCAGGAAAACGTTTAAAGTCTTTTTATAGTGTAGATGACCCCAAATAGCTCGATTGTGCGATCGGGAATAAATGGTTGACGTTTTTGTCGATATATCTTCACTACCATTAACATAATTATTTTAAACTTTGCAGATTTATTTTGCTTAAAAACAGTTTGCCTTTTTTAATCTACTTTTTTAAAAAAGAAAATGCCCCACATCCTTCAATAAGGATATCAACGAGTAACAAGCCACGGTTACTTGTGATAATGTTCTGTACTTTAATCATGGTCATCAAATAGGTCATTATAACGAACTCTAATGGCTACTCAAAACAAACTTATGTTGTGTAAAAAATATGTCGCTTTAAGAATGCCAGCTGTATACTAATGCCTGAAATGTACTGTAGACAAAAACAAAAATGGAGGGTATATGAATTTAAATCCTAGAAAAATATGCCGTGTGTCGATTTACATATCAGTTTCCTTTGAATGATGTGGGAATAGACCTATATACCACGTTTCTTTGTGAAAAAAAAATGTAATAAACCACAAATTTTATTCACATTCAAATCACCGTGAATAGCCTTTTCTTGGAATTTACATATTTTAAAAAGCTTTTTTAAATAAGTTACAAGACACACTTTCTTTCAAAAATAATACTCTAGTAAATACATACATAGCGGAGATATTTTGAAAAAAAAAATCAACCATTTACAGTATTTCCGATTGTATTGTAATACAACAAACCCAACGAAATACAACATGTACCAGTACAACAAAATGCATGTTATTCACCTATAACATAATCATCTTTAGGCACCAATGCCCATTAGCAAACATAATCAGGCAAGAAGAACAACCAGTTATAATTACAGCCGTACTCATTGAACATATATCGTACTAATAGATATAAATTATTATAAATACATATAAGGCTCCTGCACTGCACTGTACTGCACTGCACTGCTCTGCACTGCATTGCACCGCACCGTACCGTACCGTACCGCACCGTACCGTACCGTACCGTACCTTGCGGCACCGTTTTGGGTTGCACCGGGTTGTGCTGTGCTGTTATTTATTGCACTGCGCTGCATGCACTGCGTTGTGTTGTGCCGTGTTGTGTTGTGTTGTGTTGTGTTGTGTTGTGTTGTGTTGTGTTGTGTTGTGCCGTGTTGCGTTCAGTTAGGTTAAGTTGTGTTGTGTTGTGTTGTACTGTTTTATGTTGTGTTGTGTTTTGTTATGTTGTGTTTCCGAAAAGGAAAAAAAAAGGGGGGGTGGCGGGAACTGTAGAAGGCCCATGGCAGGATTAACCACTCAGCGATAACATTGCCACCACAATGATAGAAACCCACGGGATCATAATTATTTGATCTGATCACATAAGCAGAAGGTGGAAGCCTATGTTTTATTTGTAGCTGGCTCTAGTTTGTTTTAATTCACGACATAATATACTAACACAATTATGCATCTTTAAACCTGTCTATTCCGTGTGGGTCTCCATGTCATAGAAAAGGCCTTTGGTATTTTCCGTAATTTAGACTTATTGCGGAAAGGGACATAATCACTTCCTCTCGCACGCGCATAGGTTTTGGCTACTGTTGGGAAACTGATTTCAGTTAGCCAATCAACGACGAGCAACCATGAACTGTACGCAAATGACCCTTATTACGGGAGGCTGCTGCTTATGGAGATGATGACAACAAAGCCACACAAAGAAATCCATGAACTGAATTGATCTGGTAGATAAAGACAAGAGGGTAAATTATAGGGTTAACGAAAAAGGGGTATAATAGATGTAGGCCGTAGTATGTTTACACAACAAAGAAATAGTGTGTCTATGAAGCAAATGAAGTGGAGATCACTAGTCTAGTGAGTGAGAGAATCGAGATCAGCTGAGGCGCTACACGACGCACGTTCTCATAATGGCGAAGGTCTTGACCACTCTATGTGGGCGGTAGGCGATCTACTATCGATGTCTTGCGGATATGTAGACATATGCTCTGATTTCTTGTCTTATTACAGATTTAATCAACATCTTTCAGCATTTACAGAGGCTGATTCACTCATGTAAGAGATGTTTTTGTAATGGTGAATGAAGTGATTGATGTTGTCCAAAGACCTATTATTATTCAACTTCTAATGTGGCCCCTTGGACAGGTGGATGGTCAAACACTTTCATTCTGTTATTGTTATTACTTACACCGGTCTTTTGTACAGTATTACCATCCTAGTGGGCTAATTGTGCATTCTACCTGAAGAAGCTTTAGAAGACAGTCACATCACATTCATGATTCTGAGAATACTGAGATTGAGAGAGTAGTAATAATATTCTAGACTAATAATAAAAAAAGTCATTTTATTTTTATATTTATATTTATGGTTAATCACTACACTCTTGAATGCCTGGGAAATGAGACTGAATCCTGCCTCTCCACTTCATCATATGTGATAGTTGTGAATCATATATAAGGCTTGAATCACATTTTAAAGGAGAGAAATCTGATTATAAAATTAAAAGTGCATCTAATCACTAGACCTAGTGTTTAGGGACCCTGTCTCAGTAGTCTCACTGGGCATTGGGATAAAATATGGGATACCGCCGTAATGGCATTAGAGTTAGTGTTAGTAAGATCTAGCTGTGTTTTTGTTTAGATGAGCGGCATTTGGAAATACAGTATTTCCTTTTGAAATTTTTTCCTTGCATATTGCAACAAACGTGGAGCATGGATAATAAAGTGCATACCTTGCTGCCACTTCATGTTCGCATGTTGAGTCCGTATATCTTCATTACTGTTGAATGAAATAAGTTATGTTTCGACTATTGGTAGTAAAAATATTGTATTGGATGAATTCAGTATTAACAAATACATGTCACTTTCTGATCAAAACATTGATAAAACTAAAAGCATCAGAAAAACAAAACACATTAGACTAGTATATAAATATGAACCAACTGTTTATTAGGTGATTCATTTACACAAGGTTTTAAGAACATATGACGATACCAGCTGACATGATCGTAATTTACTATGTAATTAACACTTACAGTTATGCACAGCTGGATAATGAAACTCCAAAGTCTCGACAAACATGCTGCTGTAAGATACTAATTACTAGATATAAGATGTATTTTCAGATCAGTTCTGTATGTTTCCAGGATGGTTTAAGGATTTTCAGATTCTGTGTACAAGGGGCAAGAGAATGGGGGAGGGAGGAGCAGTCAGATATGATAAGTTGGAATTGAGATCTGTGGATGCATTTCTGTAGATTTCTAGTTAGACTAAAGATTAAAGATGACTGTGAAGGAGTTGTGAAATGATTTTCTTTTTTGAAGGAATTTAGCTACATGAGTGCATGGTTTTGTGATTAATTAGCAAAAATCAAACAGCAGGATCGCAGATTTATTCTGATTAGAAGTAGTTAAAATACTGACTGACTAGACTTACAGCTAATTAAAAAAACTGTTGTGGGACTTATTTTGTAGTTTATTAGAAAACTGACAGTCATCTCTTCAGAAAGGGTTTCGCATTTTAGCCCTCAGGAATTTTATTTTATGTCCATCAAAGTTTTCTCCAGGCTCAGTGATGGTGTGACTTGCTCCTTGAATCTCAAAATTCTCCTTAAAAATATAATGAAAACATGCCGATTTTCCCGTTTTTGCTGAACTCCAATATGGAGAAAAACCTAAAATCCCTCAAAAAATTTACAAATCTCTCCTCAGATTTTTGACAAGAGGGGGACTGTCTCCCCCAGCTCACATGACTCAGAAGAAATACTGGTCTATGTCTTTGAATTTCATATTCTTTGCTGAGACTGCAGAAACATGATCGTGCATAGGATTATAAATGTTTGTTTATTCTATGTATTCTTGTAGGTGTATGGTAGGATTCATAATCTTCATCCAGCTCTGTGTGGGCACAGCATTTGGCAACCTATTGTTGCCATCCAGACTGAAAGAAGCCTCTCTGTCAAAATCAGGCAACTACCCAGCAGCTACTCAAGCTTTACTGGTAAGTTTTCAGTGATATCTTGATGGTAGATACATCATAACTGAAACAATCATTATATTTATAGATCTTTTCATACTGGATACATTTTTGAGTCAAGATTAGTGGGTTTTCCTGTTTGAATTTCAAATCATAATTATCCATCAAGTAGCCTTAAAACTGACAAGACGTAAAGCAACATTTTCTTTTTTCTTAAATTTGGATATCGTTTCACGTTTATTGTAAAAGATCCTGTTCTAACATCAAAAGGGAGTTTTACTGGACATGAAATAATTTAGACATGAAAATTTAGTCTAAGTTTCAAAATATTGGATCATAAGAAGTGGAATTAGGTGTGAATCACTATATTCCCTTTTTCTTATATGATTGTGCACAAATGACTCCATAGAAAATTCTACCTCTGATCTCACTATCCATTTTCAGACTTCATGTGTTTCTGCCAGCAGTGAGAGCCTGCCTGATTTGCAGCATCCACACCTCCTTCCGAATCACTCATGCGCTCACACCTTTACGGCCATCAAGGCAAACTTTGGTCCAAGACTCTCCAACAACCTTGTGGTATGCCTTAATTTATCACCAATTGCTGTGTTGCCCTGTGCTTTGCTAAACATCCTCTTAGTTTCAGATCTCAGAAATCTTGATGATTCATAAGAGAATACAAATTCTGTCGACCAAGATGGAGCCAAGTGATTGATGGCATTACAAAGATAACATGAATATTGAGAATGATCTAATTTCTTAAGTGGAAGTTAGTATTCTTTGATGTTGTCATAATATGAACTTGAAATTTGAATCTTTATATAATAATGCACATTTGTGCTTCATGTACTTTCTGAAGACTTTTCAGTCTGGTACGCTTATAAATGAATTACTCAGAATAGTCAAAATGGCCGATGATGAAAGTGAGAATCAGGAGCTTTGCTAGATCCAGATATATGTAAAATTGCATATCTTACCTTATCAATGTTTTGTGAAATAAAATGCATTTTTGACGAAAAATATTGCATTGTTTTTCCTCCATTCTTACTATTGTAAGACCCAAACAGTGAGTCGTAGTGTGATGAAATTAGCAAGCAGCAGTGCACCTTAATGCCATTGTTTTGCTGAAGTGTAGAGTCATTGCCAAACTTTGTTCAGTGTATGATCTCAAAGATGTGTTATGAGCCTATTTCCAAATCACAAGGCCGCTTGGCTTAATATTTCATTAAATAACATTTCCATCCCAACATTTATTTTTTTCAGGCCCATTTTCTGCTTGTTGTGCCATTGGATGGTTGTGACAGATTTCCGGAAGTGTCAGCCGTAGATTCTTCATCATATCCATGCATAGCTATTATTAGCCGAGGAAACTGCTCTTTTCATACAAAGGTAGGTTCCTGAAAGTAAACAAAGTGACTACTTTCCCAGAATCCAGTTTGCTCTGTGTTTGTGCCATTTCAGCAAGCCAGTATCATTGCCAATCTCATGTCGAAAACTGACCAGTAGGGTTGTCAGGTTATTTTGTGTTATATGGTGGCTGTCTTCAATCTCTCTTCTCAATTTCAAGCAGATTTCTAGGTCTTATACAGTGATCAAGTCACCTAGTCATACCTCTGTGTTTCTTTCTTCAACCTTCTTTACTCAGCATTTGTCTCCACTTTCCATAAACCCTGTTGTTTATTTGTGTTTCCTGAGGCTCTATTATATCATTATCTTTTTTACCAGGTTGTGAATGCAGAGAAAGCAGGCTTCTATGCAGCAATAGTATATGGCCACCCAGAAGACACATCTCTAGTAGTGATGGAAGCTTCAGGTATGTTATCAAAATAATGGTATAATAATATACTTCAATAGCTATGTCACAGGTCGTTCAGGTTGTTGCTATTTACTTGTTTACAGTGCACATATAATGTTAGCAATGATTTTTTATCTGGTTTTATTAGGATTTTGATGTTTATAAGCCCGCCCTTACGCACAGGTTGAGTGAAAGAGAATAAACATTTTAAAACGCTTATTGATATATGTAGGTATATTAACAAACCAGTGTCATCGACACATTTTCTCACTATCTTTTTAATTCAAACCAAATGAAGTAATGAAGTGAACACTAACATTTTAAGCACAGCAACTTCCAGAAATTTTGATTTATAAACTCATAATGATGTTGGTGAAAATGAAGAATTTTGAACAAATTATGGAAAATTTATGGTGAACAAGAACCCATGCTTGTAAGCATGGCCCACTGCATTACTACTTAAATCATTGATTCTGCCAAGATCATCCATATCAGTTTTGAACTACATTTCTAATATTTTATGATTAAATAATTACAATGCAGCTAAACCTAGAGTTATGTATAATACATAGCTGGATAATTAATTATAATGTTATGTTTTGTCCACACTCAGCTAATTGCTTTAGCTTAGTTTATGTTTAAAGATTGTAACATTGTAACATAGCTGTGGCAACACATCAACTTGAATTTGCTTTTAAGTTTTATTATTAATTTGTGTTTTCAGCTACATCATCATCGGTGTCCATACCTGCTTATTTTGTGAATTACACCAGTGGGGTTATTCTGGCTTCCTTACAGGCAAATTCATCCAGGTAATGTAAATTTTCACCAAGTCTTTGTTGTCTCTTTGAGTTGTAATAAATAGGTTTGCTCACAGTGATGTGAGTTAAATTATCATCTGTTTCTGTTTTGTGTTTGCCTTTCTGTTCTTCTTGTGATGTGTACATTTCATGATGTGTGATATGTTTTATTTATGATATACCACCATTGTTGGGCTAGGAATAATCTTGATTTCAGAATTCTCACTGTGGATACGTTGCTGCAAATATTATCATGGAAACAGAAAATGAAAAAAAAAAAAAAAATTTTTGGTATATATGTGTGTGCGCATAGGAAAACCCGTCGCTTCTCGCTGGATCTAATCTCGAGATATAGCAGTTTTAAGTCAAATTTCGACTACCAGACCCAAAAATGGATTTTTACAGAAAAAGAAAGATTGTTCATTTATTTTTTGTTTGGTGTATGATTCATGTCTCGAAACGGCATTTAAATACCTTAATTTTGTGTTTTTGTGAGGTACCCTCGATCAATTTTCACTCATTGAATCACCCGCATTCGGCCGAGCCGGGAAGGCAAAATGTCGGAGAATTTTAAAGCCGGTCGCGTCGTTGTCGCTTATTTCTCAAACTACACACCTGCGCACTACGTCATATTATTACACATCATAAGAAAGGTCTTTCTCTCTACTTTCGTTTGGTAGGAAGTGTGCATCTTTTAAACAACAATGAAATCAATGCGCATCCTGTTTACATAACATAGTTCGTCAACTACGCAAAACTAAAGTGTTCTTAGAGAGCTTGTTTTCTCATATAAAACGCATTTTGCGTTAAAATATATGATTATACTGATTTATCAATTTATTTTGATGTAGAAAAGTATCATTATGCATGAGAACATAATGCAGATTATTTGGATGGTCATTTCCTCTTAAATATACAACCCTATAGCCCCCGTAATATTAAGATAAGTGAAACTTTTAGATATCCGAACTTTAAACGCGATTTTCTCCAAACTGTGATTTTTAAGTATGTCACAAAGATTGCCATAACTTTGGAACTAATAGAGATATTGGCATCAAATAAACTGCAAAATGTTCAGAAATGAATGGCTTCTAACTTGCACTCAAAATCTCATTTTTCATATCTGGTATGATGTGAAGGTTTTTCCTATGCAGCCACACATATAACTCGGAGCATAATTTCCTAAGCTGAATAAAATGGATATGGTGACTTTTTTGTTATTTAAGAAAATGATTGCACACCTACATTAGCACAAGAAATGATAATATTTTGTGAGATATACAACTAATATTTGAAAAACCATAGAGGATAAAAGAAATAAATGTATCTAGTTGGACATTTGCAAATCACTGTTTATTATGTAACAGAAGTAAAGTTTTATTTTTCTAGACTTGATAGAATTCAGGAATGGCAGAATGCCTAAAATGTTGGGGTAAAAAGCAGAAACGGGCATTATATATTTTATCAAGTTTATTAGTAGCGTTCATGTTGCATAGAGACAGGTATGCTGATCTTGGTCTTGATGCCCAAAATTTTTGCCATTGTTTGCTGCCATCCCTGAGAACTGATAGGTTTATTGATTATCACATATAAATTTTGTTTGGTGTTAGATTGTAGATTATGAAAATATAGTTGACAGTTAGTGGATAAAGTAGTTTTATTGGTGATCTTCTGAATGAACTCAACTTTTGTTTATCTTTTTTACAGATCTCATTTTCTTACTGTACTCTCGCACACTACTGCTCAGACCGCTGGGACAGGTCAGAACAATGAAGCTAGCGTGAAGGGCAGTGCCAAAGACGACGGCGAAGAGGACGATTCGTTTGGAGAGCATTATTTTCACATCTGTATCTACATCTGGGCGTGTGTGGTTGTCAGCAGTCTCATTGCCCTTTCAGTGGTAATCTTTCATATCGCCGTCATCTATTGTCAGGTTATTGTACCTCTCTGTTGTTGTCGGGCGCAATTTTGTTGTGGTCAGCTTTGGTGTGGTCATTATTGTGCATTAAAAGTTTACTGGAGCTTTTAAGCCATATGAAATTGTTTTGTATTTCATGTGACTGCAAGCATCCTAGAATCACAAATTTATAACGTTAGATTGATGAAATTTGAATTGTCTGCTTAAACTGAAACTTGTACTGCTGATGAAGTTATAAGGTAAGATTGACTAATAAGAATTTAATCTGCTTAGTTTAAAAAATTTAACTTTATATGAAAATGCTATGGAGTCATCAGCAAATTATGTCTGATTCTAAAATTTCACAATAAGCCGAATATATAGTTTTGGAACCCATCCAACACATTTCTCCAGTGAGTGGGTTTGAAAGTACTATTGAAAAATAGACTTCCACTTTGAGGGATAATTTTGCAACACTGATATAAGTATAAAAAATTTGCAGTCAGAAATTGCAGTTTTATGAGATAAATGGAAGATAAAACCCAAGCTCTTGAGATTTGCAGCTCTGGACTGTTCTGTTGATAAAATGTTGTTTGTTCAGACAAACTACCGAGTTTTTAATTTTTGTGGTATTACTTTGCTATTGCTTTTGTGGGTAGCAATATTGTGGTCGTGGTGTTTAAAATATGATTCATTCTTTTGCAATTACTGTTGGCGTTGTGATGATAGATGAAGTTTTTTGTTGCACTTATTTCATTGATATGTGACTAACACCCTTTTTGTTTGAATGGTAATGTCGTAGAGGGCGGAGGAGAGGAGTGTTAAGAAGGGATAAGAGTTTGTAGAGACATGTAGAGAAATAAAGAAGCCTAGGAAATGGAAGCAACTTTAATCTAGAATACACAGCAATGACAAGACTGTATGATTATATGCTCTGTGCTTTAATCTTCAGTGAAACCTGAATTTTGCCTTGCTGCAGTTTAGGCAATGTGTGGCTAATGGATCAGACAGTTGAACCAAAATCTCAGACTGCTATTTGTTACCATCCTAGTAAAATGTGTTCTCTTCTTCAGTGTAGTTGAAGATATTAAAGAATGGCAGGGTATTGCTTGTCAGTATTAGATGTTCCTAGTCATGTTATATTATCATCTCGGTGCCATAACGCAGTATCCACATGTGCTTTGTTAATCAAAGGCTCATTGCACTGAGGTGGTCATTTGGCATTTACCATCTATTTCAGACTCAGGTGTAAGAGTTAGATATTTTTCTGCTTTATTCTCATTGAACATTTGGAAGAACATGTGTTATGCTGGAGTTCTCAGGAATGAGAAAGCCAGCCTGTGAAAATAAGAGCTTCCCAAGCTCATCCCTGTTGACATATGGTGAGGAAGTGCTCCAAACTAAACTTCCTCATATGTTTTGATATTTATGATTAAATATGAACTCATCTGTCATTTACTGGGTGTAGACATAAAGTACAATCTTTTGCTGCCTACTGCCTCATTCCATCAACATTTCTGAAGGCTTATACAATACTGCGTTCAGTAAGCTCTGGTAGGATGAAGATTATGTCCGGGTATTGGTGTGGTAATGAAATGACTCATAATGTTACAAACCAATGTAAATGAAACTTGGAGGAAAAACAAAGACTAGTAAAGAATAGAAACAAGTAGATTTTAGTGATTGATGGTCATCAAATTAGGGGTATACTGAGCAGAATAAAATTTTGGAACTGGCTACGATAGGTTTACCACGCCTTTTGTGTAAGAAATATAACGGCATCAGATGTTAAACTGTAGATAATCGTTTGTCATATTCTTCCTTGTTCGTTTGCTTAGAAGCACTTCACATTTTGTGTACATGTCTTGACCCATATTTTAAATTGTGTACTGACTTTGGTTTGTTTGTTTAAGTTTCACCTTGGCAGAGATGTGTATTCCTCTGAATGCCCATGTAGTTTGTGTAGATGTATCTTGAGTTACATTCACAGCTTTACTTTCAGGAGATGTTTTGTTTTTACCTCATTTTGGCTTCTGTGTGATCATGCATAATTTGGCCATTTTCTTTTGATGGGTGTTGCCATACTTTCATTATTGAGGGTTTTGTGATTTGTAGTGTTAGAGTGGAATTCTGATAACATGTCCACTATTAGGACTATGCTTTATTTAGAGGGGTTGTTATCAGAAGCAGCTATTATCCAGACAAGAGGGTGTTAAGAAACAAAACAGTTAGGTCTCTTCAGTGGGAGTGTTCTGAGCAAGAAAATATTCTAAACCATGGCTGTGATAAAACAGTTTCACTGCATACTGTTTACGCTGTTCCATTTGTCTTGTATGCTGTGGCAGTTGGACTGTTTGTTTTCAGGTATATAGCTATCTACTTCAGAATATAACATTTTGTCTACTCTTAAACTTGACAAGTATGTTTCACTAGTCCTGTATCTGTAAAAACACAAAAGTGTCAAGCAGAATTGTTTTGATTCATAAACTGAATTGATTGACACTATTACTGTACACTGTTTCAATTCACCAGTGACTTATACATAGTTTGCAAAGACAGCCTTCAGGTGGTAGTCACTGTATGTTTTATTCTTTCCATTTCACAGAAGTGGGGTTGTTGTGGCCGCTCCTTGACAAGATGGGAAGTGAAGAGGATTCCTCTTAAAAGATTCCAGAGAGTAGAAGGAGGTATGGATTTGATCATCTTGTGTGTTACAACACAGCCATTGTAATGCATTCTTTCGCTGTTTTGATGGCCACAGGATTTCACTTTTAATATAAGTATTATTAGTAATAATATTTGTAAAATTGTAGTATATTAGTAGTGTTTCATTCTATGGTAACTGATTTAGCTTTCGCCCAATCCTTACAATTTTCTGCTACCGTCATTACATGCCATTTACATCCCTAATGAGAGGACGATACAGAAATGTAGTGATTTATGTCTGCCTTCATGCTACAGTAAAACCTCAGCCTCAGAAATTGTACAAGAAAAACTTAACAACTAGCAAACATTTGTATATTTTGGTTTGCAAAATTGTCAAGACAGAGGCATACTTGACAGAAACATCTATTATTATTGTGACACCACAGTTCCACTACAAGTTATTTGTGAAGATGCAGATATTTATAATGAAGGCACAAGACCTCGCAAACTCAAATTCCCAAGGCACCAATTAATAAATTCAAGTTTGCAAGAAGCACTAGTATGAAGCAATGGAATAAGTCTATGAGTTGCTGAATCTATAAAGAAGTCTTGATGTGTAATTGTACATAAGAACAGGATGATTTACCTTTGTTATCTCCTGGAAGACTCTTGTCTGGTGAATTTGGGGAGTTGCCAGTTTAAGTTAAAAAAAAAAAGAGAATGATTTTTATTTACTTTGCAGAGGAATTGGTTTCAATGCCGTACAATGTTAGTCATCTCATTCACAAAAAACATATAGAACAGTATATATCCTACATGTAAATACAGAATATTACAAAAGGATTGCATAAAAAAGTCATTACTAATCACCCATGGTGCAGTGCCTTGGTTCTTCTGGCTCTGACACCAGACACTAATTTACACCTGAATCGAGCAGGGAAAGGACTGTGAAGTGTCTTTTCCAAGAACACGATTATGTAAACCGCCCAGCCCAAGAGTGGAACATGTAAACCTTAAGACTGTCTGAATGCAACTCATGTACCATACAGCTATGCTGCCTCTGTTATAGTTTTGAATTTTCACACCTATCTTTGACACCTTTAGGTTGTTGACAGGCATCAGTTTGAGAATGGAACAGGTCAAAGCAAGCAAAATATGCGATTACATCAATGACTTCATTGCATGTTCAGTACTCACAAACTAAGACAGGTGCTATGGAACTAGGAAGCAAAGATACCAAGCAGGCAGCCTTCGTCAGCACCTTCATTGTTCTAAGAAGAAAGAAGAGAGGCAATGAAACATAAAAGAAAGAATGAGAAAGATTAACTGGAATGCAAAGACAAATCTTCTTTGCTTATCAGTATAGTACAATTCTACGACCGGTATCTGCACATCTAAACCTAATATGTTATGGGGCTCTCAGATTTTGTATTTCAAAGACGGATTCAAAATAAATTCTTTGATTGATGATTAGGGTATTTTCTTTCTGGAACAATAGAAAAATTACCAAAACACAGACTTGGCCCAGGTGCACAGACACTGAACCTCACAGACATGGAACCGTTATATGTGAGAACTCGCAAAACAATTGTTTGCTCAGTGACCTTGTTTCAACTCTGTTTAAGTATTTTAGAAGTGTAGTAATGGTAAGTCTGTCTGCTGAACGTGGCCAGGCTTTCATGCATTTGTTGTCTTTACAGATGACTTCCAAGAGAAATGCCCCATCTGTCATGAAGAGTTCCACGAAGGACGCCTTATACGACAGCTGCCTTGCAATCACTGTAAGTTCTGGTGGATCAGGTTGACTTTACCTGTTTTGTTCTACCAATGATTTACAGGCAAAAGCCACCCATGCCGAGCCATACAATAGAAGAAATCTCATATTCTGTTATTTTGTGGCAGAAGGCAGGATTTTTTTATTTGGGTCAGACTAGCATTTTATTAGTATAAGATACCACTGGCTGAGGGACATCATTTCTGCTGGGGTTTATTATGACAGATTCTTTTGGTTATGGTTTATGACTCATGATGGTTGGCCTACATAGTGGAAGATAGGAAAAGTGAAATTACTGCGACCAGACAAATGTGTGTGTATGTGTTATGAGCATTTAGGATTTCTTTAGAAGCATCCCGGTGTAGTAAATGGAACAGAACATTACGGTAACAGCTTTTTCAGTTGGTCCTGGACTGGAGATGGAACTTTGCATCTTGTGTCAAAGGAAGTCCTTTGAACTTAAAAAGGTCCATATATGTCAAGGTTGGACTAAAAAAAACTTGTATTTTTTCAGATAATTGATGACATTTATGTTCTTAAAAAAAGATATTCTCATTTAATGCATACAGTTAAGTGAGGTTTCCAGTTCCCTGACATCCAGATGATAAAGACACATTTGTATGCTGAAGATAAACATAGCTGTTGTTTAGATAGTTGACTAAAAAGATAAATATTAATAACTGTGTCATTTATCTGCAGGTTATCACAGCTACTGCGTAGATAGATGGCTGGTAAAGATGTCCAACAGATGCCCCTTGTGCAAACAGAGGGTTTCTATCAGTCTCTTTTGTCCATGGAACAAGCAGCGGCATAAAAAAGAGATTCATGGGCATATCAGTGATGCAGATGCAGAGGCATCTGTGGATGAATCTCCTCCTTTACCCCCACTTGCAACACTTACTCCAAGTAGTTGGTATGGGGAGGCCATTATGTCAGGTAGGACAGGAACATTTTCCCTATTAATGGCCATCAGTGGAATTAATGTGAAGATGTTTGTTCATCATTGTCATTGAAGACCATGGCTTTTTCTGTGCGTGGTTTGGCTATTTCTTTGAGTCAGAAGATAGCTGGTTAATCGTATTCAGGCATGTTGGATTGAGAGCTTGGATGTTAACGCTGGCAGTTCTGGCATTTTGGACTGCATTCAGTCATTGTACATTTTTATTATCTGTGCAGTGCTTCTGAGTGTGGACTGTTTTGATCATGTAACAAGGGTAATACATCATTATAACCAAAGCATCATTTTTTTACAATATTCCATGTCAAATCTAAATAGAATTACACCCAAAGCTGCACACCAGGACTTGTCTCTAGGCAGATTGTTCTAAAATCCCATTGCTAAAATTGGTTTGCATTGAACACGCCTTGGTGTGCAACTCTCCTGCAGCTCATTTTGGATTTAGCATGGAGGATGGCTTGAAATAGTGCAAAATCTTCCATTGGTTGTAATGATGTATTATTCATCATGTGACCATAGGGTAGTGTTGCATAGACTACACTGATTCTGTTTTGACACTTTCATAATGCTTGTGACTTTCCTGTACCATGATGGATAAAGGATCTTCTAGTAGTCTGTACAATGGTAGGTTTAGTACGTGCTCAGTACCTGTAATCTTATTTGGAATTCTTGTGCTGCAGTTCTCTGTGTAATAGCACATGCCTGAGAGCATATATTTTTTTGTGTTTCTGCCTGCTGGATGGCATTCATCTGCACATCATTTTATGAATAAGCCATCAAGTACCTCAAGCGAGTGGAAGTCACAGGCGCTAAGGTGATTTATTGATCTTTGAATTTTCATCGTCTTCTTCCAGGTCCCAGCAAGTTCATCATCATGCGGCCGGGGAGACCAACAAGGGTGATTGATGTAAGAGAGCAGAACATGAAAAGTCAGTCCTCTGCTAAAGAGGAGGACATCCAGGAGCATGGAGATTGTGACACTCGATGCCAGAGTGTGGCAGAGAGTCATCAGAGAACTCAGAATTTTGACGAGATCATTGAGGAACACTTGGATTATAATGCTCATAGCTGTGATATTATCAGCACAGGCAGATCAGCAAATGAAACAACCACTGCTGTCTCTGCTGGTGAAACTGATGACGGGGATGATATCATTACCTCAGATCTTCCTCTCCCATCAGTGTGTTCATCAAGGAGTTGCAGTGTTAGCAGTGATCAGCCACTGTTGCTGGAAAACCAGACAGATATTTTGGATGATGCTGAATCTAATTACAGCTCTGAAGCACAGCACTGTTGCCTAGATTTGCAACCCAGCAAATGTTCGGACGATTCACATGAGGAAACCACTGTTGGAGGACACAGTGGGGATGAATGCCTCAGTAAAACTGAAGGCAGGTTGGATGATGATATACACAGCAATACTGCAGAGGCAACAGTAACTCTTTCCAGTGGATCTAGCAGTGTTGTGTCATGCAACTTCAAAACTCTGAACACTGCACCCAAACTATCGAATCCCTCCACACCTATGAATCATTTCATCACACATGGAACTGTCGTGAGCTCAGCACCCCTGTCAAATCACAGTAAGCGCCATACGTTGCCTGAGTATGTCAGAGAGGCCTGGAAACCGGATGTATTCTCCACACAGCGTAAATCTGACGCACGAAGCTCAGAGCGGTCTAGGAAGTCAGCATCTTTCAACAGGAAAGCAAATTATTCATAGCCAATCCTCTTGGATATTAACCTTTGTTCATCTGTGTGTGTTTAGGTAAAATTCATTGGCAAGCATCTCTCAGCAAACTGAAGGACTCACCAAAGGCATTAAATTCTGATTTATCTGATTGTTGCTTGGATCATGTTGCCCCCCCACAAAAATGCTGTCTTTAATCTATGACATAGTATTTTTGGGTGGGGATGTGGTCATTATGAAGCTGAAGCACTGGCATGGCATGGGGTAAGGTTTGATTTCTCAAAACTTTGGCCAGTTAGTGAGTGAAAGTGGCAGTTGTTATTCTCATCCACTCTTTGTAAAGATTCCTTCACATCTCTGATCCATAGCTGAAGTTGCTGGAAATCTTTTTTTTTTCAGTACGCATCTGATCATGGAATTTTCATTTTCTCTTCGGAGAAAATTCATTAGGTTGTTACATAGAATGTTCTCATCAGTTAAAAAATCAGCCATCAGAGGGTACAGAGCAGCAATGCAAATTCAGTACTTTGTGCTAAGCTTTAGATAGAAATACCTATGAACTGTGGCGTGGTACAGAAATTCCCAGAGGCATTTTTGTCAACTCAGCATTGTTCAACTACCCTTCATTATACCTGACTGTCCTGATATTTAAGCAAGTGTTTCAAAGGGGGAAGTGTTTTTTTTAGGTACCTGGGCATTTGCTTTTGTAGAAATAAGCAAATAGTTATAGTGCACAGGTGTCCTCACTGCTATATTTGCTTTCTCTGCCCGTCCCTTTTGAAATACTTCCATTTAAATAGTGTTAATAAGAATACATATGTTTTGCTCATCCCTGTATCGCCTAGTCAAGTCAAGATATTAGTTATACATCGAACTGATGTGTAGCCTGTGATGTGACTCATGAGGAATGCTTCATTGATAATGATATATTTAAACATCTTTTTGTTCAGAGTTCATCTCTGTTGATGCACTGGTCTATTTTTCGCAGCTTCTGTTTGAATGTGTGTTACCTGCATTTAAGATCGTAGCAAGATAAACCCAGAAAGGAGATTTCTTGTGTGGCATTGCCTGAATTCAAATCTTAACAAGATAAATCCAGGAAGGGCATTTTCTTGTGCAGCACAGCAATGCTTTTCACTCATCACAATCCTTCTTGGTTTGCCAGCACAGGCCTATCACACTATTCCAAGAGTTTTCAGCATTTGTGAAGCAGCTGCAAAATATTTCCTCTCTTAATTATTCAAGCTTTTCATGCATATGTTCCATCATTCTGGTCAGATTTCACATAAACTAGTAAGAATGTGGACTTGCCTCTTTCGAGTCAGTTTTTGATGACATATAAAAGATCTCCTGCTATGGGTTTGCCTTAGCTCATAACCATTGCATATATTTCTTTAGTAAGAAAGGCATCATCTGTATTTCAGTACATTCCATCTTATCTGCAGTGTTTGGGTACAATTCTTAAATGCATACATGATATCATACTATATCTTTTTGTGTGTGATTTTTTTTCTTTGATGCATTTGTGAGTCATCATTGTCTCCTCGTTTTCCCTGGGTTGTACACTTGTGAAAAAGGCTTCCAACCGTCCCCCTCACCTTCAGTCCTCCCAAGCTGTTGATGGATCCAGCAATGGCAGGCTCTGATCAGAGAAACTGTTGCAGGTATAGCATGCAGGTGGTTGAGAGGAAAGAAGGTTTATTGGAGGTGGATGTCACTTTCATTGCCTGAAGAAACTGGTAGATGCATATCTGTCGTGTCATGTGCAAAATGTTAAAACAGTAGTCCAAAACTCTGATTTCAGAGTAGTGATCGATAATGTCTTATCTGATAACTGTAAAAAAAAATTTTTGACAGTGTGACTTACAGTGCACTTTTGGTGGTGTGATATTACTCAAAGCAGTTTTTAGGAGTAATGTTTCACACATTTAGAGCTTGATATTTGCTGCTTTCATCTTCTTGGCTGCAGTGTGATATTTTCACAATATTCCTGTTATTCTGCAAAAATTCTAAACTGTTAAAATGTTTTGGATCACAATTTGTTCCGTTTGACGACTGNTTTTTTTTTTTTTTTTGTGCAGTCACAAGTGGAGTCATTTGTGATTGACACAAATGAGGTCATATGTCTTGCAGTCACTCAAACTGAGGCTTATGTATCTAGACAAGGAATTTAGATATCAGGCCATTAAATATCAAATATTTTTTTTGTTAAAGAATTTAAGAGTAGGACACAAGACCACTGATTTTAAAGATGAATGATAAGTAATTGCATATACATTTTTTTCTGAGTTAAAATTTCTTTCATTTAATGAAAGTACACTCATGAAGCATTCATATCATACAAATAAGTTGATTGTGTCAAAAAGGGACTTTAGCCCCCATTTTGACTAGCAGCATGACATATTTATCAGGGTTGCCGTTTTGCCGATAGTTATCGGAAATCTGATATTTTTTTCATATTTTTATGCCTCATTACTTTATAAATTAAATAAGAAATACTTCAAATACAAGGGGAAAGTGGGCATATATGATAACATAAATTCGCGAGGATATCGGGCCGTCGCAAGATTTTCAGATAATTTTTTGGTCAGCTGCTGGCAACCCTGTATTTTATAGAAAGCTCTCGGGCTTCCAGGAGGACCTCTTCAAGACGGTAGCTTTCATTGGTCAGACTGGCCTAAACATCTGAGGTTGTTTTTCATGTGGGGAATGCAGAAGGAGGTGATTAGAACAAGAAGAACAACAACAAGAAGAAGGAAAGATGGTGTTCTCCCTTTGCATAGGCATCATTGTCCATTTCATTCCTAGCACTGGAGAGAAATTCTAAGTCCTGTGTTGGCATTCATCCACATTTGAAATCAGTTTCTAAACTTTGAATTATACCAAGATGATGTGGCATTTTGGAGTTGTCATACTTTCACATTTTTGTAGTCTTTAATTAGTGCTATCTAAGTGGGAATTTTTTTTTATAGTCCAGACCAAAATAGGTGGCATGTGGAGCTGTTCTGTGGTGTTTTTTTTTTTATACATGTATCTCTTTTTATTCATTTTTCATTCTTTTGAAACCAAGATATGACTTAGAAGTTGTGACAGAGTAGATGAGAGAGAACGAGATGAGGACAGAATTATGAAAAATGCATTAAGTTTAAGTGTTTAGAATATCAGTGTATTTGCATCTTAGGCACTTGTTTATTTGAAGTATCTTATGAATGATGGCACAAAAGAGGCTGCATTCTTGCAATAGATTTCACTTGGCTAATTGATAAACAATTAGACATTTTCTAGGCAGATTTCATTGAAACAGTAACTCACACGCTGCAAGGCTTCTGTGGCATTCTGAAACATTAGTGTTTGCCCAAATCAGTATTCTTTTCTTCAACCCTTTTCAGATGTTTGTTTTATTGTGGACTGTATCTGTATGATGTGTGAACAGTTTTGAAAAAACAATTATAAAACATTTACATTGGCCAAAACCTTATGGTAACTGAAGAAATATAAGATATTGGCCTACACACATTGAAACCAAATATATTTTATGTTTAATTTCAGCATTTTCTGTTTTTATGCCATGTCAGGGCACATTTGGATATGTTTAGTTGATGTTTAAAAATCTTTTGATTTCTCAAGTTTTCTTCTGTTTCTTTTTTTTCCTTCATTGTGTTTTAATAACCCTGTTGTACAGGTCTTTTCAGTTGACATACCCTTTTTCTAATGCTTTTAATGTGTGGGTTTTCTATAAATGGAGATCCATTTACTCAGTATCCTATTTAGAACCTTGCACTTTGATTTTACTTGTAATCTGAAGACACTGTAATTTTTTTTGTTTTTGTCAAAAAGCTCACTTTAATGTTGAAACATTTTTGGTCAGTAACAATCAGAGTGTTATTGTATAACACCTCTCAGCTGACCTGAAATAAATGCTTAAACAGATATCTTATGAGAGCATTATTGTGTTCCACTGGAACCCCAAAAAAGTTCCTGTATTTTTTTTATATGGTGGCTGGGTGCAGCAGGAAGAAAAATGGTATTTGATTTCCCATCCTTTTTATTTTTTGACGGCTCTTTGAGGTTCTTAAGTATGGTGCAGTTATAGTATTTTCATAATCAGATGCTATTCTCATAAAAATGTTCATTTTTTTTTTTTTGGGGGGTTCATTCAGTAGTCACTTGGATTTGGTTTCATTCGCAGGCATAGTTATTTTGTGAGTGTCCTTTAAATGCATATGGATGCTTGATAAGGCTTCACTTAGCTCTTATTTAATGCTTCTGTGACAGTCATTACAAAAGCATGAAGAAGAATTTTAAATCAGCGAAAAGATGGCGCCTTCTGTCTCTAGTCTGAGTAGCATGGGATGCTGGCTTGCTATAGCGTGCAAATCAATATTATAAGAAAGTACTTAAAAGGGGTCTGATGATCCACTGAAAGCCCTGCATGTAAAGTTCTCCCTGTATCATCAGTTCAGCACAAATTTTGTCCAGATCTTTGTCTTTGTTTCCATCCACTTTGATTTCATTCAATTTGTTAAGATTTAGGAGTGGAAACAAATTCTTTGAACTAGGTGCATGTCATTAGTAGATTTTAGCAACATCTGATTAGGCTTTGATATGGGTCTCAGTTGTAAGTATGCTATATAATTATTTCACTAATGCTACTCATTTGTTATTTGTAATGGCCAATTGACCTTATTAACTGACACAAAATGTGTTTTAGATTATAAACATCATTTAGATTAGAAATAGGGGGAATATTTCATATTTGTTGACATATTTGTCATAAACCATGCGACCTAATTAGTGGTGTGACAGCGTTACAATTTACTGTAATATATCGTCTTTAAAGGAAATTGCTTGGAAAATGGCTGTAAAATTTTTTTGTTTGTGTTTTTTGATGGCCTCTGTCCCTAGGGAAAATGCTTTTGGGAAGATTTTGAACTTTGCACTGACATTCCTGATCAGATTCTCCAGTTGGTTTTATGTTATATCTCTTTCTGGAACACTTTTTGAGCTTGTGCTAATACCAAGAATGACGCTTGTTATATCATATAGGTAGATTTGAAAAAGAAAAAAAAATGACCAACGCAAGCACTTCTCTTCTTATCTTTCTCTGACCAGCATTGAAGCCATTATTTTTTTAAAAATTCAGATCTCCACAAATGAAGAGAAGAAGTCATTATTTCATGCCCTTGTCTGTGATTTTAAGTAAAATTATCTCAGCACTGCCTTTTGAAACTTTTGGCATTATACATTATGGAAGTTACGGGTTTGTTTTATTGTTTACTAGGGATGACAGAATACCGAACATTTTTGGAAAACCAGAAATTAAATCTGAAAAATAGGACAGTTTTATTTTCAATGCACGAGCATATGAAAGGTTTCATGGCAAAATGCGTTATCCATCAATATGAATTTTTAGCATATTCTACATACTTCATGTAGCAGTAGGAGTATTTAGTATACATGTATATTTCCATTCCATAGAAGGACATTTGATCTATATTATATAAGGGTCATTTCACGTCAGATCAATCGGCTCTGCCGGTGACCCTCTTGGATTTTGTTAAAACTTGCCCTAAATGTTCTTCAGGGTCAGAAATGAAATCATGCCAAAAAGTTCCTCTGAATTCCTTCTAGTTTCTGAGAAAAAAAATTTTGAAGAAAATTAGCTTATTTTAGGTAAAACGCGCACAGCCATTTTGTCGAAGTTTGAGCTGTTATATTTCAAAAACCGTTTATCTCAGTGAAATGAAAGTGCCCACAGCTCTTCTCAGTGTTTCAAGGTTTAAGATTATGCTACCAGACTTTTTCTGATTTGTGTCGATTTCACCAAATTTGCCCACAAAAATGGCATTTCGTACAAAAAG
>JAWQUT010000245.1:809522-838717 GCA_033807755.1 Ellobium chinense
TTCAAAATATTGTTGTTTTCATTGAAATTTTACATCTTAGCCATGTCCAGTCACTGGACAGACACTCAAAAGGCACGGCTACAAATAACGATAGGTCCAGTGTGAAGTTTTGACTGTATGCTATGGCTTGTTCGCAGCTCTTTTGATGTCACAAATTTGGCTTGTTAAGTATTAGATTAATAACATCTGTACATAAATGTAAAATTTATCCTTTCAGTTCATATAATGTTGAAGTTGAAGCAACTAAAGTGGAAAAAAATTCTGTAATGTTACTATGATTTTCTTTATTTTAAGAAAAGGAGGCCTTATTACCTGCTTTACCCTACATTCCACGATTTTTCTCAACAACAAAAAGCGATTTCCCATTGTAAAGCAGTTTTTACCCTAATGTAGGGGAAAATCTCTACAAATCAATACTGTAGTGGTCCTGTTCTGAGAAATGCCATGGGTTTCTACTTAAGCCTTGGTCATAACAAGGGTTCAGCTCTATTATTGCGAGTTTCATGCTGTTTTACTGGTCAGGGTATAATGCAATTTTGTATTGAGTATTGTAGTAAACTCAGTTGTTGTTGTAGTTGAATGACGTCACAAAGACAAGGACTTGTGGTTCAATATTTATTGATGCTTGTGTCAAGTGATGCAGCAGATACGACATGCAGATCTGTTCTCACAAGGCAGTGTCCAGCTTCCAGGCAGCGTTAGTGGGGAGAAAGTTGCCGACCAGCCCAGAGTGAGAGACAGGGCTGGTTTATATAGGGGAGCGCGGATGTGTTGGAGAGCTCTGAGGTCAGCAGGCTTTGTTTCACGACTGACTAATGCTCCAGAATTTCAGGTTGTGCCATATTTTTGTGGAAAAGATAAACATTCAAGGGAAGCTGCACTGAAGGCTGAACACTTTTCCTGGACATATTATACATCAAAATAAAGGGGAGAACATGACAAATCTAACTAAAACAAAATCCCAAGTGCTACTGAATGTACAAGCCTACAAGGAAGCTGTGAAGTATGGCAAATCTGTGCTTTTCGACTTTACGGTCCAATAACTCGCGTAATAACATTTCCTGAAAGATCTTTTGAAGACGAAACAGATGTTATAATTAGAAAAATTCAAGAACAACTCGTTAAAAAGATATTTGAAGCTGCAGTTTGAGGAAAAGTACACTTTGCAACCTATGATTAAAATGCATGTAAAAGTGAATTTTATGAACTATAAATGGTCTGATAAGGAGAAAATGGTTTGATGAAGTGACTGTCAATGCAAGATGAGGCGACCATGAATGAAATTCACTACAGTATCAGTATACTCAAAGTTAAGTCCTAAATTGTGAAATATTTAATGAAGTGTTTTATCCAATATGCAGTTCCATAAAATAAAAGCTGGAAGGGCTATTACAATAATTGTGAACACAAAACTGAAATCATATAAATGACTTTAAGCTCAGTGTTTTCACTTAATTTTTCCATAATTATGAGAGGAGCTCTAAACTGGATGTTCTTTAGAATATGACATGCTAGCGCTTCGGGATAAAAATCACTATTATCATTTTTGAGATTTGGCCACAAGAACATTAATAAGCCACAGATTATCAAAGTAGAGTAAGAACATTTTGATTACCTCCAGACATAGAAAAAAGTTCATCCTCATCACTGCACCAAATTCCAGATACCACTCACTGGTCTCATCCGCTTGCTCTAGTCTCCTGTCTAGGGCTGAATTAAGCTAGTGCAGGGCCTATGGCATTGGAGTGGATTAAATGTTGAGTGGGAGGGTGGGGTGGGGGCCACCAACTTTACAGTCAAGAAAAAGGGAGTGATTGAGTGTCAGAGTGTGTTACATGAAAGAGAGAGAAAAAGAGGGAATGAATCTCTTTAATTTTTCTAGAGAAATTTTGCATTCCATTCAACATGACATGATATTCTTTGGAAGGGTGTGGGATGGGGTGTAGTGGAGGTTGTAAATTACACACTGCTGATGTTCACCTGTTCACTTTCTCTAATGTAGTCCAGTCATAAATCTAGCCAAAGAAATGTTGTTTTACAAGTAGAAAATTGTACAAGAAAATCATAACATACAAAAATACTGAAAGTGGAGAAAGAAGTATTTGAAAGGAAATGCTGGCTTTTCTTTAAAAAGATGCCAAGGTTATCTCAACTAAAAAAATCCACAATTTGATAAGATAAGCTGTTTGAATTTGTGTATTTTATCTGTGCCACTCATTGTAGTGTTCATGACATTTCTGTACCTAAGAATTAGAAGTAGGCCATAGTAGAGCAATAGTACACAGGACAGAAGACAGAGGTAAAGTGAGCCTAAGTTCTTGGCAGTGTTCCTGTATCCAGCCTTCAGTGTAGCTAGTAAAAGCTAACACCTTGGTACCAATGTCATATTTGTGTCAGCAGTGTGCTGATCATAAGAGAGCTCTCACTTTTGTGTTGGAATTATAGGGATAATTCTTAAACTCAAGAGTCAGTTTTATGGTCTGCTCCAGTCTACAGTATGACATGGATGACTGATTTTTAATATATGCCTGTCACTATTCTTGGTCAAATTTGTTTTGCCATTGAAATTTGTCAATTGACATCTGCCAAACTCTCACCCCTGTGACTGGTTGGTTGTTTGGTGATACAGTAGTAGTAAACAGTTCACTGGAGGAAGCTGCTGTAATCAGATATATCTCCAAATAGTCCAAAAATATAAACTTCTGATGTAGAAAAGCAGGAAAATTTCCTAGATTTCAGGTCAGTTTACTCATCAATTGTGTCTTGAGAAAGTGTGATGAACTTGGCTGACGTGAAAGTGAAAACAGTCTTAGTTGTTTGGTCCATTTGAAGGAAACTCAGAAATGTGGATAAGGGCAACAACTATGCATGTGATGTATTCATTCATATGATATGTAAAAAATTTCAGTATGAGCAGACATTGTAAAGGTGTATAGTGTAATATTATACATAATCAGGCACATTCATCCATTCTTTTAAAGAAATTACAATTTCATGCAAGAAGTAGGACAGCAGTCAAAACATTTTAGGGTAATCTGTAGTATTGTTTTGTTAATTATAAAGCTTAACACCTGCTTGTTTTTTTTAACTTTTTTGTTTCTTAGATGGCATTTCTTTAGTATAGCTTTTGGGCAGTTCTTTAGTATTGCTTTTAGGTTTGGGGGTAGTTTCTGAAAACAGCATAAGATGATACTGTATAATATTTATCATCTTGTGGACACCTAATTTTTGTTTCCAGCAACAAATTACAAATTACAAACACTTAAACTAAGTACATTATTAATACTCTATACACACAGCCTACACTTGTTATTAATAGATATAACAAGTCATACTTCCATGCTGATAATGAAGTTCTTATTGTATTCGTTATTAATTTCAGTACTTTACATGAGTTTTGTATTACATAGCCAACAAATGGTGTGGTTGGGAGTGAAGCTTGTAGATTGCGTGTGAGATGATGCTGTAAAAAGCTCCCATGGTTATAAAGAAACAAAAGGACACTGACAGTGACAGAGCTAGGAAAAAAGTCTTGTATGAGACATTTGTCCCACAGTTTTACAAAGTGAGTGGATAAAGACTTGACTTTTCCCACAACAAACTGAAAAAAACTTTCCATATGACTTAAGTTGAGGCCTTCACATGGCTGATACAGACCGGGACCACCCAGTTTTTGTTTACTCTGCAGTTCTGTTTTTCAGTCACAAAGATTTGTTTCCCAATAACAATAACTAAGGATGACTTAATGGTTCATGCTTTTGACTTCACTCTGCGGTCATGGCAAAAATGAAATTGTCTTGGCCTGCTGAGTCTATAGGTGAATTGGGGAAAACATACAGTACTGCACTGGTATCTTGTGCCAAAGTGATGAGGGGTAGGGGTTGTGATGAAGCTAGATTTGCCCTTACCTCTATCATCCAAAAACACAAGGTTCACTTTCTGTCTATTTTTTATCCTGTTATTTTATCCTACTACTCCACCTTCTGGTTGTTCCACTTTCTCCCTTTCCCTTCTTCCTCCTCCTCCTCCTCCTCTCTCTCTATCTCTCTCTCTCTTTTTCTCTCTCTCTCTGTCTTCATACCTTAAAATAACCCTCATCACTGCTCCACTACTGCAAGGATTCAAAGACCATGAAGTGCCTGAACACCCCCCCCCCCCCCCCCCNCACCCCCAAATCCTCCTCTCGCTCCCATCTTCCTCTCCCCTCCCCCCATCCCACTAAACTTGCACCATAGAGAATGGTTTCATGTGACTGAGTTTTCAGTAATCCTCTGTTCAGTCCACAATAACATTTTCGCTCATTGTTTACCTCTTATTTTTCTTCCTGTATTATCTAGCTTGGAATAGAGGGTACCTCTTTTTCCCAAAAAATTTGTGTAAGAATTAGGTGTTGGAAAGTGGTCTTAGTTCTTACAGTGTCCAGAATTTGGTTCAGAGTTATTTTCATGGCAAAAACAAAGTAGTACAGTCGACTCCGCTGTATTGCAATCTGCATAATCGCAACTTTCCCATAATCACATAACAAAGTTTATGTATTTCTGTATGCAAGTCACTGGATAATCGCAGCCCATTTGAATCGCAACTTTTTTCATGCTCCTGTGGAGTTGTGATTAAGTGAAGTTGACCGTAATGTTAAAGACTTCAAGGGAAAAAGGCACCAGGAGGTCTTCTCAGTAGTGAAGGCAGGGACTCAAGGCCAACTAGTCCAGTGGGGCCATTCTTTGCTTCACTGACTACTTATCCGCTTCACTGGTCAGCCCTCTGTTATTTAAGAAAGGTGCTGAGAATAGGGCCAAGTAGGTTCATAGTAGAGTTGTTCCTGACCCTTTATTTGCAACCTTTGTTCCCCTTGGCTATGGCTGTCCTCTGGTCACCCTGTCACTTTGGTGAAATCTCCTGCCTCTCCCTCAATCTTCTCCATACATCTGTCTCAGGCACAGTTGTACTAGCTGTTGGACTTGTTCTACCTGTCGTCTATTGATGTATAACTGACATATATTTTTTTTTCATTTTTGGCAGATACATAACTCTACATAATGTCAAGATTTGAGTTGTCCCCTTTCCAGAAGGAAAAATTACAATACTACTTCAGGTTCTTTGGTGAGTTTTTAGCCATTGACTGTAGTATTACCATAGTAAGTTTAAAAGACAGTTAAGTCAGCCCCTCTGGTAGCGGTACAACTGGTGACCCACTGCTCCAATACGTGCACAGGCCACATGGGATAGGATAGTCTTCCTGTTTGTCCATGGCACCATACATGGGCATTGAAAGGAACCTCACCCATAACCAGTTGATTTGAAATGCAGTTTTATCAGAATGATATCCTAAGTCATGCTGAAATTCCCCTCTCTTAATTGTAGTTTCAGTCTGCTGTGCAAAGAAAGAAATTGCTCATATCTAGTTTAATTAAATTTAAAAGATTTCTGCATGAAGTTATCGCTTCTTTATTGCTCATGTAAGTACCCGGCACCAGTTGTTGTTCCACATATGTTGTTCCAGGGATATGTTTGCAGTATATTGTGTAAATGAGTACCTGGCTTTAGAGTTGGGAGAACCAGGGCACTAACAAGGGGCGACCAGCAGTGACTTTGTTATATATGTTTCATTTATAATCTTATGTATGATATGTAATTTTCTATGTGTTTATATTATGAATGAGATGTATAGCATTGTATGGCACTGTAAACCAATAACCCCATGAGGTCAATAAAAGTCTGTTCCTGTTTAATTCTAACTATATTTATGGCGCGTGCACAAATGCCTCGTGGATAAGAACCCTAAGGAAAACTAATGAAATGGGGTGTATACATCACATGTGATTAGGCTGTCTGTTATTAGGTATATAATCAGTTCTGCCATGTGATCAAGGAATTGTTGTTCACATGTTAGTTTGTAAACAAAAATACCAGAAAGGCATTTTGTCAGTTTAGATTGGCCACAAGCAGGAATTCAGTTGTCTATCAAACTAAAGTACATCAATAGAGAAATGCTTAACCTTTTCACATGGCACTGGATACGGCTCTTGTGTTCTAACAAAATGCTCTCACTCCACAGTATGCTTTGCCTGTTTAGCTCAGTATCTGAAAATGGTCGTTAAACAAAATGTAACCAGTCCTCTGACAGGTAGGAGCAGCGCATGAGGTCAACAACAGGCTGCACACTGTATCACTGGGTATAGGTTGGCTATAAAGTACTTTAGACATACTTGTCAGTATTTTCCTTTGTTTTGTATTTCAGAACCCAATGAAGAAAATGTCCTGGAAGCCCACAGTGTGGAACGATTGATGAGGGTATTTAGAGCTAGAAGAAGCATGAGAGAGAAAGCTATAGATCAGATAGATAGATAGAGGGGGGAGATGGAGAGAATGGAAGAGAGAGGAATACAGAGAGAGAGGTGGAGAAGGAGAGAAGAAAAGCAGCTAGAGGGAGCGGGGCAAACAGGGAGAAAAGGGATAATGGTCGAATGGAATAGATGGGGAAAGAAAGAGAGAAGGAAAGAAAGAAAGAAAGCAAGAAAGAAAGAAAGAGAAGAAATGATGTAGTTAGATTTATCACAGAAAGAGGCAGGAAAAGAGAGAAATTGAATAAAAGACCATGTACAAATGCTGGGGGAGGACAGTGGAGAAAAGAGAGAGGCAGTGACACTCTCAGAGATAGATACAGCAGGTTACCTAATTTTGTGGGATTTTTCATCCCTCATTATATGGATTACATGAAGGTTTTGAGCTGTTTATAGGGACCAAACCTCTCCTGACCATTCAAACCAATTTAGAGGTAAGCTATTTGAAAGCACAGCAAGGTCATATAATTTTTTTGAGCCAACTTGCTGCTTGTAAAAATACTTCCATTCTGTTTGTGGTCCGAGCCATGAGATCATTCTTTGTCTTTCTGTACCTGTGCAAACCAAAAAAGTTACTACAGACAGTTCCTGCCAGATTAAATTTAGATGGGACACAGTTTCTCATCATATTGGAAGCTGAACTTGCCATTACTCTCATCTGTTCGTAAGGTTAAAAAAAATGTGGAACTGCAGGCTTGTAATCTGCAGTAAGCACCATGGTTGTTTTCTGAGTAACCAGGAATACAGGAATGTATATTAGGAACCAATGGTATGTAATAAAAAAAAAGTTTACACAGAAATTCTGACTGAATTCGCAATAACTGACAACAGCAACTACAATAATAAAATGATTTGAGTAAAATGATAATTCAGTAACTGTCAACACATCCTGTGAAACTGAAAGCATTAGAGTTAGAGCATATAGGGACAGCCCCCCCTNCCCCCCCCCCCCTCCCAACAAAAAATTAATCAACTAGTCAGTCCATCAAACAAATGGCAAATCAACTAACAACCTAGCAGCCAGCCAGCCAGTCAGCCAGCCAGCCAGCCAGCCAACCAATCAACCACCCTCCAGCGAGCTAATCAACCAGTCAGTCAGTTTACCAATCAACCAACCAATCAGTCATCAGTGTTGGAGAATGCTTAGCTAAGAATTTGTGATAAGACATATATATTATTATGTTCACTGAAAGTTGTTATTCTCTACAGAGAATCCTCAAGTACACTGGTTGGGAAGCCGACAGTGCACGAACTCACCACTGTAATGAGATCCACGAGGCCTTCTTTGAGATCCTCTTTGAAAAAGCTGTTGAGGAGGGAGGAAAGCGTGAGTATACTATAGATGTCTTCACATTTAGTCCATTGCTTTTCAAGCCTGCCCAAAACTTTACACCCTCACTTCTTTAAGCAAAGGGTTATCCAGGAATGAAAAGGAAGTGGCTTCAAACAAAAGTCAACAAAAAGTCCAACTTTCATCACAGGGGTTTGAAAAAATATTATTTTGAGAGTGAAATTGAAGGCTGCCTTATTTTATACCAAATAAACTGTGGTTCACATTGCTGAAAGCTGTGGAAAAAAATAAACGGAGAAAAATAAACAATTTACCAAGAAAAGAAATAGTTTTGATTTTTTTTGTTCTGCTACTAATCTATGAATCATAAAATCTTGTTTAATTTCACATGGCCTAGATCTTCCCCCTGTGTACTTATCAGTGTCTACAATGGTTCCAGTGTATCTATATGCTGTTTGATAACCAAGAATTTCAAATAATCAAACACCACTGCAGCAATTTTTTATGTTCCAAAACACTTCCAAAAGATACCTTACTTTCCGTGTGACAACCAGTTGCTGGATTTGCTTTCTGTATACTTCAACTTTCACTTTACTGATTGCTTTCCACTTTCAATGGAAGTGTACATTTTTTCAGCATTTTCACAGGGAGAAGTGTTTAAGAAGCACGCATCTTTTTCTGCTCGTCTTCGGATGCATTCAGTAGCTTTGAAGATTTTAGGTGTAGATGTACTGGACACATGCGGGAACTGAATAGCAGTGAGTTTATGTAGCAGATAATCCCTCATCATTACGAATTTATATTGCTAAATTAATGACAGGCTGTCAGTGTGAGCATCTAGCAAAATGTTTCTGCATTGCCTATTCAATGCCTTGTAGCATGTCAGCTTAGGCATGATCATTGAACATTTGTATTTGATTTTACAGAGGGCTTTGCCACGCTGGACGATTGGTACCACATTTGGTCTCACATTCTTCCTGGCTGTAAGGGCATGAGCAACTTTCCTGTATGGCTTCGTCTTGTGCCGCAAATTCTCTTCAATGTCATTGACAGGAAAGGTAAAGTGACCATCTTCAATATACTGTAGGCCTAGTATGAAATTTTAGTGTGAAACCTTTGTTAGTAGGGATTGGAAAAAAAAGCACAATAAACTATCCAACTTTTATGGTACATAACTATATACTAAAAATAAAAATAAATAGCTGAAACCTTCTGATAAGTAAAGAACACTCAGCAGGGAATTTTTTTGATGCCATTTATTCATAATAAAGATTGATCATAACCAGTAAGAATTAATGATCTCTGCTTAATTCTTGATCCAGGTGATGATGTGATAGATGAAGAGGAACTCTATAGGTTTTATAAAGAAATGTTGAATGCAACAGTCCCAGATACTGATTTGGAGAAGTGGTCAAAGGTTGCCTATGACTCAATGACAGATGTAAGTAGCAGATTGTATTCTTTGTTTAGATAATCAATAGTTGTTTGAATTTATATGTAGACTAGCATGCACTCCTGCTGTATGAACAAAACACAGGATGACTGCAGAATGGGTTTATGCGTTGACCTGATGCTCTATGGTTTTACACTGTATGATATCATGAAAGAGAGGAGATGGAATGAATTAATTGGATTTGTGAGTTGCATTTCATGAGTCCTCCAATAGGTTTCGTAAATAATTGATATAAAACTCAGAAGCAGTGGACAGATCTTGTGAACAGTGTTCTCCAGGCATTTGCGGAATTGATCATATTTGCATGTTGTGTGTCACCCAAAATCAAGGAATGTAACACCATTACAAATGACTCAGATGCAAAACTGCATCAAAAATAATATTCTGCCTCTTCTACCTTAGTACCAGAGTTACTCTTTACGTTGTTTTGTAAAACTGAATTGAAATAGTATTGACACTTTTGACACTTACTTTCAGCAGGAAGGCTTATTACCATGGTAATTGAAAATTCATTTATAAACTGGCTAATTATTATCTATTTTACAGTGTTTTCTCCAAGTTATATGAACTGGGGGAGATGTGTCCCCTTGTCATAAAGTTGAGGAGGGATTTGTAAATTATTAGGGGAATTTAGAGTGCAAGAAAGAGGGGAAACGGCATGCATTTGATGTATTTTTAGGGGTAATTTAGAAATCTAAGGGTGATCACGCTTTTTGGAGAAACACTGATTTTATGTTTTCACAATGTTTGTGTTATGCACGATTGGTAAAACTGCAGTTTCCATTATTTGTGAAAACCGCACACATTTTGCACACCTGAGCTGCATTTTCCAAGGTGTACCAGTGAATTTGGCGACAAATTTGGAAACCGAATCACAACTGCCGTCACTGTTAAAAGATAAAAAAATACAGTGCTGCATGTTCAGTAAATACATGTCATTGTTCTAATACCTGTCATTTTGTGTTTTGCTGCATTATTATGTCCTCAAGTTTGACAACTGGAAGCAACCATCTTTTGTTTTCCAGTATTGAACACTGTTCCTTTACATCGTGTTAAGTCACCTTAGATCATCCTGCACTGTCTAGAAGTACACTTCACATTTGCTATTTGAACAAAAAATGCAGTAGCTTTGCCTAGTACATGACTTTCACAAAACGTCTGTGTTTTTCATGCAAATTGCCGCGTTTTCTGTATCACAAATCATGCTTAACATAAGCGTCCGTATCTTTTCTAAAGAGAGAATTAACTAACAACTCAGACATTACTTGTTCAGAAGGGATTGCCTGATACATTTATCATTAGAAGTAAAGAAACTATTTAATGAAATCCCAATTAATATTTCGATGGGTAAACGTACACATTATTTTGTAGTTCGATTGCTGGCTTGAAATGGCTTAATCTTATTTTTTGATCACTTGTTTTCATTGCCAGTTTGGTCGCTACCCACTTAATTTGGGCAGCTATGAACAGATCTTTGCCAATTTCCTCATCGGACGCACACCCCATGGACCGGGAAAGTACATCTTTGGCTGTTTCGAGCATGAGCATGAATCCTTCCAGTTGATTCAGATGGCTAAGGGATCAGATGAGGATGAGGATGAGGATGAATCGGCGGAAAGTGAGGGACAATCAAGGAAACCAAGAAAATTTGGAGTCAATTTCAACTGAGCATATGATGGAGAATGCTCCATGAAGTCATACAACACAGATATGGAATGAAAATCTGAGATTCACATAGAGTTCCTTTAGGATTTAAACTTTAAATTTAGCAGTGTGAATGTAGCTTCTTTACCAAAGCAAACTCATAAAATGTATGTCTTTTTGGGCTGTCCACTTCATTTCTATGTAACACAGTGTGACTTTCCTGCTCTACCTTTAACAAAATTTCCCTGTGACATCTATGACATATAAAGAATATAAGTTCTTTTTTACCTTGTATCTTGCATCTTTCTTGCTGGTTTCCCGGTAAATGTATACAGAAGTGTCTGCCTAGAGTTCTACCTTTATCAGAATTTCCCGGTGGTACCTATGACAAATAAAACAGTAAGTTCCTTTGTCTTGCTGACCTTAAGATATAACATGTAGCACTGTAAAGTGATGGAAGAATACAGCTGTCAGTAGATGTTGAAAGAAGATATTTCTTTATTCGGTTGTTTCTCCAGCAATCATATGAAATATGAGTCAGTGATGGTTAGAAAATATTCGGTCTGTTTGTCATTGTCTATGAAGACCAAGGTTCAGGCTAAAAGGTGTCACAGTGTGAGATTGTGCAGCTCCACTCATGTAGTGATTATTATGGATTAATATGGCAGAGGTAGCATGCACATGTGGCTCTTCCAGGTGTTATGATCATATTGAATGTGATGAAAAAGAATCAGATGTGAGTTCTTGATTATTTCATAATGTGCAATGTGATCTTACATTAGGAATGCCATTTGTGCTACCTAGCCTTGCCATAATGGTTCGGAAGAGATCTGAATTTGAAAAAGAAATTCACTGTGATCAAGATGGTTAGCTCTTTAAAATGGTTGTAGAGAGAAACAAGAATTGAATGAAAGAAGCACATCCAAACAAACTTTTGGAAAAGGGCTATTTGCTTTCAGTTGAAAATGTGATGAAAATTCAGACTGTTCAAAGTTTTCATATTTTGCAATATCTCTGCCATTTTTACAGCTTTTGAGAATTTTTTGAATTGGAATGACTGCCTTTGACTCAATGTTTAAATGGTACAAAGCTTTGAGTCATTTAGCACTTATCAGTTACTGTCAGGTATATTATTTACAGAAGTCTAAATTTGTTTTGTGCAAGGAGAAAATAGCTTAAAAAAACAGAAGACTAGGTGTCAGTGATTTTTAATAAAACACGTTTCATACCAATTGGACTGACATTTGGAATCTCAAAGGGGATATTTTTGTTGTCATATTTATTGGTGTTAGGAAAATTGTGTTGAATTAATGGGTACAATCTTCTTATAATGTAGCTGTGATTTGAATTTATCATTGACACTCTCAACAGCATAATACATTGTAATGTGGTCAACTAAGCTTGGCTGTCCTGTACTGCACAATTATTGCTGATTGTTTAGATCACCAACAGAAAATGTTTAGTGTGAATTTATAGTTGTGAGCAGATTGTCCATTGCCCTTCATGCTAATTTTCATTGATGGGATCTGTGTTTATGCCTTGGGTCTCATATTTTTACCCAAAAGGTGGACAGAGACTGTTGTAGTGTCACTGACAAAGAAAGATTTAAAACAGAGGTGTTTAAAACCTCACTACATGCTCTTCTCAACTGGCTGTAAATAGATCCAGATCTCGTGAAGACAGCTGACAGTCATTTTCAAGTTTTTATATCAAGAATATACCCAACTTTAAAAACTTAATTGTAAACAGGATTGGATGTAAGGTCCATTGCTTATAAAGATTTATGCTCCATCTACTTAATTTAGCAGAAGTTGTCTACAAAGATGTGGGTGACTAAAAATTTTGATTTAAATTTTAAGATAGAGCCATGCCATAGTCATTGTGTTTTTACCGTTATCTGTCACAAGATAAAGATCATTTTGTTCATCTACCAGGACAAATTTTGTTCATTATGGTGAATCGATTAGCCAGCCCTAGAGCAAGTGCCAAAGTTCTCTGTTTAACTCATTCCATGCCAATCAACGATATATCGATATACGTTGCTGTGGCTGCGCAAATTGACGATGTATCGTCGATATCAAAATCTTCTTTTGTTTCACTACTACAGGTCTGGTTTGAAACTTTTTAGTACTCATAAGCAATGACAACTCTTCCTAAACTCCCGTTCATGAAATCGGCGTTAGTTTTGAGTTGTTGGATGCGATTTTTCTTTATAGTAAGAAATAGTACTTTTAGAAAATAGTGGCCTGGCAAAAAGTGGAAAACATACTGGCATGGAATGAGTTAATGCTCAAGTTACAGTCTTACAGTCAGAAAATAATATACATATGTAATATAACACAAATCACCTTTTAAACTAAAGTAAGTGATGAAAGCACAAAAGAAAGCTTCAGTTAGATGTGCCTGGCATCCCATTTCAGAATGCTGGAAATGGTGAGTATTCACTGAAAACAGCTTTTGGTAATATACACTTGGAGTTCCTAATCTCTTGCAGTATGTGGATGCCATGTTAACAGCTAGACTAATTGTGTATCTGTTTCTGTATCCATCTAATTCTTTCTTGCCATACCACAACAGCATATATCATATTTGCCTTTTATTTCAAACTCTTCAGCTTGTGGTGTGAGTTACTGTACTGTATTCATGATTTATGTTCCCTCTTGGAATTTCAGAAGTTCTCAGAATTTGTTTGACAACAAAATCTGGAAATACTCTGAACATTGTAATTTCCTCCTGGAAAGTAACTGCTTTTGAAAAATGTGTGAGTTTTTGCAGTGGTGGCACGTGGGAAAAAAGTTGAAATTTCTGAAATTCTCCTGAAAACTGATTTCTTTTGTTTCAATTTTTAGATACAGGAAATAGTTCAGCCTTAGTTCTGCAAATATGAGTATAATAATCCGCAGATATTATGTTATACTGCATATTATGATCTTTTTTTGTTTTATAATGAACTGGTTATACTGTATCTCTAAAAATGTCCCACTAACCCTTTTTACATGTAGTATAATCTAGCAATGGTTACATCATCAATATGTCAGTAACAACTCTCCACACCTCAACTTACAGTGAATGATTGCTTATGGTCATATTGGCATGATTTCACCTGATTTACTGGGAGAAAAAAAAACGCCGGCTTTTTTTTGCATAAGAATGCAAAGCTTGCTGGTTTCCATGCATTTATATTCTTTTGATAAATACACCTCAACTCTAGAGGAAGTATTACGTTGTAAGTGAAATTTGTGATCACATAATTAACACTCATGTAAATATAGTTTAAACACCCCCACTTAGCAACTCAGGGTTTTCTGAACTAAAAATTACTATACTGACTTTACCAGTTGTTATATATTATAGTTGTTTAGATGCTGATGTCATACATTTTATATAAGGGATTAAAAATCCTCTAGACAAGGATACAGATATTTTTGTAGAGAGGCTTTAAAGTGGGTATTAAGATAAACAGTTTGTGTTTGTCATGTCAGGGATATTATACAGGCATTGTGTAGTCATTATTGTTATATGAATTATGGTGTTCCAAAGTGGTCAGTTTATACATGTAGTTATCATGCAGTGACCCTGGCAACTTCAAAACCAATTATCAAAAAACACTTGTGGTTTTGCCTCCAGATGTGACTGGATTCTGTCTGAATAAATACAGACAGTGGTCTGGGGTCATGACCAAAATGTTGCCTCAAGTGTGTTAGAAAATAAAGGTCTGGAATACTTTGTTGGTTTTTTGACATTTGGTGTAAAGATCTATATCTCAAACAGCCCTTTGCGCAAATATGTCAAACAAACCAGCAACTTGTTTGATGGAGGTTCTTCCTTGTAATAATTTTTTGTTATTCTGTTCATCACCATAGAGAATTTCTTATCAGATTTGCTGAACTTTCACCCCTGCCTTTTGCATGATGCCAGTTGAAGGTATATCCATGTCTTTGTAGCTGCTCTATAGCAAAGAGGATAGCGGTCTCAAAAACAGAAAGATGTCTCTTCATTCTTCAGTACATTAAGCACTTGTTTTCCACTTCGTGTTAGCAGTGATCTCTTTGAATGTGATTTCCCATATTTACATTGAAGATTTACTATTGTTTTTGATTGCAGCCACCTGAAATATCACCATAGCAGAATGAACAGGCAAGGAAATACCACTGATTTTAAATGAGTCAGAATGAAATTGATCTTTTTTGGATGCGTGTATATTTTAAGTTTTGCCAGTCTGCAGGATTTATTGAATAACTATCAAGGACTTTAAAAAGGTTGAGATTTTGATAGATAAGAGTTTCTTCATTTTGCTCCTTTCTTGAAGAGAGTGACTTGTGAAAATTAGACTGTTTTCTGTTTTCTGAAATTTTATGAGATTTCAGACATTGGAAATTTGTTGTCGTTATCCTGTGTCAGAGAGGGTCCATCTTCATGCAGAACTGTACATCCATGAGCAATACATGGAATGTGTCAGTCCCCACCTAAGTTAATGCATTGCCACTTTCAGCTTACATTACGGATTTGTGATGTTCGAATAATCTTGTGATAATTTGTGGTTCTGGTCCTTATTATGTTATTTCTGTTATGGTGGTCATTGAGGCTTGAGAAGTTTTCTTTAATTCCATGCATATACATTATTGTCCTTGTGTTCCCAGCAGAATGTCACATCAGTTATGCTGATTTCTGAAAAGATTTGACTTTTATAGCACTCAGTTTTGGTTTATATATATAGAGTAAATTAACTCCTTCTAGAAACAATCAAAATGAATCGCTGTTAAGTCCAAACTTTTCAGAAGTTTGTGGTAAGTATTGTGACAATCTGCTGGAGTTGCCCTGTATTAACTTGTATTTTTTGAGCAAAGACAAATACATTGAAATCTCACAATCTTGAATTCCATGTGGAACTCACCCATAATTCAAGTTCTGATGTGTGTGTGAATTTATGAGTAAAATTTGAACAGGACTGGAACTGACAAAGTTGTAGTGGGTACACAGACTTTTCAAAGTCGTGAGGTTCAACTATATCTGATTCAAGTTGCAAAGGATGCCAGTGAAGAAGTGTAGCATAAGGCATAAAGAGGGAATAGGGAATGTGTTACACAAGTAGGACATATGATGAAAGACAAATACTAAGAGAATAGGACAAGGTTTGAATGGAAATAGAAGGTGTGGAGGGGACTGACACTTATGAACTTTCTGTGTTGAATGCTCACAGATAGATTTCAGGAATGCTATAGTCATTTTGGGACTGTTGTATAAGGAAAAAAATGCCTTGACAAAGGCCCTGTAGGCTGAAAATTTGGCAGGCTGCTGTGTCTGTTATTCATTTCCAGTCTGGATAAAGAAAAGTGAGAGGTTAAGGCAGCCTGATGTGCTGGCTGAGCAGGTGTTGTATTGAATAATTGCTAAATGGGGGTGGATGGGGTGGGTCAGGGTGGGGGGTTGGGTGCAAGGCGAAAAGGTTAATTCTGCTCTTGTCCCATGTGATTAACATCTGATCCCTGGCATCCTTTAATTCTGGTTCCTGTATGTGGTTTACTAATTCCATTTTATAAATGCCCTGTATCTACAGTAGTTTTTGATTTAAACCATATGTACATGACATAGTTATATAACAATAACCCATTATATTTTGATAGCATAATAGTCTCCTTAAGCAGGAATGCGTCCCCTACTTCTGCAGTGGTTGTGATCCAAACCATATGTACATGATATATAGTTATTAGTACAGTTACCTGTTATGTTTGATGGCATGATATTCACCTGAATCTTCAATGCAGGATATCCACAGTAGTTGTGATATAACCCAAGTAGTCTCAGTCATAGGCCTGTCTCATTTGAGTGAGTTTTTCAGGAGAAGAAACAAGCTGCATTAGATAATGCATGAAAATAAGACCAACCTCACGCGTTGGTGCTGTCTTTTAACCAGTAACTTAGTAGCTTCCTATGTCTGTGACATTTGATGGATGCTTAAGATTATAGCAAGTCCAGAAATAGCCCAGTTTGCAAATTGTCTGTCTCTGAGATGAGCAGCCTGTCTGTGACTGTGATGAAATGTACATGACATAGTTGGTAACACAGTATTCTGTTCTGTTATTTGAAGAATGTTAGTCACTTGGAGCAATAGTGCTTATCTACCTCACCATATTTTTAAAATCCAGGCAGTCAGTGAAGGAAATCATCTATGTTCCTCAAATGCAAGTTGGATTGTCCAGACAGGTGCATGCCCTTGAAATTAAGTAATAATAGAGGAATCCACATCAAGATGATGTAAACATAGTTTTGAGAAAAAATAAAGAAGAAACTTTACAATAAAAGGTGCATTTTTCCTTTGCTTTACAAGTTGAAAACAATATCAACTATCATCTAACACCGGTAACCTGTAACAGTAAACATAGTTGTAAATTGCCAAATCTGGAATGTGACTGCATTGGCAGATGGTTAATACAGAAGTGGAGCAGCTTGGTGGAATGGTGTTGGCGTTGGACTCAAGACTGAGAGGTTGTTGGTTTGATTCCCACAGTGTTGTTAGATGCTTTTTTGGAAACATTTCGTTAAAATTCTCCCTCAGTCAACCAAATATGTGACATGTACTCGGCTATAGGCAATGAGAGTCATTTTCCAGATGTTACAGTACAGCAGTGTCCAATTTGCTAAAGTCTCCACAGGCAATGAGAAAAGTTATATCTTGTTGATGTGTCGATGTTTTCTTCTTATTATTGTTAAATCACTAATTGTGCCATTTTCTAGTTCAATCAGAATACCTGTAGCATGATATGGATAGCACAGTAGAGGCCAGATCACAATTTAAAAGTTGTGGCAAAGTGGGTGCTCACATGCTGAATCAGTCGTTTCCATGGGCTTCAATACTCGAATGCACCAATCACTGCCACAGTATGCAATTTTCTATGTTAAAGCTGTTGAGTGTGCATTAATTTTTCATCAGTGCACATACACATTTAATATTGCAGAGTTTGCATGGTTGATAAGATTCATGTAACATGATGTCACTTCGAAATAGGCCATGTGCTCTTTGAGCTCATGGTCGCAGCATTCGGTACTCTACTATGCACTGTTACATGTCAGATTCATGGTTTGTGTGTACACATCAAACTTTGGTTTTCTGGTTTCCTTTTATTTTTGTTCTCTGATCAAATCTGTTGCTACTGACATGTATCTCTTGTAGTGTTCACTTCTTTTAATTTAACATTTTGCGTATGGCTTCAGTTTTCAGTTATTTAGCTCAGTTTGGTGGGAGATGTTGGAGGAGGGGTATTAAATAATAAAGGTGTAAGTTCAGAAGTGCAGTTTCTGTTCACTTTGCTCTCTGTTCAACTCTGTCATTGTTGATCTGCATCCCAGTAGTGTTTGCTACTTTGATATAACTTTTTGTGTTCAACTTCAGTTTTCAGTTACCGAGTTCTGCTAGGGGGGAGATGTTGAAAGAGAGGTATAATAAAAATGTTATTGCACAATATTGACCCATAAAAGCACTTGTTGGCAAGTTTGAGGTGGAGAGGAAAAAAAAAGCATGTGGTTAGGAGCCAGTATTGTACAGTAATCTTATACTTAAGGTCTTACATCAGGAACTAGCTATTAAAATTAGTGGTTTATTACAAGGCCTAGTAATCAATACCTGCATGATGGCAAAAGAATTACATGCTTCCCAGGCAGCTGAGAATGATTTGGGGTGATCTGGCCAGCTGGGATAATTTCACTAGCCTAGCTATCATTTTAGTTGCATACTTATTCATAATAGTATTTTATTAGCTACTGATTGGGCAGACTTGATCTGATATTAATTTAGCAATATATATTATTATTCCATTGCACCAAAAGTATGATCACATTTTTTGAAAGGACATTTTTGCTATATAATTTTTCTAACAAACTGAATGTGATCTTACATGGTTAGATCATGCTGTAGAAGTCTTGGGGTTTTTTGGTGGTTTTTTTTAGGTGAGATTTTAATTTTCATGAAAATTTGGAATGGCTATCATGAGGATCTACTTTTCATAAAACCCTCATGATGGGTTTCTCATGTGTGTATGCATGTAGAAGTCAAGATTACTAATGCTTTGTACCAGAAAAGCCAGATTTCTGGAATTTGGCACTAAAATCACCAAACAGGCAGCCCTGCTAATTACACACAAGGCTTGTAGTAAACCTTGTGAAAAGGTTTGAATAGGACTTGGTTTTGTGTGAAATAATTTTTGCAAGCCAAACCCAACTTGTGAAATTCATGAAAATTTTGATGCTTGTAAAAAATACACAACCAAACCAAACTTCTACGGTAATCTAACTTTTGAAAGATTTTTCAGTTGAATAGCAAAATGCCACACTTACATGTACTTGCCCTTGCTCTGCATGTTGAGAACTAATAAAGCATTTACAGTGTGCAGTGCCTTGATATTTCATATGCTTTGGGTCAGATGTGTTGTCACTGTTTTGGTGTATTTGTCCTTTAGTCTCATGTCTCTTCCATTGCCAGAAAATTCTTAAAGGATGCATTTTTCCTTTGCTTTACACTCTGAAAATAAAATAATTACTGTTAACATATTGGGTAGACAGCCATAAAATACCTTAAGGGGTATTCTGGCTGTATTTTTAATGGAGACAACATTTTTCTAAGTTATCTCCCTTATCCAAATCCCAAGTTCATGTACTTAACTTCATTCAAAACCGACATCCTGAACTCTGCACTCTGAGATTGAGTTGAGTTGAGATTAGCTGTTACCGTTGTAGAAAATCAAGATTGATCTGAGTGGTTTGTGAAGTTGTTTCTTGTTTCTGCAAGACACCACTGAACAGTGATTCTTGGTGTACCTAATGAAACATGTTAGTTTTAAGTCCCACTCAGTGTTGAACAACTTTAAATGTTGCACAAATAGCACAGAATTATCACCAGTTGGAGACCAGATCTTTTAAAGCACAAAGTCTTCATTAAAAAAAGCAACAAACAATAACAAAACAAAACCCATTTTTACTATGGATGAGGATTTTATTTAAATCGCATAGACAAGATGAGAGAGAGATGGCGGTGTGAAAAATCCTGCAGTAAACTTTTGGCAGTTGGAAAACACAGTTCTACAAGCAGAAAATATTAGTTCAAAATATCTTGCAATCAGTCAGAATCAGGCTTAAGTTGATTTGAGACTATGATTAAGTTACTGATATAAACTGAAAGCTTGACATATTTACTGCAGTAGGTGAAAAATAGTTTACCCTCACATTATTCTGGCCATGAGATGTAGTCTAGTAATCTGAAGTGTTCCGGCATCAAGCCTCAGTAGTGGCAAGAAATTCTGAGAAAAATCATATTAATGAACAATTTTATTTTCGCTATAAAAATCATCTAATCTCCATCATTGGAACTCAAAATATATCTACATTTATTTTGTTTGTAAAACCAGTACGTTTGTGTACACAGGTGATTTTAACTTTGATTTCTACAATAAACAAAAATTTGCTGTCAGAAAAGCCCCAGTCACTTTCAGAGCCTGAATCTCAGTTTCTATTCTAGCTATATAAGCCTCATTTTGATTGACTGCAAGACAAACAATATTTTCAGAAGGACTCAAAGCAGAGAATGGTTGTATTTGTCATTTTACTATTGCCTGGCACTATAGTACTCTATGTATTAATGTAAGTAACTGCGGCTTACCAGCAAAATACAAACAAATGTCTCCAAACCCTTAAAATCCCATGAAATTGCCTGTCAGATTGCTACTGTAGACAAAAATTCCTGAGAAGGATGCAGTTTTCATTTAAGTTAAAGAACGAAGTAAGAGCAGAAACAAACTTTGTTGAAGCAACCATGTAGTATTTACTTAGCAGCTCATATTTACATAACTTTTACGTTTTCTGCAAAGGCAAAACATGCAGTATGACATTTTACAATATGAATGTGTATGAATGAATGAAAATGTAAAGTACAAAGTAAAAATGACATACAATAATGCTGTGAAGGTCACCCTTGTGTAACGAAAATCGAAATTGTTGTTAATTAAACCATATAACAACAGTGAGCAAAAGTTAACACACTTCATACATAAGATTGACTTTAAACTAACTTTTTTTGCAGATCCACTCAACAGAAATATTAGTTAAAGTCATCAACGTGATGTTATCTAAAAAGAATTTTGTTTATCGTCCACCCAGGTAAATAAAAAGAACATTATGCACATATGACAATCTCAGGGGGGTTGGGCAAACGAGTATACAACTTGCCTTTGGATTTGCTATGAAATCTATTTTGAAGGATTCGTGGACAGAGGAAAGGAGAAAAAGGGTGCATGCTATTAATTTGGGTCAGCCTTGAAAAGTTATTAAGTTCTAAAACATCAATATACATAACAGAGTTGTTTCAATTTATATTTTTTGCTTTCAAAGTATTTGCCCCTAATACTCTTAATTCTCACTGTAGACAATTATTACCAAAGTCACTTCTTCACAGTGGAAGTCACAGTGACTCATCTAAAGCATCTAGTGTTACCACAAACTATATACAATACCTATTAGGGATGATTCACAAGTCATGGAACCCGTGCACTGTGAAACGACCTCACCTGTTCCAGACCACAGCTTCTGTCATTTAATGTCCTAAATATGACTTTAAAAAATCTGCCCTCATAGCACATGCACCTTCAAGCATAGCAAAAAAACTTAGTGTTTATGAACAAAGTAGGCAATAAATAAATAGCTACAGCAAAGAAGGATGAATCACACACATGAGTTGAAAGCTAGCAATAGCAGCATGACATGTATATCACAAATTTTTTCAAATAAAGTAATAAAAAACTTAGATTGATACTTCAATAAGAAATTATACTACTGTAATTAAACTCATTGAAAGTCAGCCCAAAATACAAACATAACAACATTAATAAAAAAAAAAAAAAAAAAGAGATAAAAAGAGGCAATATTAGGTATTGACTGATTGATGAAGCCAATCCAGAAAATTTTCAGATAAAAGGTTTGCTCTTAAGACAAAAGTAAAATGTATCTATAACTTTACACAATATGAAAATAGAAAACAATATCCTTATTGCACAATACGTTTTTTTTAAATGAAGGCAGCAAAACCTGAAAAATGAAAAGACTGAAACTGAATACAGTGGAGTCCACTTCAAACTGAATACAGTGGAGTCCACTTCAAACTGAATACAGTGGAGTCCACTTCAAAGTGAATACAGTGGAGTCCACTTCAAACTGAATACAGTGGAGTCCACATCATTTGTGACTCTAGGGACCAAATCAACGAGTAAATTTTAAGGCAGGTTCACTTTAACCATCTCCTGGGTAAGCCACTCTGTTATAATCATGGAGATGTATTATTTGTAAACCATTCATTTAGTTATTTGTTTTTGTCTTATATTAATGTTACACTCATTAATCAACTACATGAAGGGATTTACAGACCCCAGAGATATTGTGTGTGCAGGCTACAGGGTGGCTGGTCAATAATTTAATGCCGTATGTTTATCTCTGCCCGCTGACAGCTTTGATTCATCTGCTCTGATGCAGAGTTCATTTTAAGCCAAAATAATTATTTACAGATATCCAACATTTATCATTGATGGCAAAAGAACAAATACAGAACAAAAAATGTGTTCAATTAAGTAACTTTTTAGCTTTAAACAAACTTACTTTGGACAGACTCCACTGTATCCAAGATATGACAAATCTTTTAACATAGAAGTGAAGGAACATAAACCAAAATAATCCAGAGNATAACTTTATGTGAACCACACTGTCAATGGGTATGATTAAGTCAATAACTATTACCCGCAATTACTTCTTGAGCTGGGTTTGGCATAGGCCCAGTCCTGGTGCAAACAAACTTCATGAGTGCATACCCTAACATGGAAGCCATTGACTTCACTGTGACCTTTAATTGTGACAAAACTTGTGAACAAAGAGAAGCCATCCTTTGAAAAACACTTAAGGGGGTGGGAGAGTAGGGGAAACGGTGAGGACAGAAAATACAGTCTCATAAATAAAGGAAAGTATCCCTCCTTTTCGCAACAAATATTTTCCTAATGCTTTCATTGATCAAGCAGCAAGAGCCTAAAGATGATTAATATGCTGTAAAAGGAAAGTTTTGTGGAACAGACACCTTTTGATGTACTGAAAAGTAATAATCTGCCATAAAAATTAGAAACTGTGCATGTAAAGGGAAGGAATACATCTTTTGCATAACAAATGAATACTGATATCTTCAAACGTACCTGATGAAACAGACTATGTTTGCTTTCATTAAAACGGCAAGAAATAGCTAGAAAATCAATGATGCTCATCCATAGATTATAATACGAGAATGTGCAGGGCATACAGGATATTTCCATCATATTCAAGCTTTTACCTTAAACGTATGCCGACGTCATGACCAACAACTGCACTGCCTTCAACAACAAAAATTTAATCTTTCATGAATTTATCTCCTAACAATGACAATCCAATGTAAAAAATGTTCTAAATCAAACTCCAGCCTATTTTTGTCCCTTAAGTATTCAAATGATTTTCGTCTAATTACACGAAGTTTTCTTTCTTTGAATTACCAAACTTACCCTCTCCCAACCCTGACTCACATATATGACTAGATTTTATGTCACAGATAATTAAAATAAGGTTGACAAAACATTTGAATAAATGCCAGTTGCTTGGAACATCAACTTAAGTATATAGGAAGCATAATAAACTTATGAGGCATACATACTGGTACAGATATTTGTGACACTACCACATAGAACACCAACACAACTTAATAGTACAATTTTTATAATACATTTTTCTACAGTAATTAAAATGGCCTAAATAAATATAAAATAACACCTGAAAAAGACTTCAAGCGCTAAGCCACAGAATATTATAATGTTAACTACGTACAGAGTTTCGCCAAGATATGAAAAGAGACCCAGAAATATTTTATTATGTATTATTATGTCTAATTTTATACATTTAAACATACTGTTCCTCCTCATGCACAGTATGCTACAGTAACACATTCTTGTCAGGGATAGATCATTCCTAAAACCTTTTGAAAGAATTTTGACATAAAGAATATTATGTCTCTATAAATTTCTAGAAAGTTTGCTAAATTTTAACATGCATAATATATTAAATAAGAACTGACACACTTGCACATTTCATGATTTTCACATGAACAGTGAACAAGACATGCATTGTCAGATTATGTTTTACAATATGTATGACAATAATAATATCTCTCAGGTGCAGCGAAACTGATGTCTTATAATAGGGAAAGGTGTGAACTGTAGAAATTCAGAGAGATATTGTCTCATGTCTTTGCATGCTGCTCATGTGCTGGTTTCATATCTTCAAACTTTAATTTTTGATCATAATCAAAAGCTCATGGCACATACAATGTATGGCTATATTCATCATGTCTTAGAATTCAACCAAACTCTACAGATGCATAGGTCTAGAGGTCAGTGTGAAGGCCCTTATCCTAAGTTAAGATAACTATTTTTGGTAACGAGCAATGTACCTATACATACATTATGCAAAGTACAGTTTGTAGAAATTTCTACTGAACACAAACTGAACTCAGATCTCTGATTGATAAAGACCTTCTAAGCCTTTGGCAACATATTTAGACGTGAAAGATAAGATGAAAACTAAAGGCCATGTATAAATGTAATTTCTATCTACATTTCCATTCTGTCATCTGTTATAACTTCATTCACACAAGCATGATATCATTTATCATGTCATGACAACCATCTGCCAAATGTTGAGGAACAGAAGTTATAGGTCTTATTTGTGTATATTAACTATATATCATATATGACTTATACACAAATTATTCACAGTGTTTGTCACGGAGTTGGAGAAACAGTTAATAACCTTACCCTTTTTTCAGTGACTGCAGTTCTGCATTTCAGTGAGGACCCAGCTTCATTTGTGATTTATAATAATCTGAATCGGAATTATTCTCCCTGTCCTTAATATGTTGATGATTTATATCATTTTTTCTGATCAATTTATCAATCAGTGACAAGCCCATGTGGCTCGCACAAGATTTTCAGCTGATGACCATAAGAAATATATGGGGAACTGTTTTTGAGAATGATGTAATTCACATACTATACCAACAAGTCCAGCTGAATCACACATTTTGATGAGAAATCTTCTGTTCCAGAACAATAGCCATTCATACAATCAAATCAGCTTGCAATACTAGCACCTCAAATGGCCATAATCAGATCAACTTGCAGGTTCTTCATTACCTGCCGCATCTCCTTCTTCCTCATCAGGATTAAATTCATTTGAAAATGTTATGGGAACTTTATCTCTCTTGAACAAGAGCTCTCTTTTCCAAGGGGGCATGGCAGCAAGTTCCTCTGGATCTATGCTCAAAGCAGCAGGCACTATGTCTCCTGTGAGAATATTCAATAACAAAACTTTGAAATGCTGTAGAGAAAAAATTTAGATCACCAATAAGACATTGCACTTCATACAAAATACAAAAGTGCTGAACAGACAGCATTGCATTCAATTTATAAAAATGATGGCATCATAATTATCTGCTTGAGAAGGAAATTAATTGTCTCTCAGTAATAACTCTACATTTACAATTACTGATATGTTGTATGTGACATTCTATCAGTCCAATGAGAAAAGCATTTAGTCAGCTGAAGAACATTATCATTATCAATTTTCTGACTTGCTACAGCCTCTGTGGGGATGTTCAAAAGTAATGGGAAAGCTGGCACTGGATACTGAACAGGTGTTGTATATATGTTTCAAAATACATCTGACAAAATTATGGGGCCCTAAATTGATGGGTTTTATTTTGATTAAAGCAACTGTTTCTGTTATTTTGTCATTTTACTGTAGTACTAAGAAATGAGTACAACACATAAAGGGATGCTCATGTATTTCTGATATTCTTCTCAAAGCCCCTGAGATTGAAATTCCCAAGATTTGATTGCAGATCCCAGAAATACTACAATTAATTTTAACCTGCTCCTAATCCCTAATGAACGGCTAATATGCTGGGATGTGAAGACAGTAACGAACAGTAATAACAACATAATAAATCAGAATGACCAAACAACACCCAGCCTTTGCACAGAGCATGTTCATTCTGTGAAAGTACTCAGTTTCTTTTGAAAGTACACACAACACCTTTAGTTTTACATGAAGGCGTTTGCGGAACCAAAGAAAAACAAAAGAATGATTCGAGATAAAGGAAAGTATGATGCCAAAAAAAAATAAAATAAAATCGTGGCCAAAACAGAGATCATGATTGTGGGTAGCTAGGGACAGACAATGAATCCTTAAAGCTTGTTTTCAGGTTCCTGAAAATTCTAATGGTGGCTCCATTCTGCCTCATAACAAATCCTCTAGGCCTATTCTTATACACTATAAAATTCTTCTATTGTTTCTAGCATGATCGTTGTGTGTTTTGCCACAAGGGTGTTTGAAAAATGCATGTTACTGCATATACATTCTTTCCTGCATCAGTGCAATGGCTTAACACCACAACACAATGATTACCTATAGATTTGGAAAATTCTTCTGTTGTTTCTAGCATCATAATTGTGTGTTTACCCACAAGCGGGTTTGAAAAATGCATGACACTGCAATATACATTCTTTCTTGCATCGGTGCTATGGCTTAACACCACAGCACAATCATTACCTTTAGGTTTGGAAAATTCTTCTGTTGTTTCTAGCATGATAGTTGTGTGTTTTCCCATAAGCATGTTTGAAAAATGCATGACACTGCAATATACATTCTTTCCTGTATCAGTGCAATAGCTTAACACCACAACATAATCATTACCTTTAGGTTTGGGAATCTCAAAGTCTTCACCTTTAGGAGGGGGTGGTGGGGGTTTCTTCTTTTTCTCTGGTTTTTTCTCTGATGTATTGGCTGCTGCTGCATCCTGGGAATTTTGAATTAAATATATGGAATTTTTTTCAGCTATTTGTGGATTAAAAACTCCCTTTCTGATGATATTCCAACAATGAGATGAAAACCTGCATCATTTAAGAACCAATACAGAGTTCCTAGAAAATGATATTGTCTAGGAACTGTTCCAAGAGTGCTTTTTCTTCCTTAGCCATGACCCTATCACTTACCCTGAACCAAGCACTGAATACGGCTCTTTCAAAAAAACACAAGTATGGCAGCACAAATAATAATATTTAAATAATAAATAATAAATAAATAAATACGACTTTATTTACCCCGTAGGGAAATTGTTTTACAATGCCATAGAGTGTTAAACATCTCATTCATAATACAAACACATATAACAATACACATCGTACATGTAAATATACATGTACATAATATTACAAATGAAATGCATAACAAAGTCATTGCTGGTCGCTAGCGGTACAGCGCCCTGGTCCCCCCAGCTCTAAAGCCAGGTACTCATTTACACCTGAGTCGAGTGAGGAAATGGAAGCGAAGTGTCTTTCCCAAGGACACTACAACGTACACCGCCCAGCTCGCGAGTCAAACACATAAACCTTAGACTTGAAAGTCTTCAGTTTCTGAGTACGAATCACAAACTGCACGGCCACGCTGCCTCCCGCTGTATAATAATACAGTTCATAAGTTTTGTATCCAGGCTAATGCCCTCTCTCATACAACCTCAAACATTATTATCCTGACTGATCAGATTATTCATGGACTTTCTCAACTCCCTGGGGAGTATAAAGTGCTGCTGCCAATTAGTGGCACTGAAATACTAGCATTCTGATAATATAATAATTTCACTGCCTATAGCCAGGTACCCACTTTACAGGTGGGTGGACTGAGGAAAATTGAAATGAAATGCTTTCCCAGGGCATTCACAATGAGATCGTAGGTTGGGAATCCAACCCAAGACCTCTAGATCTTCAGTCCCCGCTGCAACCATTCGATCATGCTGCTCCACTACTCCACACAAATCATCTTATCATTATCACCACCACTAATAGTACCATCTCAATCAGTACCATTATCTACATCCCAACCTGTGTCCCTCCAGCTTCTCATCTGCATGTGAACGAAAAAAAAAAACACCTTCACTTACAAAAATTACTCAAAAAAGATAACTAGAAGTTACTTAGCCAAACCACACCATTCAAAAGAGATGAACATCTCACCTCTTCCTCTTTCTTCTCTAAAATTTTCCGCTTCCATTCAGGGATATTTTTCCACTTGGCCTCTTGTTCTCTTTTTTTCAAAGTTTCTTTCTGAAAAAGGAAAGAAAAATCACTATTATCATAAAACAGTGAGGTATTCATATTTCCTTAGTCTGATTTCTCTTTGCCTTCTCATCATTTTATTATCTTATTTTTGCACAGCATCGCTAACTCTGTGATTTTTAGAGAGCATCAGGAAAGTCATGATTGATTACAATGAGTTGCAATATTATAGTAATATCTGTATGGATATACAGCTTTCTATCATAAGGAAGATATTTCAATTAAGTGAAATTTGTGATAATCCAGACTGGAATCAAGTGGAGTTGACTGGAGCAAATTTCTAACACTGGGTCACAATAACAACAAACAAATATATTTGATACTTTAAATATCATACCTCTTATGCTCATAAAATGATGAAAATGAAGGAAATACAGAAAGGAAGACAAGAAAGATCAAGGTTTCAGAAGGAAAGTGGGAACTGACCTATTACACGAAAGTGTTACTTTACAACTATATAGGAAGCAAGTCCTTGGACCTTCTGTCCTGTTTTCGAAGCCATCCTTTATGTTTTTAACAAAACCAAAAGGAGGGAAGAGGGAGGAGGAGGAGGAGAGAGAAAGACAGAGAGAGAGAGAGAGGGGGGAATAGGATGTGCAAGGAAAGAGGGAGCAATGTATGTGCATGACAGGTATGTCTATGTATGTGTAAAATTGTGCCGCTAACTATGCAAATACTGTTTGCTGGAAACACCTCTGAATGCGTGCCTGCGCGTGTGTACATGTGTGTGTGTGTGGAGGGGGTGGGGGAGAAAGGGATGTATGAGTGTTTGTGCGTGGGTCTGCGCACACGACTCTGTCAACTAGTCTATCTATATGAGGAGAGAGGCACGGAAGAAACCCACAAAGTCCAGCCGGTATTAACTTACAACATATTCTTCTATTCTTTCTTGGTTCTTCTTCTCAATCATCGACCTCTTCCAGTTGGGCGTATTTTTGTTGATCTCCACCAGCCCTGGGCACTGGCTCAGATCTGTAAGGAGAAACAGGACATCGATGGAGGAGGGGAAAAAAAAGATGAAGGGAAAGAAAAGTCCCTTGAACAGCATACAAATGATCAGTTTTCAACTACACCAACATGCATCACGCCTACATAAGCAATAGCACATTTAAAAAATTCAAATCAGGTAGATTTTAAACATGACAGAGACGGAGTTATGGTCCTCCTTCATTACCGTTGCAGTTTCACATCAAAAGATCGCATAACCCACTATTTTTATGTCTCGAGTCCTCTCAGTTTTTCCTCCTCCC
>JAWQUT010000245.1:876849-909670 GCA_033807755.1 Ellobium chinense
CTCATAATCTCATAACAATAGCCTGAGTTATCCCCTCTGCGCCCCCCTCCCACAACAACAACAACAACAAAAAGATCATGTTCTACTTTGGTATCGGTTTCTAAATTACTCTGGGTCGATACAAACCATCACTAATCGGTGAGGCATGAACCTGAGGGAGCGCGTCTCACTCTCCCACCTGATTATAATATTGTCCTTAGCATAATAGCTGTTGTGTTTCGTTTCTTTCTTCTTCATCGTTTCTTTATGTCATTAATAGTAAAATTGAAAACTCTGGCCTAAAACGGGAAGTTAAATGTTTAGATCTTGGTGGCAAGTGGCAAACAAAAAAAAACACCAAAAGGTGTGGGTGGATTTTAGGGGGGGGGGAGGGGTGGAGAAGAGGCAATTTTCGCTTTTCAAATCAAGTCTCAATGAACATGCCTTGATGTGCAACTCTGCTGCAGTTCTCCTTGATATGTTGAATTTGACATGGGAGATTGCACGCAAAATGGTGCATTAGTTTTGATGAGGTGCTTTCCTTAGCACGTGGATGTATTACCCTAGGCACATGGCCATGAGAATGCGCTATACAGACCACATTACCACACTATCATCATATCATTCCTCCTTGTTAGACCACATTACCATACTATCATTGTACCCATTCCTCTTGTTAGACCACATTACCATACTATCATTCTGCCCATTCCTCTTGTTAGATCACATTATCATGCCCATTCCTCTTGTTAGACCACATTATCATACTATCATTCTGCCCATTCCTCTTGTTAGACCACATTACCATACCATCATTCTACCATTCCTCTTCCACTGACTTTGTTTCGCCTACATTAACAGCTTCAGGAAACGGGTATCTCCCTCCTTAAAGCTCGTAACGTATCCATAATGAAAACCGTTATTTTGTCCCTATTGAACCAACAATGAAATGCCTATCTCCACAAGTCTGATGCATAAAAGACAATGTCTTCTGTGGCTTACAAGACATCTCCATCTACACCCTCTGCACTATCAACGCAAAGGCGAAAAATACGAGCTTTTAGAATGTGGTGCCGCCCCTGCACATAATAAAATTGTATATAAGTGCTTTCTTCCTGCTTACGGGGCCCCCCAAAGAACTCTTCGTCATGTAAATTAGGATTAAGATAGTGAACAAAAACGGAAATGGGCGTGAACCTTTAAGGAGATACCGGGCGGAAACAACGGACAGGCAGCTGGATCGAGCCTAAAGTAACGTGTGGTAGGGATGGGCAAACGTTCAAGATTCGTAGTTTCGTGATCTAGAATTTATCGAAACCGCAGATTCGCCGAGCACAAAGTCAAATCTCGAATTTCGAATTCATGTTATAGCACAGAACATATGTATTATAGAAAGTGCATTCGTTCTCCAAAAGCTCTGGGCCACCATAACAGATTTTTGACAGGCTCCGCCCACCACTTGCTGTCAATGAAATTAGACGCATACTTTAAAAGAGTCAAAGGGGTAGCAAAGAAACTCAGTGTATTTAAAACGATATAAATTATTCATTACAGGAATTATTTAGCCTACTATACCATTTTTCATCAGAGGAACAACCAATGGAATGTAAGGAATTGAAATGCCACATTCGCGTTCATTTGAACGAATCAATAGCAAGCGGAAATTCGTCAGATTCGCACCCCAATCGATGGGCTCTTCGAATACGAATCTTCAAGTTCGGCTGGTTATGCCCACTTCTAACCTGTGGCAGAGCCGAATACAGAGAGACTGACAGGAGGTACAAGAAGAGAGAACGCAATGAAAGAGAGAGGTAGACAGGAGGCATTGTAGAAAGAGAGGAGATGAGAAACGAAGAGCAAGAAAGACGACCAGGGTTGAGGATGTAAAAGTGCATGGTGCGAGAGGAAGTTAAGTTCAGAGGTCAGACAAAAAGTATTCGTCATCGACAAAATGAAGTAAAGAAAGAGCGCAAGTTTGGATCACACATCCGGGAAGCAAATGTGCAACTTCTACATAAAACAGACTTTATAATTTCAACTTCTACACAAGAATTTCCCTCCTTCACTCACAGGTAGCCATAAAAGTTTTCAAACCTAGGACGTAATAGTCCGTAGAACGTTCGGGAGTGAAGATCTCTATGAGAAAATAATAAAAAATATAGGCAATGAGAACGAAGAGCATGAGAGACTCGGGGTGATGATGCGAAGGTGCATGGTGCGAGGCAGTAAAGTTCAAAGTTCAGATTTTTAAGTACTCTTCATAAGAAAAGAAGTCAAAATGAAGAAAGCTCACGGGAATCACACATCCGCCCATCCGCGCTTGGAGGCAAATGTGCAGCTTATGTAATAATCTGATGCAGACTTTCCGAAAAACGAAATAATGCTATGATTCTCTGTGTGTCTACCTGCTAAAGTTTTGGCACTGCTTGACTCTTATCGTTTGAAGCTGGGCCATCCGATTGTTACCCTTGGGAAACAAGCCTCGCCTACAAAAACTAACCCTGGACACTGCCTCGACTAAGATGGTTTTGCTCATAAATTTCAAGCAGTAGACGATTGTATACAAAATTTTCTTTACCGTAACATCAGGAAAGACAGTGAACCACCTTTCTGCAAAATTTCTATGCAGTATGAAACGTTTTACTCGTAAAATTCGGAAAAAAATAATATCGCTCTCCTTCTCGTCTTTCTTCCCTCCGTGCGACTGAATTCACAAGAATGAAATATCCCATCATCTCTCTCCTTTCCTTTTATACCCCTGGCGGACCTGAAGTTACAGATAATGTTTTGGAATTCTGCTGATTTTACAACTTCCTGACCATGTTTTGCCAGCTATGTTGAGTACCGGGACAGATGAACGTAGTGTGAGGCCTCGAGGTTGTAAATGCCGGGGGAGAAAAGGGGGGGGGGGGTCTTTCTAGGACGGAAAATGACATGGGGCCCATATTAATGTGCCCAATCAACATGTCATTGCCATTCATAAAGTCCATCTAAGCAGTCGATCATATTTCTGTAGTCAACTTTGAGAGGGAAATGGCGAAGGCTAGCCCAAGAATGAATAGTACGTATGGTCTTTGAAGCTAGTGAACTGGCATGCCTGGTGGTTTCTTTGACATTCACCAAAATAATCGAGAACTTCCGCATTAACGATGGGATCTCCTAGCATCGTAAGAATTACATTGGTGCTGAATGCACCCTTAGCAGTGCTCAATATGCAGAGTTAATGAAATTCTTACGATGGTGAGGGATCCCATCATTAATGCGCAAACTTTGGAATGGTACGAATTATCAAGGCATTGCTTTATATTTGTATGGCTTGGGGAGGTCTCAGAAGAACTGGGCGGCCTGAGGGTCGTTAAGTATCAGCAAGTTAGAGGTCTGTGGATTCGGCTCTTGGGTCGGACCAAAACAGTCCAAAGATTGGATCCCACCCCTTCATTAGCCCCCCCTTCCCCTCCCCTCACTTGCCCAAAACAAACCAGCCCAGAAATGTGCGCCTTTTTTGCAACACCCATTCAGTAAGTGATCCAGCATAGACCACGGGCCCAAATCCCTTGACCACTATGGACAGAGCAAGCACGTTGTCAATATAACAAACATGTTTCTATCCACAGAGCAAACACGCCGTCGGCACGACAGATCCACTCGAATGTTGATCCACCGTCAAACCCTGCGCCAGGGTGCGTTATGAATTCTTGTGACACAAAGAGGGGAAACTGTCAGCATTTTTATTTGGCTTCGTCGGACAAACATCTTTATAGACGTGTTCCATTGCATCTTTTCATTCGTACATACATATATACAAGTTTGTTCCTTTTAGGCCCATGGCCAATCCCAACACAAAATACAAGTAAACATTCATAAGATCTCTTCTCAGATTACCCCTCCATTCTAGCCCTGGCCCGCCTCTCTCTCTCTTTGTCTGTCTGTCTGTCTGTCTGATCCTCTCGTGTCTTGCTCTAATTTCTGACTCACTCTTTCTCTCCATCCCACCTCGTCCCCCACCCGTGTGTGTGTGTGTGTGTGTGTGTGTGTGTGTGTGTGTGTGTGTGTGTGTGTGTGGAGAAGTGAAAGTGAAGAAAGGGGAAGTAAGTGAAGTGCCAATCCCGAGGCTACACCCAAAGGATGTGTACGACTGTGTATGATTTCAGCTGGACTAACTTAATGCATCATAGTTCGACAAGTGAAGCGAACACCACAAGTAAGGGAAAGACTATGGTACACAGGAACGGATTAATCATAGGACACATGAAGCTTTTGTCCTCCTCCTCCTTCCCCCACTCCCCCCTCCCCGCGCTCCTGTCAAAGGACCCGAGTGTAGCTGCACCTTTCAAGGACGCACGGACCTCGCGTCATTTTCCCGTGACAAAGGGACTCCGCGGCATTTGTTCACGTTGCCCTTTTGCGTTGCACTTGGATAATCCTGCAAGGATGGTATTCACAGTCCCTTTGACTTTCATGATGTGAATGTAGATCGCACTAAGAACAAATGGCATTGCTGTACCATAAGCATAATATTATATTAACCTTAACCCCTTCGCTACGTATGAGGTACTTGTGCGTCCTTACCCTTTGCTACAAACAGCCCTCAAACGTACGATACGTCACAGCAGCAGCATTTCATTATAGTATTGATCGTACATATACGTTCTATTTCCTATATAATGAGCTATTTGTACATAAAGGCTAATGAGCTCCTGGTAATTTGATAATATCAGTGTATGAAAAAAAACATGACGCAGCCAAGGGGTAGTGACATGGTGCATTAGGAATGAAGCACGGTAGAGTCATAGTTGCGTTTGTTTGATCTCTGCAGTTTGACAAAATGGGAAGCCACACTCTTTTTTTGCACTCTATGGACAGTCTTTGGTAAAGAGTACGCCTATGGCTGAAGCGCGCCAATCACAGTGAAGAATGGTGCACACCAATTTGAAATTTGTCAGAAATGTGTCGTCTTTTATACAAAACTGGTAGAAAAAGCTCGGCAACATGGCGGCAACTATCTACGAATTCAAATTTGTTAGTGGAACATCTTATCAACGCCATTGTGTCAGAGGAAATGTGGCAAGAATCAACGGCGGTCTGTATGCTAATGAATGAGGCAAAGATATAAGTATAATAAACACCACTCGCAAGTTAATGCATTGTTTCCTGTCTCTTCCGCATTAGTCACAGCCATCTGGCTTGCCTAGAGACTACCGCTTTCTTTGCTAAGGAAGGGGTGTGACTTCTCATTTTGTCAATTTGCAGGAGGCAAAAAAACGTAGCCCATGCCTCTTGCAATATACATTGCCTTGCGCGCGTAGCGAGTTACACTACAAAAGAAAAGAGTGGACAGACACACCAGAGCTAGAATAACACTGTTTAGCTAGTGTTCAAGATGAGATAATATCATATATGTTTAGACACGGATTAACCATGGGGTCGAAAGGGTACACTTGCCTCAGCCTCTTCCTGCATCTTAAAGGACCCAAGGATCCCCTCTCAAGGACTCAGGGACCCCGTGTCATGTCTTCGCCATAGAGGGGCGCCGCAGTGTTTGTTACCTCAAGGCCCCACACCACTTAGATCCGCCCCTGTACGCGCAAGGTGCCATGTTATGCAATGTAACACATGCGGGTGTTTCACCTCGATTAGTTTGTTCGTGCAGATCTATTATTGCCACACTAATGAAGAAATAATGCCGAACACCTGGTACATTGTGTACATAGGGTTGTGAAAATGCACACGGTAGGGCTGTTATTCCCATTCATATCGTGTGCACATGCACGTGCAATGTGCTGATTAAATGGGCGCAACGTTTAAACAAGGTAATAGAAAAAGAAGTGGGCATTAGATTAGAAGGGGTGGCAATATGCATGTGCGCTCACGCAGTGAGTAGGTCCAAGTCAGTTCAACTGCAGGAAGGAAAGAGGAGGGAGGGGTGGTGAGGCTGCTGTGGCCCATGTGGGGCCACAGATTCGGTGGCGTTCGTTTTCGGTTACAATTTTTACAAAATCGGTTTTGCTTTCAGCTACGCTATTTATCTCCTTCATATATCGATACTGTTTAATATAATCAGCATCTACCGAAAATTGCGATTTAAATGTATTCAGGCCATGCAGTATTAGTATAATGTGATCAATGGACCAGCCACACACACACCGTCCCCCAGAACAGAAAGCGCCAAGCTGAGCAGCAGACTCTTGTGAGCACTTCAGAAATGGACTGCTGACCATAAGAGAATTCCATAAGTAAGTGTCAACGAGAAACCAGTCCTGGACGACAGCATCAGTTCTTAGTCGCAGATTATTAACCCCTTCGCTACGTCATGTTTTTCAAGCGCTGATTTCACCAATTTACCTTGATCTCATTAGAACAGATCAGTGTACGAGAAATAGAATCTACGTATGCAAACGTCGAATACGATAGGGAATGATACTTTCGTGATGTACCTGTACGTCTAAAAGTTGTTTGTGACAAAGGGTACGGAAATGTAAGTAGGTCATACGTAGCGAAGGGGTTAATGGCCTGATATAATATGAGGCCTGATATTTTTAGAATTTTGCTTTATACCTGATAAATTATACATCGTCGCCAAAATCACCCTGCTCAAAATTCTACGATTTCAACCTCCCCGTTGGTGAGAAGGGCTAACAAAGTGCGCTTTGAGTCCATTATGATGTGCATTACGATTACAAGATTACGAGGTATCGATAAATTTGTGGTCGAAAACAAATGTAACCGAAAAAAAACAAACGTGTACAGTGTAGCCGAAAATAAACTTCTACGTTGCAGCCGATATGAAACACAACCTACAGGTTCATTCACAGACGGAGGAGGGCTGAGCACAGATGACAAACAGGACTACTCAGACTCAGGTGCACCAAAAAAGGTACAAAAGGATGGGGCTGGGGCGCACTGCCCTGGGACAAGACATTCTTTCCATCTCATGTCAGACGTTACATTTCTCATTTCTCTCTTTCTTCCTTTCTAGCTCTCTGTCTTTCGTTGGTTTTGTCTAGAAAGTGAAGCAGTTTTCGTCTTTCTTTCCATGTTTCTCTTCTTTATTTCTTCCTCAAACTTCAAGGTAAGCAATTCCCTGCTCTTTTCCTTTCTATTTTTTTCTCGTATTTCTCCCTTCCTCCATCCCTTCTCTTTCTTTTTACTTTCTCTTTCTTTCTCTCTGCTGCTCATTTCCCCGACTCCCTCTTGAGCATCTTGCGAAATGATATCCGTGAGATGTTTACTATTGTTTGTTCGATGTGATGATGGAAGAATAACAGATTACTATCCATCAAAATTTCACAAGGTCAATAAGAGCAGCTGGTACAAAGAGGGGAGAGAGAAGGGGTGAAGAAGGAAAGGACATACAAGCAGAAAAAATGGAAGTGGATGAGGCAGTAGTGTCTGAAAATAAAGGCCATGTTGACGCAAAAAAATCTTTTCCGACAAATTAGACTATCTTCAAATGTTGGTACCAACAAAACTTGTTCAGAAGTTTCATGTCGCTTGTGTTAACGGTTTAAAAGGTTAGGATCGCGCGATCGCTTCAGTTTTATGAGGAATTATCCCACCTTTCTCATATATTCAGATTTGTGAATATGACGTCATCACTGACATGAGTGCTCTAAGTAAGGCGCCGTCTTTCAACGTACAGTGTGGTATTCAAATGTTGAAAATAAAGAAGTCGGATCTAACACGTCTGATAACACCAGCGAGCGAGCGAGAGAGAGAGAGAGAGAGAGAGAGAGAGAGAGAGAGAGAGAGAGAGAGAGAGAGANGAGAGAGAGAGAGAGAGAGAAAGAAAGAATCAGTGAGAGTCAGAGAGAGAGAGACCGACCGACCGAACGACCGATCGACCAACTGACTGACTGACTGACTATGCGATGATTTCGGAGCGGGCTGCTTGGCAGCCCAGACGAAAGCTGAGACTGAGAGCGGAGGAGTTCCAAGACATTCAGAATACACATCGCAAACAATCATATTGTCACTAATACAAAATAAGTTAGATATGGTATAAAAACGCACAGACATTGTCTTTCTGGCAATGCGGATGTCGCAGGGGGTGAGAGGGTGATGGTATGAGGGACCATGGAAATGAAGAAAGCAAGCTAGGCAAGACGAGAGAAAGGAAGAAGACGCTACTTATTTGAATATCAAGATCATATAAACCTGATGGAGGGCCAGATATTGAGGGATAATGGGTTAGGAAGATATAAAGAGCCTCGTAATGCGAGTGTGAATAGGGTCTGGTCATGAGAGACATCCAGATATCTAACATAATTTTGAGAAAGAGAGAGAGAGAGAGAGAGAGAGAGAGAGAGAGAGAGAGAGAGAGGAGTGGAAATGTAAGAAGTATGACACAGACATCACGACAGTAAGATGGCGTCACCAACCATAGGTGGTCCGCAGTCGGTCTGTGTTTGCCAGATCGTGCTATGGAATCTTGCCGAGAAAGCCGACTGCGCAAAGACAGATCGGATTTGCGGAACGAATAGGCCAACTCGAATACATTAATCGAATATTGCAAGAGGTCTCACATTTGAATTAAAGGCTGTATTCTATGCAATCATGAAGAAAAGCATTAAAATCTCTTCATGAAATTCGAAATATACCTTGTCATGACAAAAAGTTAAAATAGACAGCAAAATCACGTAGTCTGTTCAGTGGAAAGTACATGCAAGGCAACACTAGATCTATTCTTCGTTACAATTTTTTGTTTCATAGATAAGGCTAGTTCCGAGGACTGAGTATAGAGATCTCTCCACCCCAGTGCCTCGGTTGCACTGTCCGTTACATCTACATTCATTGCAGGAGAAGAGAAAATGCAAGTAGAAGACAACATTATTTTAACTGCTCTTTTGTTTTCGAACAAAATGATTTCTGTCAAACGATTTTCTATATATAATCGAATACCCATTTGTTTCGAACGCCCACCATTCGCAGACAGCACGCACAAGATGCTGATGTGATAGGATCATAAGGTAAACAATCAAGAGAAGTAGCATGAAAAGAAGCGTCCTGTCTCCTCAGAGCAGATTATCAGGATTTGTTTTGTTGTTTCACAGCATTATTCTACTCCACATTTTTATGTAGTACTCGTATAAGGGGTTGATATTATCAGGCTTTAACCGAAGGCAGGTGACTAATACCAATGCCATCAACAGAAGAGGCTGCTCGGTTTTTTGCCAGCGCCACAGCTACTCTTTATCGATTCTTTTTTTGGACGCCTGGGTTAATTTTTCGAAGAAGTCTAAACGAACATAATTTCCGGAGGCATTCTTTCAATAAAGAGACGATCATTTTGCGCCCAGGCGAACCCGTTTGTGTAGTCGTAAAGAGTGATGACAGGAAGGGAACACTGCGCGTTAGAACTGTTTGTGTATTTGACTGATTATTCATGCAAAACTACGTGGGCGTCAGCTAGTTGTTTACTATATGTATGTGTACATTCGGATTTGTCTTAATGCGACTTCCGTGATCGCTGGATAAGTATTAGGGATTAGTTAAGTTTGATTCATGATCCGGGGGAAGGGGGGAGGTTTTTTTTTGGGGGGGGGGGNACCCATTCATTCTTCTGATACATCCCCAATACCAAAGCTACACATTCATTAAGTGGAGATGGGATAATAGCATCGCACAGGCAGACACGCAGGCGAGCAAGAAAAGTTGTGGCATTACAGAAACAAACCGAGAAAGCTGGAAACAGAAACAGATGTCCATCAGAGTGAAGGGTTTACTCATGATCTTTAATAAACAGTATCTTGAGATGGGAACGAGTTGAGAGAGCGAGAAAGAGAGAGAAATGGCCGAGGAAGAACGTGCCAAAACATACCGTAAATGCCAGCTGTCTTTGGATTAGTTTCCCCTGCAAAGGGGATAAAAAGATGGCGTGGAAAACCACAGTAAACCATGCAAGATGTGCACTTCTTGAATCGGGGTCTTTTTGCAGTGGCGTCACAGAATGGGTTTAAAGAGATGTACATGCAGATAATTAAGACTAGAAGGATCCCACTACCCCTACCCTCCTCTCTCTCCACACACACACACACACACACACACACACACACACACACACACACACACACTCACACACACACACACACACACACATTCAAGCCTAGTACGAATTTCGGTAGAAATTAGCAGAGCTCTAGAGGGTGACTTGCTGGTAAAAATCATTCTTAAAGGCCCGCTCGGGCCATAAAAGAGAAAAGAAGCATGATAGAACACTCGAAGAATTTGAATTCAATCGCGCGCTCCACTATGGAGTACTCCTTTCCGAATTTCACGAGTAAAGGATTTTACACTCTAATAAAAAACTTTGCTTAAATTGCCGGGTTCCTTTCTGTCTCTTCGCATGATACGATAAAGAAAATTGATATAAATGCGTCTAGAAGTTGAAATTCGAAAGCAAATCCTTCAGAGTCGAGACAGTGTCCACAGCCACTTGTAGGCAGGGCTTGTCTTCCGAGGATAATGATCAGATGGCATAGATTTAAACTGCAATACATTACTATCAGTGAAGACTATTGTTTAAATAAGTTTTAACAACAAGTTTATTTATCTCAAACCCAGACCACAACTGTGGTACGTGGGCAGAACAACAGCTTATAATTATACAGAATATTGTTGTTGTGGGACACAGCTCCCCTCATCCCCCCTCTTTTTTTTGTGTTTTCCTGTCAAAGAACAGGCAAGTAAAGATGACGCCATCGGCGGGTTTGGGGCCTCAGCGCTAGGGGTTGGTCCTCCTAAAGCAGAGGGTCTGTCCAGGAGAAGGAGGTGCGGGGATGCGGGGAAAGGGAAAGTATATAAAGTCTTTTGTCTTATTCTGAACTCTGTCGCACTTCTTTACTGATAATGGTTCAGGGTTGGGAACAATGAAAGGGAAACGAGATTAAAGAAAAAAAACAACAACAGAGAGTACAGAGAAAGAGCAAGGTGAACGAGGCAACAGCAGGACGAAAGGACACCGGCCCTTGATGGGGTGCAATTTTCAGGGGCTGGAGAGAGAGAGAGAGAGGGAGAGAGAGAGAGAGAGAGAGAGAGAGAGGGGNAGAGAGAGAGAGAGGAGGGGGGAGGAGGAAGAAAGAAGAGGAAAAGAGAGAGCAGATGAATGTTGTGATATTGTTGGACAGGGGCAGTGAACCCAAGGAGAAATCTTAAGTATGATAATGATGGGAAGTGAGGGTCAAGAGGTGTCAGGAGAAATGTAGTGGCTAAAATAGAAAGCATTGTCAACGAAACCTCGTGTAACAACCTGGAGAGCGTTTTTTCAAAACTCAGTATAAACACTTTCGTTGAAAACAAAAAAAAAAATAAAATGAAAATACGACTTTATTGACCCGGTAGGGAAATTGTTTTACAATGTCAAACAATGTTATACATCGCATTCATAATACAAACACATATAACAATACACATCATACATATAATTTCATAATATTACAAATAAAATACATCACAAAGTCGTTGTTGGTTTCATTGCAAAAATGAGTTGGTGGTGTGTTCAAACATTAATTTTCATTCAAAACCTTTTTGAGCTCAAAATCTGCACTCCTTCAAATTTTACGCTTTTTAACAGTAAATAAAAATTATACGAGTGAAGAGCAATTACCTTAATGTCATTTCCCTTCATTTTAGAAATGTCCCAAGACCGCATACCGAGTTCTGGAAACACGCCCTTCATTTACTAAAGCAATACAGCAACTTATAGCCATACCAAGTTTTTGACGGCTGACAATATTGATGTGCTGTTGATCAGTGGCAATGCGTCCTCAAAGACTAGGAGGTTAAAGCCCCACTAATCTAAAAAAAGCAAACCCATTTATTAAAAATTTAGTCCCACTGACAATTTGGACCACGCGCTGCCACTGCTGCAAATCAGGGAAGACAAACAAAAAAAAAAAATTAAACTGAAGATAAACTTGCTATCAGTTCTTTTGCCCGTCTGCTCATTCGTCAGTCCATCTAATATATATGAGTGGTATAGCTCTCCGTCAACCTGTATGTTTGTTCTGCTCTTCAACAAATCCCTTTGCTCGTCCTCCCATCAGGTCAACGTCTGGCAACGATATCTGTCTATGCTTCGTGAACTTTCGTGAAATGATACCGAACGTTAAAAACTGAAAAAGGGTCATGCGAGGGAAGAGAATGTCTGGCATCTCACACTCACTCATCTGTGGCTGACACCAGACCCTGCTCACAGAGAAACTTGTTCAAGAAATCAGCCCGTCTTAAAGAAAGCATTGGAACAGGCTCCCTGCCTGGGGGGTACAGGTTTCGGACAAACTAGGCCAAAGTGCGGTTTTAAGGAACTGGGTCACGATGCCCTACTAACATGGCCTTAATAGCCTTTGTGACGGGGTCGTCATTTACATTAAGGTCACAGCTGAAAGTCATTGGTCATCGTTAGCAGATCGTTCTTAAAAGATTTCGGAAGATTTACATAGATCCACGCACATTTTAGCAGGAACCCTACTCCAATTCTCACCTCTAAGGCTATATTCCATTGAAAATAATTGAAAATATAAATGAAAAATGGGTTGTGTCCTCTGTTCCTTATTTGAAGTTAGGTCAAATAAATGTTTATTCCCCCGAGGAAGGACTTTCATCCGAAATTTTGGTCTTCAGATTTGTCTTGGCTTTTACTGATATTAAAATCGTATGAAACTATATTTGTTTCAATAAGTTTTACTTCATTGTGTCTTACCACTTGTTTACTACATTCCATTGCTTGAATAAGCTGATTTAGCTGACGTAAAAGAGTTCAAATGCATTCCTCAAATCACAGTTGCATCAAGTCAGACACATACTGTTCAGAAATTAGTTTTCTCTCCAACAAAGAGAGGATGAAGTGCGCTAAGCCAAATGTACACAAGAAAGTCCTTTTCTCCAAAAGTCTACATTTTTTCATGCATTCACGCCCAAGGTTATAAGTTACCAGTTTGGAAACAGTCCTAACCAAAGTATTCTTGAGGATGTTTGTTCGTATTCTGACTAAAGAATCTTTGCCAGAACTGTCTTTGAGAAACTTCAGTGGTTCTGTCTGAACAGAGCTCATTGTCCAGTTCCTGTTACGTCGTCAAGGACATTTGCACTTTCGCAGACACTTGACATGAGGATCATGAATGTATAAATAAGGGATTTTGGCGAGAAAACCAATACAAGCCCTTTGTCAGAAGATGTTACATTAGGAGAAAGGCAAAGCATTTTAGCATATTACAAGTGCTCTATGATTTAAATGCTAGAAGATTCTAGATTTTCTCAGAGGTCTAAGGACTGTGTGAAAACCGTTTTCTTCGTCCAGTGTTCAGTTTGATTCTTGTCGGTCAGTTTTTATTCTCTGTCACTCTCTAATGCTCTTCTCCCGCGCTTTCATCTTCATCTCCAGCCAAACTAATTCCACCTCCTCCTCCCTCCCACCTCAACAGCTTCATTCTATCTTCTCGTCACCCTCTTGTTATTCATTCTTAGTACTTGAAAGCCTTTTCCTTCCTTCCACCTTTTTTTTCTCTCAAAATTCCATTCCATCGTCCACCCCCACTCCCAACTCTCCTCCTCTTCCAACAAGCACAGCTTCCTTCCCGCTTCCAAACTGGATGTCTGTGCAAACAAGATTAAAGACAAGAGAATTTAAGTCGAGGATAAAAGCCAGGCTCTCTTTCTCTCTCCCTCTTTCTCTCCTTCCCAATTCTGTTCAAGCACTTCAGTGGGATTTCAGGAAAACACAGTTTCAGCAGAAAGAGAAGTGACATTCTGAATAATTAAGCAAGAAAAAATGCTTCGCAGCCAATCAAAATGAGACTTAAGTCGCTATTTGAACTTCCCAAATTATTACTATATTATGCTCAGCATGCACTTTCATCAGGTGGGAAAAAATTCATCTAGCATTATTTTGGCCCGAGGTATGTTGTTTGAAGAGACAGGGAGTCGTCACATGCAATGGAACGACATTCTAAGAAATCGTGATTGGAGCACAGGTTTATGCTATATAATTTATTTATTTATGCCTCACAGAAACTCAAATTTATCCACAATTAGTGACCATTTGCTCATGAAATCTATATTTTTATGTATAGAAATTATTTCACTCTGGATTTCCACAACAAACAAATTTTTGATACCTGATCACCTTATTCACCTTCGGGGCCCGATATCATGTTAGCTCAGTTCCAAGTTTAACGACATAAGCCTTCCCCCCCCCCCCNNNTCTCTCTCTCTCTCTCTCTCTCTCTCTCTCTCTCTCTCTGGGCTTTGAAGATCCCACACAGTTCACTGGTCATAATCAGAGTCAACCGTGCTGGAGTAAATTAATGATGTGTTCTTTGGTCAGATTACGCAAAAATAAGCCCCAGTCTTGTTAATGTGACCTAGATAAATGTGCACTGTTTTCTGAGCTTGTGATATTCCAGATTCTTAGGTTTGATACAGATATTGCCTTGGGTACAAAATAGGCCTAACTAGCAAGAAAAACCCACATTTCTTGTACACCTTCCGGAGGCACCGTGGCCGTGCGGTTTGTGAGTCGTACTCAGAAACTGAGGACTGTCAAATCTAAGGTTTCTATGTTCGACTCATGGGCCGGACGGTTTAGGTTGTAGTGACCTTGAGAAAGATACTTCACTCCTCTTTTCCACTCGACTGAGGTGTTAATGAGTACCTAGCTTTAGAGTGGGGAGACCAGGGCGCTGCACTGCGGACGACCAGCAATAACTCTGTTATGTATTTCATTTGTAATATTATGTATTTACGCATATGATGTGTACTATTCTTATGTTTGCATTATGAATATAACATTGTATAGTATTGTAAACCAACATCCCTACAAGGTAAATAAAATCATATTTTCTATTTTCATTTTCATTCATTATCTCGTGGCTCCTCAGATATTCAGTAAAGCTCACACATTTTAAAAATAATTTTCAATAAACAATAAATGCTGGAAATATTTTAAGAGAATGATTGTGGAGAGATTAACTGATTTAACTCCATGAAGTAAAATTGCGCCAGGTTTTTCAGAATTCCGCGTGATGGACAGCATGTCGCTCGTCTTAGAAGCACGCCATTTCGCAATCACAATCTCTGCTACAGTAGCGAGAGAATGAGGCTTTGGTTTAGCCAACTGATGAACAGATCGCTAATATTTGTTCTCAAACACCTACATGCGTCTGAGAACCTTCAGGTCAGTGCTCGTCAATCCAGCAAGAATCAGGAAGAGAAAAAGAAATTAATGCTGCGGCAAAGAAAAATGAAAAGGACAGAAAGAAGGAAATGAAACAGCGAAGAGATCACGATAAGCCAACCAAAAGCAATTTACTAGACAACGTTCACACCAATCTCTGGTCATCACATCGTGTGATTTAGAGTGTTGAGCCGCCAGGACAGGGAGACAGAGGGTTACATTCCCCTGGGGCAGGGGCTTGAGCATAAGAAACAAATAATAACCTTTCTTATACTATCGATCTTTATAGTATCCCTTATACTCATAGATATAATCGAATGTACGGAGCAAAGAGTTTATAGGCTTTTATGAAACGCATAGAAAAAAAGTCCAATAAGGGATCACAAATATTCTACAACATCAGAGGAAGTAGATAAAAAAAATGGAACAGCGTGGTTAAATGGCTACGGTGTTGGACTCAAGATCTAAAGGTTATCGGTTCGAATCATGACCACAGTCATGTTGTAGGTGCCTTGGGAAGGCATTTCATTCATATTTTCCTCAGTCCCCCATTCTGTAAAATGGATACCTCTCTATAAGCGGTGAAAGATACTGTCAGAATGCTAGTGATCAGCGCCTGTATATGGCAGCAGCACTGTATACTCCTCTGGGAGTTGAGAAAGTCTAGCGTGACCTGGCCTGCTGAGGTAATGTGAAGTCGCGTGAGCAGGAATCAGACTGGATAAGAATCGTATAAACTGCATTATTATTATTATTATTATTATTATAACACTAACCCATAGGATCCTTTAAGAAAACGACAATAGTCACCTCCTCTGTCTGTTTTCCCTCCTCCTATTCTATTTTGCGGTAGCATTCATTCATTCATTCATTCATTCATTCATTCATTCATTCATTCATTCATTCATTCACTGTCTCCCTCTCTGTCTTAACGGCCTTCTTCCTCTTCCATTTTTTACCACACCCAGACTCCTCCACCTAACTGCTCTTACGCCAGTTCTTCATATCTTTTACTTCCGCCAGATTGACAGCTAATTTCAAGACCAGGGGAATAGACCGGAAAGGTTCCTAAGATAGTCGGACCACTGGTCTTTGGGTGATTTACTGGAATTTTAGCAACGAACCGGGGGAGTGGGGGTGGGGGGTGGGGGCTTTAAAACAAAAAATGTTTCAGCCGAAAGTTTAGTGGTTACGTGTTAGGACATGGTGTAGTATAGTGGGCTGAACGTTGCAAACCAATGAAATGTTTGAAGTAAGCGTCAACTAGTGAGGTGCACGATGATAAAGACGTTGTGCAGGGTGGCCAGATTGTTTTTGGGCCGGAGCCAAATCGCATGCGAAAAAGAGCCAAAAAAGAGCAAACCATGTCTGGAAAGAGCAAAACTTAACATAAGACAAGAAATTTACTATGTAGATGCTGGAAATACGTAGGAAATATAGCCATCATGTACATTTCTATATACATTAGAGTAAAATTAGAAATGACTGCTAAATGGAAATAGTTTTGGGATATAGTCTTTTCAGTGCGATTGTGACAGGTGCTCGGTCACTTAAAATACCAAACAGTTGAAGAGGAATATAAGTACGCTTTGTAATGGAAAATACTTTTAACTGAAGTCCGATGGAGCTATAAAAAGAGCCAAAGAGCCAGTCAGTTATCTGGAAGCCAAGGACTTCCAAAAAAAAAAAAGGCAAAAATCTGGTAACCGGCTCCGAAAGAGCCAAATCTGGTAACCCTGATGAAGTGGGTAGTTTAGATTAATGTGGCAAAACCACATGAGGAAATGACCATCTTCATAGGCCACACTCCTGACGATCGGAACACAGAACTTACATAGCAACTACACTCAGCCTCGGCAACGCTAGACGAGATGTAAAGAACATGTTCCAACACAAGTGCGAAGTCTTTAGTGAATAAAAACGGTGGGCATTTGGGCATCTCTGGAAAATCCATTAGGTAGACGTGTTTACGATCATGGGCTTTGATGCATGGGTAGATTATGATACAGATCTATAGGGAGAAAAACGTATATTTAGGGTAAAGAAGAAGGCATGGTGGAGAGAGGATGAGGGTGCAAAAAGATGGAGTGAGGAAGTTTCGTAAGTAAGATGAAGACGGTAAACCTGAGGGTATATAAGGACATGAGGATTCTGTATGTGCTTTACAAATGTGGGTGCATCACCGAAGCCACCGCTTACGAGCCGAGAGAGGGGAGACTTAAGGAAGTGACCAGACAAACGGACAAACAGACAGGCGGGAAGGCAGGCCAGGAGGCAGGCAGGCAGGCCAGGAGGCAGGCAGGCAGGCAGGCAGGCAGTGAAAAATGTAAGAGTGAAAGACAGAATGGGAGAATTAATGAAAAGTAAAGGCATGAAAGAAAGAAGACCCAAGAGGAAGAGGTAACGAGTGAAAAATGAAAGCTTGAAAGACAGATAAAGAGAAAAGTGAGAAGCGAAAGTGTGAAGGACAGAGAGAAAGAGACGGTGAATGAGAAAATGAAAGACATAGATGGTGAAAGTGCACCCCCCAAACAGCCGGAAATCAATGAAGCGATGAGGCAGAGGAAGACTGCACGAAAAGCACGGATGCGTCCATAGAAAGGTCAGGCAGAGATAGAAAGGAGAAGAGAATGAAAGAGAAAGAGAGAGAGAGAGAGAGAGAGAGAGAGAGAGAGAGAGAGAAGAGAGAGAGAGAGAGAGAGAGAGAGAGAAGGAAAAGAAATAAGACAACACAGACTTAAGAGGAGCAACGAACAAGACAAACAAATAAATAAACAAAGGAGAGGAAGAAATGAAAAGAAGAGAAGGAAAGAGAGAGACAAATGAAAAGTACAGAAAGAAAGAGAGATATAAACAGACTGAAGGAAAGGCTAAAATGGAGACAAAGGGCCTACGTTTACACAGGTGACAAGAAAGATAGAGACCGATAAATAAGAGCAGAATAGATGTATCAAAGGAATGGTTTAGACATAGGCAGTTGCGCTCTGAAAGCTGAAACTTACAGAGAGAGAGGCAGAGAGAGAGAGAGAGAGAGAGAGAGAGAGAGAGTGTGTGTGTGTGTGTGTGTGTGTGTGTGTGTGTGTGTGTGTGTGTGTGTGTGTGTGTGTGTGAGAGAGAGAGAGAGAAACAGGCGGGAAGAAAGGGTAAAATAGACACAAAAAGGAGTAACACAAACACATGTAACGAGAAAGCGAGAGAAAGAGAAAGAGAGAGAGAGAGAGAGAGAGAGAGAGAGAGAGAGAGAGAGAACGAGGAACAAGGACAAGATAGATGATAGATAAAGACAGCTGCCCTAAAAGTAGACACTCAGAGATAGAGCTAGAGAAAAACGGTGCGAAATGTGACATACGATACGAAATGTAAAGATGAAAAAAATAAACAAAAGAGAGAATGAGTGTATGAGAGAGAGAGAGAGAGAGAGAGAGAGAGAGAGAGAGAGAGGAACAAGGACAAGATAGATGATAGATAAAGACAGCTGCCCCGAAAGTAGACACTCAGAGAAAGAGCTAAAGAAAAACGGTGCGAAATGTGACATACAATACGAAATGTAAAGATGAAAAAAATAAACAATAGAGAGAATGAGTGTATGAGAGAGAGAGAGAGAGAGACAGAGAGAGAGAGAGACAGAGAGAGAGAGAGAGAGAGGAGACAGAGATGAGTAAAGTGAGAGAATGTGACATCATCAGTGATCAAAGATCTAGAGATTAAAGCAGAGAGAGAGAGAGAGAGAGAGAGAGAGAGAGAGAGAGAGAGAGAGAACAAGAAAGAGATAAAGAGAAGGGAAGTAGGAGAAGGAGATAATGAGAAGGGAAGTGCGAAAATGTAACATATAATCCACAGATCTGGAGGTGAAAGCGAAACAAAAAAAAAAAAGAGACGAGATAGAGAGAAGTAAAATGCAAGAATGTGACATATGATCAGAGATCTAGAGATGAAAGGAAAGAGAGGCGGAGATAACTTATTTTTGTGACAAAGAGATGTCCTGACATATGGAAACAAAAATAATAAAAAAATAGAAACGGGGATGACCTAGTGGAAATGGGGAGGAGGGAATGGGGAAGTACATAGCGAGAGAGAACACGAGAAAGAGCAAACTTAAATAATAGATGACAGCACTGGAGTTCGGACGATGGAAGAACAAAAATCTGGACATCGGTTGAAGAGAAATGTGCACAGCACAGCTTTGATTGACGATCCATCGCACGGGAAAAGTGCCTTGTCAGTCACTCCAACAAAGAAATGATTATGTCACCGACAGTTTCACAGGGAATTGTTGCCTTTTAATAATTCTGGAGAGACTTCGCACTGCCTTTTTTGCTTACGATGCAAGTATTTGTCGCTTTAGAAGGTCATTATATGTAGGACAAAACAGAGAGAAGAGAAAATGAGAGAATCCAACACATTTCTAGGAGGAAAATAAACTTTTTACTCATCTACACAATCGATAGCAGTGTCGCTTAAATCCGTAATTTATCCTCTTACTGATCCCTGTTTCCCACTATCCTTTCCTCTCTCTCTCTCTCTGTCTCTCCCCCTCAACCAAAAAAAAAAAAAGGCGCCTTAGTGAACATACGCAAAGTGACGTGATACGAGTGACTATACATTCGGAAGAAGAAACAGAGTCTGTTTCGCATTCTCTCTCTCTCTCTCTTTGCCCCTCCAAAAAAAAAAAAGGCGCCTAAGGGGCATACGCAAAGTCACGTGACACCGACTAACGACACATCCGGAAGGAGAAAGATCGTCTCACTGAATTGCCCGAGGGTCGCAGGGTGAGGGACTGTGCGACGGGGGAAAAAATTAGCCACTGGGACATTATTGGAATTCACTCACATGCATGCGTGAGTCATAATGCTGGACAGTCGGGGATGGGAAGTACTCACACACAAGTACTGTTTGCATCCCAGCGTGCATGCTTGAAATAGGGCGCCAGTGGGTTCACGAGTGTGTTGATAGCTGAAATGGTGTTGACATAAGGTTGCAGTGAGTGAGTGAGTGAGTGAATGAGTGAGTGAGTGAGTGAGTGAGTGAGTGAGTGAGTGAGTGAGTGAGTGAGTGAGTGAGTGAGTGAGTGAGTGAGTGGAGTGAGTGAGTGAGTGTAAGTTAACGCATGAGTGCAATATGTGTAAGTGTGTAAGTACAAGCATAACACAGATGAAAAAAGAGGGAAAGAGAGAGATATGGAGAGAGAGAGAGAGAGAGAGAGAGAGAGAGAGAGAGAGAGAGAGAAATCACCCGTACACTTTCACAGCTGAAGTCCATCTCGAGACCAAAATCTCCTCGCCCTCGGTCAACTAATCTTCTCCCATTACCGACCCTCGCTGTTCCACAATGTTGTCACCCCCAGCTTAACCCAGCACCCCGCCAGGATGGTGAGTAACTTCAGGGTTACGTTCCTTCCACGACAGAGAGCTCGATGGCTGATTATAGTGTAATGAGCCTTAATTTTCGTCTTCTCAGTATACTTAAGAGAGAGGGGGAGAAGGGAAGAAGGATGGGAATTAAGAAAGGGATGGAAAGAGTGTAAGAAATTCTGCAGATTCAGAACACGGACAGACTACATTTGTTAGGTATGTAGGCTAATAAAAGGAAAAAAAGAAATTAAAAAAGAAAGAAAGAAAGCAAAGAAAGAAAGAAACGAAAGAAAGCAAAAGAAATGGCAAGCAAAGAAAAAGAAAGCAACGCAAAGAAGGAGAGAAGAAAAGCAAACCAGAGAAAGAAAGAAAGAAGCGAGGCAAAGAAAGAAAGAAAGAAAGAAAGAAAGAAAGAAAGAAAGTAAAGTAAAAGAAAAGAGAGAGAGAGAGAAAGAAAGAAAGTAAGGGCAGAAAGAAATGCAAAGAGCAAAGAAAGACAGAAAAACAAGACAGAATAAAGAATGCAAAGGATGAAAAATGCAAAGAACGAAGAAAGAGAGAAAGAAACAAGAAGGAAATAACAAAAGGAACGCAAAAAATACTGCAGATTCAGAATGCTTACGTAATAAGAAAGAAAGAATGGAAGAAAGAAAGACAGAAGGAAAGGAATGCGTTGAAAGAAGGAAAGAAAATCAGTGGAAGGGAAGAATGAACAAAAAGGGTAAAGCAAAGCAGAGCACAGACAGAAAGAAAGAAAGCAAACAAAGCAGGTCAAAGAAAGAAAGAAAGAATGTAAAGCAGGGAAAGAAAGAAAGAAAGAAAGAAAGAAAGAAAGAAAGAAAGAAAGAAAGAAAGAAATGTATAACAGGCAAAGAAAGTAAGATGAGAAAAGAAAGAAAGAAAGAAAGAAAGAAAGAAAGAAAGAAAGAAAGAAAGAAAGAAATGCACAGAACTACCACAACTACATCTGTACTTTCGCCCATCAACAACCAGATAGAATAATCATTATCTTTTAACTGTGAATAACACTGGCCTCGAATTGTAGGCATGATGAACTTTAAAACTACAAAAGAATGTAACCCTAAGAATGTAACCCTAAGAATGTAACGGGAACAACAACCTTATTGTCAATTTGCCCGCTCCTTCTGTCATAGTGACCCAGCTTATTTATTATTTAATGCAGCCCCTGAACCTTTTTGTTACAAGGCAGCGCCTCTTTTATAATTAAGCTCACCGTCTTTCGCTCAAATGCAGGTGGCCTCTACACGCACGCAAAGGCTCATTTTGAATAATGCATCGTGTGCATAATGGTGCATGGGATTGCTACATCGGCAGAGGGCAGCGAGAAAATGTCTCCTCTCGTTCGGGAATGTTAAGAGGACAATCTGGGTTGAGCGGGGGAGAAGTTTAAAACTGCTTGCTTTGATAATGTTTATGGTGGGGAGCAGAGGCTTTATGTATAATAATCCGTACGTTAGTTACAGTACTGCATTAACCACAGTGAACACTACTAATGTTTTGGGAGTTTCCAGTGGTTACCGCAGTGCGTTAACTAACGCGAGGATTATGCATACGGTTTGTTGCAATTATTCGAAATAGCACGCCACTGAAAACAAACTATAAGTCATATATTTTGTTATGCTCATCTGGAGCTTTTACTGTTAAGGTAAACACCAGAAAAGAAATGAGTCTATAGGTGGTTTCGCAGATTTTGGTATAGCACTGAGACAAACATTTTCTTAGTTTTATTGTTGTCGTTGTTGTTGTTGTTGTTGTTGTTGTTGTTGTTGTTGTTGTTGTTGTTGTTGTTGAATGTCACCACCAATATATTTGATTGTATGACCCGCTGAGAAAGAAATTCATGGAAATAATAAGTCGGTAAGTTCAATACCATATGTTCATCCCACAGAAAATGATATATAGAATTTGTCACGCCATCAGTTTTGATTCTTACTAAACAATTATATCCCACTCAGACTTTGAACTCCCAACCCAAAACTTTGTTCCGTTAACAGGATTATACTTTCCAAAGGAATATTTGTCTAATACAAGGGAAGATCTTCATAAAAGGTCAATTGTGAAAGACAGTTGAGAAAGACTTGGGCGAAATCAAATCACTATGGACCACTTTCAATTATTTTGCATGCATGCTCATCCGGGCATCGCCAGTCACAACTCCAACAATCATTACTTCCGCCTTCTACTTTTTCACTGTTAGTGGAATATCATGACCGGTTTACATGGTGTGTTCCATCGGCTTCTATTAGCTGATGCGTCGTTTACTTTCGGAGGCAAAATTTGATGAAAGAATTACACAACTGTTCACACTTTGCTTAAACCGGAAGTGAACTCTATTGGAGTTGATAAATCAAGACCGTCGATTAATACCATCTTCATTTCTTTCTTTGAGGGGAACAGGCCTTGTGAGAAGGCTGGCCAAAACCAAAAAAAAAACAACCCCGCAACGCCTCGCAGCAATGCAACGTTTAGCTACGTGATCAGCACGAATGTGGGTATATACGAGGGGGGTTTAGAAGTCACTGGCCTGACTGTGAGGGATGGCGGTAAGAGATTCAAACGACATTCAATGTATTTCTTCTCTGTGACGCCACTTTATGCTCCGAAGCATTCCTCCCACCTCTACTCTACTCGGTTTTCACAAGTCCTTGAGAAGAAAAAAAAATCATCCCCCTTCCCAAGATTTCTTTTTCAGTTACACCACTGCTCTAATGATATCTTCATCGCTGTTGAAATGCTATCCTTTTATATGCTTTTTCAATCAGTGGTTTTGTTGTTTGTTTTTTTTTCCTCTGCGTAAGTGCATGACTCAGTATGTAGATGCTTAGTTAGATGCTGAGTTTCAAATTTATAGCTTAATTATTTTCTTTATAGTCTGGCCAATTACTTCTAAAGTTACCCTCGTAGACCAAACAAAGCATGGAACGAGTTAACTCATTATGGTGCTAGCGTCAGACTCGCTAATAGGCCAGGCTATAATACCAAAAAAAAAGTGTGCACAAGTAATCCAGATCTTTCGTCCAGACAGAACAATACCACATTATGACATGCCTCAAGTACATTTCTTGCTAGTTTGCTTTCACTGCAATCACACGAACGGCAAGGTAATATTGTGTGGTATGGTTTTCACGTAATGACCAGTAATTTGTGCTTGGCAGGGAACGGCGAGGTATCAAGCCAAAAAGTATACTGTATAGCTAACAAAGAGAACAAAAAGAGAGAAAGAACAGGGAATATTACGTAATGTTTGGAGTTCACAATTTCGAAGCCCCTTACCAAAAATTCAAATTCGTTGGGTTTTACTGCCCTTCCATTATTTTCTTTGCTTTCTTTCACCACATGGATATTTCAACATCGATGTTTTACACACTGATGTCGCACAATCTAGCCATGTTTCTGATGGATGTTTACACATTTCATTCTTCTATTCCCACCTGTTCTTTGCAATCACTGCACGGCTTAGTGTCGGGCCGATGCCAGAATGCCAGAATGCCAGAATTTTCAAGTAACACAAGTATCGAAATTATCATCTCTCGATTCTGATACGCAGTACAAGGCAGGCATTTTAAATCGTTTTACAATTGTTGAGGAGTTGGAAATTGATAACGGATCGTAAACTATCCTCGAGTCAATTTGATACTAGGGCATGTCGCCGCCAGAGCATGAAAGGGTTGAGGAATAGAACGGTAATCAAAATCCGTATTTGCGGTTTTGATACCGACATCGAAAATGCTAAGTATTGAAAATTGGACACTGAGAATCGTTCTTGGCCGTCATTAGAAAAGCTACCTTTGTTAGCGAATTAATCTGGTTCGTAAACAATCAACAAAGAAAGGTGTTTACACAACAGGTAAATTAATGTTCTGTTGTATCGCTCTTTGGGATTGAAATTAGGGTGTAGGTGGGTTTTTATCAGCTCCGTGTAAGAAAAGGATGTGCATATTTGAGGATTGGCTCTATGGAGTGAGTAAGAAGAGAACAGATGAGACCGTGGGTGGGTGGGTGAGTGAGTGAGTGAGTGAGTGAGTGAGTGAGTGAGTGAGTGAGTGAGTGGGTGGGTGGGTGGATGGGTGGATGGATGGGTGAGTGGGTGGATGGGTGAGTGAGTGAATGGGTGGGTGGATGAGTGAGTGAGTGAGTGAATGAGTGAGTGAGTGAGTGAGTGTGTGATTGACTGACTCATCGAATGAATGAATGAATGAATGAATGAATGAATGAATGAATGAATGAATGAATGAATGCATCAACAGTGATTCTGAGGAATAGCAAAATGTGAGCTGAGGAAATTTCATTCTTGCTGTCTACTTGAAAACTAAACTAGGGAAAAATTACTCATCCAGAATCTAGGCGCAGTGAAACCACATAGATCTACACCCAGACACGTGTTGTACTCGAGCTTTGCATAGCATTTTGGAGATAAAAAACAAAAGGAAGTGCATGTTGGCTGGATACAACTGGTACAGTACAGAGACTTTTTCCCCCCATCAGCACCACTTGTATAGGCTGCAACACAAAGACTGCATGAGATCACAAAAAGAAAATACTCTCGTTATACGCTACCGTTAGAGCACAAAGCAGAGAGACACTTGACCAGTGGTGACCCTATACCGCACGACAGCGATAGGGGTGAGTGTGTATGGAGTGTGTCAGGGACATGAAATGACATGCAAGGAGTGAGATAAGAGGTGAGACAGATGGAGAAGCTGACAGAAAGGCAGACAGTTAGTTAGTCAGGCAGACAGACAAGGGGACGGATAACGAGCGGACAGATAGACAGGCAGACAAACACACCGTTAACAGCCAAAGAGCCACATAAGGTATACAGGCAGTCAAATGAAGAGACACAGACAGACAGACAGACAGACAGCCAGACAGACAGACAGACAGACAGACAGACAGACAGACAGGATGGATCTGCTCGGACAAAGAATGGAACTGAGGGTAGGAGTTTCCAGCGCTCTCACAAATAGAAAGTATAGAAAAGAACAGCTTTTCTTTCCGTGATTCAACCCTGAATAGCGCGCGAAAGGCTAGGACATTTCGTAAGAAGAAAGACAGTTTCAAAGGTAGGACTAGCATCAGTGAAAGGACCAGGCACAGACGTATAGTGTTGGATTTACATACATTAGGAAATACACCAGAACTGAGAAACAGGGGGTCAGACAAGAGACGTGTTGAGTTCTGGGGATGTGCGCTATAAAACGTGATGCATGTATCTGGGGGCTTAAAAAAAACCAAAAGCACAACAAAAACTTTACTTAATTCAACATCCAGTAACTTCAAGACTTTAGATGAAACTGGAATGAAATTTTGGGCATACTAACAGACTAGTATCATCTGTGCTCTTTGCAAATTTCACTACTCTAGGTGTCATACTTTTGTCGCAGCAAAAAAGTAAAAGCATATATATCAAAACATGACACGCAAGGCCGATGTCTTTGGGCACTCGCTTGTCAAGCTTAATATTAGAGGTGTGCTATCAATCTTTTAGCTGTGACATAACCATAGCACTTAGAGTTATGAAATTTGCAGGACTAATGTGTGACAAATTTCAGATATTTAGTTTCGAATTAGCAAAATTATTAGTCCTAGGAATTAAGTGTTTTTTTTCCAGCTACGTACACACAACACAGTGATTTATCGTGGGCTTTCGCCTGACCATACGTCAATAGGAAACTCTCTTACTTGGAGATCGAGACAAAAGAAGATCTTCAGAGGAAGATACCCACATCTAACAAGTGTTTCGGCCTTTTTGACTTCCTGACACTCAAAAGGGACTGGGCCACACTTGGGTCATGACTCCCAAGTGTCCTTCTGTTGATTTTTTTTGTTTTTGTTTGTTCCCACCTCGGGAGGGATTTTGAAACCCGCAACCTCCAGTTAAACGTCAAGTATAAACGTGGCCGGTCTTATACATTGGTTACTCCCACATAAATAACGCCAATTGCTGGAAGGAATTCCGATTGAGACTCACACCTCTTGGTCCTGTATTGACGGACATTAGAGTTAGGGTTAGGGTTAAGGGTAGTGTTAGGGTTAGCTTTTAGGTTGTAATAGTACATTGTTAAACATAAGCTCTGGTTAGGGCCAGGGGTGTGAGACTCCTGAGGAGTTCCTTCCCAGGTTTCGATCTCCGCTCAGTCACCGTTGGCTGTGAGGCGCGTTTGGAAATCCTTCCCAAATGCCACATACACATATGCTAACGAAGATAATCATTTAGTATTTCTAAATATCAAATAGTAAACCGATATACAATATGATCTTAATTATTTCATATCAATATACCCCGCATTATATATGGGATATATGGACAATATCTGGAGACTTTTCCAAGATCATGTGAGATAAGTTGCCTCTTCTCTTAGCATGACCCTAGCCCTAAGCTCACCCCTATCTTGCTCCTACCCGTACCTCTAAACCTGCCCCTAACCGTAAGCCTGACATACACACGGGGAGCGTCCCACGATGTTTTTCAGAAGTATGAGAGTATTTTCACTTCCGACATTTCACTGATAAGAGATTAAAAAAAAAAGGCTTTAATCTGTTAAATGTTAAATTTCAACTCACCTTATCAGCCGGCATTGGTCTTTCTCTCTGTTTCTCTCTCTCTGTCTCTGCACCACCCACAAGTTTACTCCAAACAACACTTTAGAGAAAATTCCCACGACACAGTCGCCCCGGCATATAAACACACGCACACGTGAGCTCGAAATATCTTTTGTTTCGTTCGTATCTGGTTCTTGTACTCATCCACTGTGCTTTTTAACAATGCCCAGCAGTTACGACTGCTAAGTACAGATTTCTTTGTCACTCACAGAAAAATTGTTTTTCTTCTATCTTTTACTTCTTTGCTTTACTCACGAAGAAAGCTCACCCAACATTTCGCCCTAGCCAAGAGGGGAGGGAAGGGAAGGCACAAGTCGAGCGCATGCATGTTACAGCCCTCACGTTGAGTGAGTATTCCCCCGAATGATTCACGCCTGGCCGGCTCTTTCACGTTTCTGGCTTAACACAACATAAGAACAAAAAAGCATTCTCAAGCTGTTTCTTTTTGTTCTTCCTCTGCTATACACAGAATTGTGAGGCAGTTAAAATGCGCGCTAGGAGGAGAATACTTTGTAAGAAATCATTTAGAATTTTCACGAGCTTAATATAATCTTTAAGTATAAAGCGAGTTTATCATAGTGGTGTCCCAAGCTAACAACTATAACAATGATGATAATAAAACAACAGGCCCAGCGGCACAGCATAAGAATATAGCTTATTATTCCCCGAAATTCACATCAAATAATTCACACAGTGCAGTTCACATCTACATAATCTCTAGACGTAGTCTTAAATAATCCCAGGTTGAAAAACACAGATAGCTCGTATTACTATCCGATATGTTTTCCTTCTGCTCTGCTTCTCATTACTATTAAGTCAAAATGCTCAAGACCACAAAACCCATCTGCACTCAATAGTATTACTTTCTGACTCTGCAGGATTAATGGATATTTTTCTTAATAGGTAAACAAACACTCAGGCAATGGATATTTATTAAATTAGACTAATAACAAAACATTTAGATCCGTAGTCTATCTTGCTTTCCTTCTAGCATCTTCTGTTTTCTTTGTCTTAATGCCAAATCCAGCTTTTCCTCCTCGCATTTAAATTGTTAAAGAATGACTTTCCAGTGAAAATGTGTGTTCAACATAGCATCCCCACCTAAAAGCCAAAACGGCCTTCACACACAAAATCCCTAAAATTTACAGGTCCATTATCAAATCAGCAATATAAAGTCACATGCCCATAAATTTCTTTCAGTGTTTTTTGTAGCACAGATATTCATCGGTTTTCTTTACCGTACATTCTGAGCTAGATATTCACCTCAGTTATAAATAATGTGCTCTTGACCACACAGATAATCCACTCTATGGAAACATAAATCCACTGGCGTCAACTACTGTAATTTCACTATGGCAGAAAACGAGTGGTTCGCATCCACGTCTCTCTGTACACAATAAAATCTCTTAGTCATATCAATATTTTCCCAGTATGGTCTGCGTGATTTTCATGATGATGAAGTATCAGTTCCCGACTGCAGCAACATCCCGTCGGTCGTCTGCTGGCGAAACTGCCAACTGCTGCCTCCAACCATTCACCACCACCACAACAATGTGAGGGAGAAGGAGAGAAAGAAAAAGCCGTGAAGGCCGGGTAAAAAAATACCCGCAAGAGAGGATGAGGAGAAAACTAAAGAAAACAAAAAGCGCAGAGGGGGAGAAAGGGTGAGGTGGAACCAGAGACGAACTGCATGACAGAAGGGAAAGGGAGGGGAATGGCGGGTGTGTGTCGGGTTGGGAGGGGAAGGGGGGTGAATGGATTGGAGGGGGTATAAAAGGACAGAAGAGGGAACGGGAGGGAGAGAAAGCAGAAAAACCCCTGTAGCGCACACGCATCCACCACATATACAAAGGCTCTCTCTCTCTTTCTCTCTCCCCCTCTCTCTCTTTCTCACACACACACACACACACATACACACACACTCATACACACAAACGCACGTGCACACATCATCAGGACCCAGCACTCACTCACAAATCTTTCCTCGAGTAAAAAGTTATTAATGAAAGAAGGGCGGACAACGGAATAGCCGGAAAACCAGCAAGAAAAAAAGAAGAAAAAACAAAAAGATTTATGTCGCAAGCTGACACCCCTCTCTTTCTGCCGGTGCGGTTGGGATACCCCGCAAGCCATTGGCCCAAATATTGATCGGGGTACTCTCATTCCGGCATCGTAGGGTGTACCAGATCGGTCACAAAGACGAGGCGCCGTGGACGACGGGAAGGGGAAGCCTTAGGGGTGAAAGCGAGACGGGGTGGGAGAGGAGGCGATATCGACCCGGCCCGGCGTTTGCTCACACAAAGAGAGGACGATTTTTCATGTAATGTTGCTACGCCAATATTGAGGATTTCTCTAAGAGCTCGGCGTACCCATAGATGATCTGTAGAAATTAATGTCTCCTACTTTGCGACAGGCGGTTTCTTAGAGAGACGCCTCAAATCTTTTGTTAAATAATAAGCTCTGTTGAAATATGATTGGCTCAGGAGGGTGTAAAAAAAAATAAAAAACCCTGATGGCGAGTGTAAAATAAGAGAGTTAATGATTGCCTCACTCGTTACCGAGACAGATTTTTTTTTTTTAATTCAATAAATTTTGTGAAACTGTTACAGGAGAGCTTTAATTCTGTCTTGCGAATGATATGACGTTGACAGAACTTGTGAATATTTCTTAATTGGCTGTGGATTCTCTCTTTCTCTCTCTCTCTCTCTCTNTCTCTCTCTCTCTCTCTCTCTCTATCTATCTATCTATCTATCTATCTATCTCTTTCTCCCCTCTCTCTTACATGGATTTGAGAGCTGCTTTTTTTTGTGTGGGGGAAGAAGAGAGGAGATGCTTTCGACATAGTTGTCCATCAGATCAAATTTTAATGCTCTTCGAAGAAATGTCTGTTCATCGATTTGTCTATCAACGAACTGTCCGCCGACAAAGTGTTCAGACCCCACTCTACCCCATGATATATAGTTGGACAATCCGTGTAGGTATGAAGATGCCAATAGCACCTGGCATAAAAATATGCAATTTCAAATAGTCCTTATAAAATCAGAAAACTGACCATAGGGAGGGGGAAAGGGGTTGGATTTGAATTTCAAAGGCTTCAATAGGTGCAGTACATTTGTAGACTCATAATATGTNCACCTGGCGTAAAAAAATGCAATTTCAAATAGTCCTTATAAAATCAGAAAACTGAGCATAGGGAGGGGGAAAGGGGTTGTATTTGAATTTCAAAGGCTTCAATGGGTGCAGTACATTTGTAGACTCATAATATATGAGGTTTAGCCACTTAAGTTAAACTTTGTGGTTGTTGCTAGGTGGTTAAGGTTACCTTGTTTACTGAGTAAAAAGGTCTAAATTATTAGGTGGCCTCCTTCACTGCCTAAGCTTTCAAAATCTAATTGGTTTAGGGGCATTTTTCTTTGTGTCAAAATTTGGAAGAAGAGCTAAACAACATGTCTGGAAATTATATTTTGGCCTGGGACCCCTGGATAAATTAATGAGAGATGTAAGACCTAATACAGCGAACAGTGAAAAAAAAACATTGGCACCTTCACACTTGTAATGTGCAAGTCAGTGTATGGGTAAAACTATTCGCCAGGTTTGCAGCGTGCTAAGTATCAGTTATGGATATCAGTTTCCGCAGGTCCAACACCACACCACAGGCTTCCCCTTTTAAACCAACCCGTTTACACGTCCGCATCTCCTTTTTTTTATTTTTTTGTTCTTGAAAGCCTAACTAACCTTGAAAACGCACCTGAGCATCTTAAGGAAAAACCAGCAGGAAGAAAATTAAACCACAGGTATGAAGATGCCAGTGTTTTTGTTTTTGTTCCACTTTCACCAATACATCCCTATTAGCGTAATGAGTCAGAATATTTTTACACAGGCATTCTTTTATTCTTCATTAAAAGTTTCACACACAAAATATGCGCAAAGACCGAAAAGATTTTGAGCTTTCTGAGCAGAAATAATATGACATAAAATTTAAGACTCTTTCACTCAGTAAACACAGTGACAGTATACCATTAACAACAACCAGAAATTTTTGAAATGAATGGTAAAACTACTATAATCTATAATCAATTCCCAGCCATTCAGGGTCTTTTAAAGTCAATTCAAGCCCCCATTCCCCATCTCCGTGATCCACTCTATGACTTAAAGGGCTACTTAAAACTCCATATCTTTTTGCCAGGTCCATCTGACATCTTCATATCTATAGACGGATTCACTGACACTACAGTATTCTGAGTAATCAGTGTTATCTAGTATTGAAGGGATGAGAACTAGACTATAGTGGAACTCCGCTAACACATCCATCCTTTTGGATCAAATTTCAACAGTAATAAAATCAAAGAACGCTCAAAGGATCAGTACATTCAGAAATGTAGGGCAGATGGTAGCAATAGTAATAAAGGTAGAAGTTATTTACTACTCAAACATATTTGGAATTTAGAAAATTATTTTAGCCAGTTAGAGCCCCAGGAAATAAATAACCTTTTCAAGTTTAGAACTGGTAATCATAAATTTCCAGTAGAACTAGGTAGATATAACGACATTGAATATAAAGACCGTAAATGCAATCTATGTATGACTGACGTCGGCGATGAGTTTCACTATTTACTATGCTGCCCAAACTTTAGACCTGAAAGAAATAGATATTTACCAATAAGATTTTGCAGTAGACCAAATGTACCGAAATATATTGAATTACTCAGAACAAATAATATTGAAATCCTTAAGAATGTATGTAAATTCGTAAAATGTTTGCTGAATGGCGTGAATCCGTAGAATGATGATATTTTTTTATACATCTTACCACCATTAATATTATCCTTCATATGATAGATAAGCATAAATTTTTCATTTCAATATGTTAGTATGTGCCCTCAGTGTTCACCATTTTGAAATGTATTTTTGTATTTGTTTGCATTGCTCTAGTGCAGAACTCTACCAGAGCTAATAAACAGAATTGAATTGAATTGAATTGGAGGTTTGTTATCAGAAGTTTCGTGTTATCCAGAGAGCTTTTTATAAGGAACCAAGCAGTTAGGACTTTTGAATGAAAGTGTGCTAGGCATGTGATGACATGAATTCCACTGTATTTCTATATCTAGAATTACAGTTTACTCTCTTGTATTAAATCGTACTACACTTGGTGGCAGACCTTGCTCAGCCATGCTATGTGTGACAGAAAGAGGGCGTAAAGATATGGGTCATGTAATTAATGCATGTATTAATGAATTCTAGCCAGAATGCGCATGTGTGCGCCATGTTCCAGCACTACTCAAGATTTATTGATGGCAACACCAGGAGGGCAGACAGGCCTGACCCTTTTTTTTTTTCATATTTTCTTAAACCCAAGTTGAACATCCTGCCACAGAGATTAATTGTCAGCCAGCTCATTTACAACATCCGCTCATAATTAACCGTTCCGAAGCAGCCAAGTAGGACAAACAATCCCGTATTTACTTTGGCCGGAGAGTGAGCTAAAAAAAAAAAACGCGAATAAATGAGTAAAGCTTATGGTTATTGGAAAACAAAGCTGCAGAGTAAATGCAAAATGAATGTCAGCTGGCCTTGTTAACAACGTGAACACTTTTTCTACTTTTAAAACAGATTCTCTAGAAGGTCAATTCACTGATGGAAAGCTCAAATTTAGTTGCTTCCTTACTTCCACTCTCCCCTCCCCCGGGGGACCCTTCCA
>JAWQUT010000245.1:912172-930026 GCA_033807755.1 Ellobium chinense
ACGCGCACATATGCACGCACGCACCCACACACACACAAACACACACACACACAAACATACACACACACACACACATACAAAAAGACACACATACACACACACTCACATGCGCACACACACACCCACAGACAGACACACATACACACACAAACAGACACACACACACAAATAGACACACACACACACACACACATACACACACACACACACACACACACACACACACACACACACACACACACACACACACCGTAAAGCGAATACAAGCAGGCCACGGTCTTTCATACATGTAATAATATAATCATTTTCCAGGCTACGTGTGCCGGAATGACGTTATTTGAACGTACGTGAACATCAAATCTAAGTTCTGTGTATCTAATATTATCGATTTGATAAAACAATACAAGACAATAAGTATATTTTCCCGCTGTTCTTACACAACACACGGAAATGAAACGTGATGATAATAATGATAATGTTGCTGCTGATGATGATCACAACAAGCGAAATAAACATCTCTACTTTCATTCCATTTGTGAAACAAAACAAATGTATTTCGGGGAGGGGCTTCATTGAAGGCAAAATGATATGATTTCATAGGTCGTTGAGAAGCGAGGCGCTTTAGGGCAATTGCCCCACCTGCTTCATGATTAATCTGGTCTTAGTGTTACCATATCTACAAATAACAGTAATATAAGAATAAATTAGCCTATATGGGGCTTTCAGCTACACAATTACCAACTTTGCCGTCATGTTATGCATAATATGATGATTCATTTCATGACAAAGTCTCCTCCAACTCACTGACCTACAGTACAAGTACATGTCTTCAGTATTGTTTATAAAGAAACGATTCCGACAATGGCGAAGACAACAACTCAGGTGATGACAAAGGTGATGAGGATGTATGAATAAGTCCTTTATACAACAATGACCTGTTATATCAGTTGTACAACTGGAAAGATCTCTACATTAATTACTCGTTCTTTCTTCCAATGGCTCCTGCACCTATTGTCTATTAAGCATTTCCTGAAACCTTGATTTCTTGTCATTTAATTGCAGTTGGAAGGACAGACAGACAGACAGACAGACAGACAGACAGACAGACAGACAGACAGACAGAGACAGACAGACAGACAGACAGACAGACAGACAGCAGGCCAGCACGCAGATAGATAGACGGACAGACAGATAGATAGATAGATAGATAGATAGATAGATAGATAGATAGATAGATAGATAGATAGATAGATAGATAGATAGATAGATAGATAGATAGATAGATAGATAGATAGATAGATAGATAACAACGATGAAGACAGAGCAAAGATCCAAACAAATGTACGGTACATAATAGGCTTAACAAAAACCAGGATGTTAACACGGTACATTTAATGAGCAAGATTCTACATACCTCAGGCAGAAATTAGACAGCGACATTTCTCTGTGTGTATCCATCAACTGTCACATAGAATCTAAAACATGTCACTCCGGTAAATAAACAACACTAATGAGCGTAATTAATATCAACAGCGGCGTCATCAAAGGTTACTCAAAGCGAGGACGGGAGACAGGAGTCAAAGCTTTGGGTTTTCTTTCTTCAGGGGCGGAGAAGGAGACTACAGTACCATGTCCTGGTACAGCAACAGCGAAAAAAGGGGGCGGATGGCGCATATTCCCATCGGCGAAGTTTATAAGGTGAAGAGAGATAGAGAGAGGAGAAGAAGAGGAGAACCAGAAGGTGGGATAACAGAAGAAAATAGAAGAAAAAAGAAGAGGACTGACAGTGCACGTAAAATGGAGTAGTAGGAGACCGTGGTGGGGCGGGAAGGGGGGGGGGGGGGGGGNGGGGGGGGGGAGAGGAAGGAGGGCGATTTTAAGGGCGAAACGAAGGGATGTCTCAAAGTTTACTTCACCCCTAGGCGCAAGATATCCTTGACCCGCGACTGAAACAAACAGAACTTGCGCATTAAACGATGGGATCTTTCACCACCGTAAGACTTACATTAACTTTGCATGTTGAACGCTGCTAAGGATGCATCCAGCATAAATGTAACTTTTTTTACGATGGTAAGAGCTCTCATCGTTAATGCGCAAGCTCTCAAATGGCTGAATTAGACTGACGTCATCTTGTAATTGCCTTGGAAAATCTTCTTACTTGCTTCCCTCTAAAAATGGTCGGCACTTTAGTACAACCTACAGAATAGTGGTTTTGAGAGAAGAGAGAAGGAGGTCTGTCACTGCTCGTGTGTGCAAACTTATGGATCCCGAACAACTAGATTTGGTAGTAATTAAGAACGACTATAGGGAGAGGAGTGAAATAGATTTAAGCTGCTATCATTTATTTTGTGGAACTCTTTCTCCAACATCACGTTCCCCCCGTCATGTTTCCATGTCGGACTCATAATCCCAAGTAAGTCTGTACATAGAGTATACAGAATTCTTACGTTAGTTAACGCACTGCGGTAATCCCGGGAAACTCCAGAACATCACCAGTGTTTATTGTAGTCAACCCAATGCGTTAACTGACATATGAAGTTTTTCATTGCAAAACGCATTATACACCATTCGGGGGTTGTGGCAAAACAGACTAGATACAAAGCATATTTTTATGTGAAAGGCGAAATTTAAGTCTTAAATAATGTAGATCAAATGTCCTTCTATGGCATGGAAATATACATGTATACTAAATACTCCTATTGCTACATGAAGTATGTAGAATAAGCTGAAAAATCATATTGGTGGATAACGCGTTTTGTCATGAAACCCTTCCTATGGAGTAATATGTATCTGGCCACTGTGGTGAACGCACTGCGGTAACCACGGGCAAACTTCCAAAACATCAGTAGTGTTCACTGTAGTTAACGCAGTGAGTTATTAACTAACGTTTGGATTGTGTGTATGGTCACGCTGGTCTTAACATCACGAAGTCAACGCTTCTGGTCGTACCTGACAATAATGATAAACAACCAGTTAGCAGGACCAACTACTTGTAAAGGCTTTCCGTTTCGAATGACCTCTACCAGCGTCTACACAGCGGCGTAATTATATACACACAAAAAAATAACCATAACAGGAAGTGTAGTTAAGAGTGAAGTCCGGATCCAGAAGGTGAACTTGCGTTCTATCCAAAAAAAAGTAAATGGAAACACAGCTTCCTTCTCCTACCCCCTCCACAGAAAGTCTAATGTCACCCCCTCTCCCCTTTCCAAAATAAACCATATACAAACATGTTAATAATGCATTTTAAAATACTGTAACTTACGGCAAATTCTCTACTCATGCCAAGCCAAAAAAAATTAAAACGTTCTACGCCATGAAATGACATCCACATACATGAAAGAACGCACAGCTTGTGAGTGCACATAAGTGCTCACTTCTTGTGTGTATAAACTAACGTCCGTGTTGTGGTATAACATCGTATGCCACAAACTTAACTTATATGCAAACAATCTGATATCGTTTTGTTCAGAATTTAGGCCAACTCTGATGATGGCGAATTCATCCCCAGGCTCCAAGCTTAAAGACAGGACAAGTTCATGAACAATACGTCTCTTCTTGCCAATAAATAGATTTCACACCATCCCATGTTTCTCCAAACCTCATTTGTCTTGTTGCCAGTCAAAATGAGGCTTAAGTCGCTTCTTGAGTATATTACATTATTAGGATGACATGGAAGTTTAATGTGTGTACTTTTATTTGGTGAAAATAAGACACAACAAGTTTGATCTAGCTGTAGTATGGCCCGAGATATAGGTGTCTGGAATAGCAGTAGGGAAGGGCATCACCTCATGCAATGGAAACAATTCTAGAACAACCGCGATTGTAGAACCGTTTTATGCTATATTATTCATACGACAGGCCACACACACACAAAAAAACCCCAACAACAACTCACATTTATCTACAGTTACTCATCATTTGCCCATAAAAATCAATGTTTTTGTGTATGGAAATGACTTTACTCTCCATTTCCACGACAAACAAAAAATTGAAACCCGTTGGTGATGACCCTATTCATATTCAGAGCCTGTTCTCTCAGTGCCTGGTTAGCGACAAAAGCCACATTTTGATTCAAGTGGAAATTTTAACGACGCTTTATTTCAGCGTGGACGATATTGCAGGCCCACGCAAAACATGCATGAAAGTAAGTGGGTAGTAGAGCAAGCCAGAGCACCACGGTGTAACGTTGAAAGTATATTCTTAAGAGGAACATAAATATATAGACTAGGATCGAGTGTGTTGACGTGTGCTGACCGTAAGTTTTGGAGAGAAAGAAGGTCACGGAGGGTGGACATGACTTTTCATATCGCTAGACTTAGGGATTAAATAGTTAAAATGTGGAGATTATTTAGTGATTGTGGCTGTCTGTAAGTAGGCATGTGTGAGGAAGGAGGTTCAACAAGTTAGAAAGTTGGGAATTATGAGAGAGAGAGAGAGAGAGAGAGAGAGAGAGAAAGAGAGAGAGAGAAAGAGAGAGAGAGAGAGAGAGAGAGAGAGAGATGGCTGATGGAAGCTGTTATCCTAAGTTGTCGTAGAGTCGCACAAGGACAAACAGTTGAGCAAGAAAAGAGACAAAATATGCAGAAAGACAGACAGACCGGTAGGCAAGCAAATAGTGAGTTGAACGAATGGACAGGAAAACAGCAGCTTTTCAAACCAACATATCGACAAACTGACAAGCTGGCAAACCCACGTACAGGATACAAGCAGAAAACAAAATAAAATAATATACTATAGGGTGTAATTGCAAACTTTAGGTTGCCTGTACGACAGACATCCACCATTACAATTATAACCAACAGGAAGTTATGGGAAGTTAGGGGACTGAACGAGCGTCTAGGTATGAAGATGCCAACAGCATCTGGCATTTTGATCAATTTTAAATAGTCCCTACAAAATCAGAAAACTGGCCATGGGGAGGGGGGTAAAGGGGTTGGAATTGAATTTCAAGGCTAAGATAGGTGCAACTACATTTGTACACTCAGAGTAGGTGAGGTTTGGCCATTCAAGTATAAACTTTGTGGTTGTTGCAAGATGGGTAAGGTTACCCTGTTTACTGAGTGAAAAGGCCTAAAATACTAGGTAGCCTCTAACTGGTTTAGGGGCCTTTTTCTCTGTGTCAAAACTTGGAGGAAACGCTAAACAACATGCTTGGAAAGTATTTTGGCTTGGGACCCCTGGGTAAATTAATGAGATGTGTAAAACCTTATATACTCAACAGTGAAAAATACATTGGCATCTTCATACCTCTAGTTTAGCATGTCCCTCATTACTACATGTATATATATGAACCTTCTTTCAGTGCACCATTTCAAGTGCTTCCTCCAGGCGTCATTACTAAATATGGCTATAATATCAGCTGCCACATGTTACGATTTCAGACTAATTACTGATAACAGCCATAATCATCTCTGACATCAAACAGCTGAGTGGGTTGACAGTCTGACTACTGTAAAGTTAACTATGTTTGTAAACGAAATGTTTCAGGATGTCGCTCCGATATCGATCTTTCAGTCCTCTATCAGTTTCCACCAACTTTTATTGCCTAATTGCTTGTAACAGTGATAATGATTTCTGACATCAAAGAACTGAGTGGCTTGACAGTCTGACTCCTATAAAGTGAACCATATTTATAAACGGAACGAAATGTTCCAGGATGTCACTGATTTTCATTTTTCTATCAGTTTCCACCTTCTAATATTGACTAATTACCGGTAACTACTAAAGCTGTTACTGGCATCAAGAAACTGGATAGGTTGACAGTCTGACTACTGTAAAACTAATCCTGTTAATAAACACAATGCCTGAAGTTGTCTATCTGATATGGTCCTCTTAATCCTGTATCATTTTCCACTTGCTATCATGAATAATAGTGGCAACAATCATTCTGACTTCTTACTGAGATGATCGAGAGTCTGGCTAATATAATGTGAACGGTTTTTGTAAAGAAAAATGTTTTTGTTGACACTTGTTCCCCTACGTTTCCAAGGGGAAGAGGAAAGGAGTGGAGTGGAGAAGAGAAGATAAGAGAAGAGAAGAGAAGAGAAGAGAAGAGAAGAGAAGAGAAGAGAAGATAAGAGAAGAGAAGATAAGATAAGATAAGAGAAGAGAAGAGAAGAGAAGAGAAGAGAAGAGAAGAGAAGAGAAGAGAAGAGAAGAAAGACGATGTAAGAAAGTGTGGAGAATAGAGGAGAGGGAACAGGAGAAGAGTTGACAGACAGCAGAATAAAAGAGAGAAGAAGAAAAGAAAACCTGAAGGGAAGTGAGAGAGGTGTTGAAAAGAGAGAAGGCCATAGAGGATGATAAGTAGTGAGGAGGCTGGGGACGGGATGACGACATATCGGCAGAGGTCAAGGTGGGGAAGGGAGTTGGCTTTTCTTCTTTTTTCTGCCTCTAGGTTCATACAGGACACTTTTATTACTATTTGGAGCTTCTGTCATAAAACAAAAACTCATAATCTAGGATTAGACTAACTACTGGTAATTGCCTATCAAACCGTGCTTTAAGTGCTAAGGAAAGGTCAATGAGAGGTCAACTACACTCGGTATGAAGCTAGTCACTGCTCTCCTAATAAGTTCGTTCAGCGGGAGGGCAAGTGGCACAGACTAGTCACGTGCATGCACAGACGAACCCGCTGTGGCGACCACCTGTACACTGGGACCACCTCCTGAAGCGACCATGTTTCACAGACAACGACCACTCAAATTTCCAATTATAGTCAACCTCCATATGCTAAATCTCTGTCTAATGTGACTGCATTTTCTCATGCCCTGTAAACTCTAAACCATAAGGAAAAAAAACCCAGTAAATAGAGTGACCATTGAAAGGCTACTCTGAAATCTTATAAGGCTTTTCAACTGTTTAGCAGTTACTCATATGGATTAAAAAGATTACCATTGTGGTCTGAATGTACACCGTTTATCTTTTTGAACCGATACATCACTGCTCAAAGCTACGCTTATATACCCCACCCTCACCCCCACCCCCAAAGGCCCTTTTCAATCTTACTGAATTTGGAAAAAGGGTGGGGGGGGGGCAGATACAAACACAATAGGAAGGACTGAATTCTGGGGGAAAAAAGGCCAAACAATATTGAAAATTTTTTTAGAAAAGAAATGAAAAGAATGAAATTATGGTTACCTGAGAAAGACAAACTCCATGACCAATACAAAAACAACACTGATAGAAATATCAACATCAACACCTTCACTTGCTTCTACTCACCCTCAGCATTCTCTCTATCTGTGCTCAGATTCGGATAAAAAACACTGTCATCCCCCATACAATCCACATCTCCCTTGAAAGCATCCAGTGCTGCAATCTCTTCTGGCTCAAGATAGTCATTCAGGACTTCGTCCAACAGGCTGATATACAGTTGTGATTCTTCACTGAAAAGGAACAAAACAGTGGATTTTGTGGAGAATTCAAGTATGAAGGTGATGGAGGAATAAAGTACCTAAACTGAGTCTATGAGTTGTTATACACACAGTCGGAGAACTTCTGGATCATACCTTGTATTTAGAGGGGGCTTCATGTTTCACTCCAATTAAGCCATTAGCTAATCTTGTGCTACCAAGTAGGCCATTACTGCATTAGCCAATCTTGTGCTACCAACTAGACTATTACCCAGGCTTGTGCTACCAACAAGGCCATAAGCCAGTCTTATGCTACCAACTAGGTCACTACCCAGTATTATGCTACCAACTAAGCCATTAGTCACTCTTGTGCTACCAACTAGGCCATTAAGTCCAGTGTTAATTCCAAGCATCAATAAATAAACCCAACTCACTCTTCTTCCTTCTTTCTCTTGACCTCCTCCTCATCCATGCTGACCACACATGTAAGTGTGACAAGCATCTTCTCTTGCCTCCCCTCAATATCCAAGGCCAGGTCTTGCAGGTAAGCCTGATACATTCTGTGACTGACTTTCACATTCTCCACTTGCTTGAGAGCAAGGTATCTCCTTGCCACTGTAACATAATGATGTGACTAAATGGGTGAGACTGTACAAACTTTACAAAAGGAGGAAGAATAGGAACTGATAATTAACTCACTGATGACCGAAGATGTTGATGGTACACAGCACGAGTACCAACGGTGTGCCTTGATGTCATCTTCCTGGCATCAGTTTGATTATTAATTATATAATGAGATGTCCTGCACATTAACTAGGCCAGTCCAGCTCTCAAATGCTGTATGTCTTAGACTATTGTTGGAAACTGTACAATTCTGATATAAATCCACATGATTTGAAAAGCAATCTTAAGTCAGTTAAGCCATTACAAATACAGTATTTGGAAAGTGTGCCAGCTACATATTTTACATCCCCTCCTGTGAAAGATCAGTATTGAAAAAGGGCCAAAGGCACTTCATTTTACCATGATCATCTTATAAGGATAAGGAGAGTTTCACTCATATTTTCCTCAGTCCATCCATTTGTAAAGTGGAACCTAGCTATAGGCAGTAAAAGTGGTACTACTAGATCCCCAGATTAATGAGAAATTTCGAAAGTGACCTCGCTTGCAGGGGTAATAATAATGTGATGTCATATGAAAGGAGAATGCCTGGGCATGAGACTTCTAAACTTCATTATCACTATCAGTATCTTCATCTTTATTATTATTGATGTTCTTCAACATAATACCTACATGACTGTACTTTGACCACCTTTCTGTGAGCTTCTGCTTCTAACTTGTCCAGCTGCTTCACATCACTTTGCTTGAGGAATATCTTAGTCTTCCCAGTCTGGTATTATAATAAAATTGATGTTAATGTTAATGGTGTTGGTGATGATGATGACAAAGACCCTCTAAGATGAAGATGCAAGGAATCCTGCCTACTCCCCCATACTAAACCCAACCACCCACACCCCCCAACCCCCATCCTCCTCACTAATCTTTGTGTTTTTCTTTTTAATGTCTCTTTTCACTTTGCAGTCCTTCCTAAACATGTCTCAGTGGTTCTCACAACATGTACTCCTTTCCCTACCCCAGATTTAATACCCCTGTTTGAACAATAATTACAGACATCTCTCTTCGCTAACCTTGCAACTAACTCTAACTCTGTACTTAACTCTAACCCAGGACACACCTGGGAGAGCACCACAGGTACCAAGATTTGACCAAATGGACATTTAAATGCTGGTAGAGTGAAGTGATGATACAGTGCTTGACAACATGAGTACCAAATGAAAGTTGACACTTCATAAGAGGGCCAAGTAGCAATCCTTTGCTCATTCAAGTTTGCCCTTAATCAGTCTCTGTTCTCACAGAAGCTTCTGCAGGAGTCTTTGACCACACGAATTCTTATTACAATCAATTTTGTTATGCATATGAATCATATGAGAAATGAGGTAACAGAATAATAAATGAAATTATGCAGCAGGATCTGATGAGTTCAAACCTCACATGCTTGGAAATTCACAAATTCATTGTAATGTTCTAGTTTAGAGTGCCCTGTTTCATCAACATTTGAAAAGATTTTGTGCACTGCAGTCACAACATAGTGTCTAAGTTTCTTTTACCTGAGTATATCAATGTTGCCAAAATGTGGCTTTGCTGCATTTACATCATAATTTACACGATAAGAGGGGGCACTGGAGTGAAAAAGTAATTAACTTAATAAGGCTGTGGTGCACAATGTGTTAAAATTTATTTACATACTCGAATATCTCATAAACTTGAAAGTATGGACTGGTCCTCTGGTATTAAGTTCATGAGGTTCTGCAGAAATGTAACCTAAAAATTAAAAAATTATTACCTTATGCTGAGTAATTCCACATTTGTGTAGCAGTTTCAGAGTTACCTTCAGAGGGTCAATAGTGTCTTGCTCTTTTGTTTTCATGGATAAGCTTGCAAGCACTGGATACCTGAACACATTCAGAAATTGTTAATACATTTTAAATGGTCTGTATAAAATTTGTATACAATTAGTGAAACTAAAAGCACAACCACCCCTCAGATCAAGCCTTTGAGTGTGTGATATCAATGGTTTTGTGTTATCCAGTGTGCTTTTCATTAGGAAACAAAACAGCTGGGACTGTTGAGTGGGATTATGCTGAGAAGCTAATTGTGTTAAGCATTGTTTGTATTATTAAGAAATCCCATTGTACAGTGTTCTCTTCTTTTATAATTCCCCATAATTAAGATGGTGTGAGTTCACTCAACTACAGAATTGAGCTTGGCTAGCTGAATCTCTGTGCTTGAGTGGGGCCCCTTACCGTGCATATACTAATATTGTGTGACCGGCTGGCAAGATATATGCTATTCTACTATTATTAAGGGGCAGGAGTGTGAACCCAATCTGATAAATTTCTTGGCTGTTACACATTATCCCGAGAATTTGGGAGTTTTTATCAAATTACTGTGGAAGATCAATTTTGAGAAGAAAGACCAAAAAAACCTACCACTAGAAACTTTCCTGTCCCTACCCAGGATTGACCCAAAGGTCTCTCAACTTGCAAGTTTGAATGTGCTACTACTGCACCACAGGATGCTAACATCACAGCAATTTAATCTTTTAATACACATTGCCTGAATATTGTTCCCTAACCTCCACAGTAAACCTAGCATTTACCCATGATCCTGACACACTTTCCAATTGCTCACAATTGTACAGGAAAACAAGATTCATCAAAACTACTCACAGAGTTAAAAACTGTTGATAGGCTGCTCTCAATGCATAGCCTTGCTTTCTAATGTGGACGGTTTCATTTACACCTGTGTACTTGAGCTGTGTCTTGACGACTTCTCTAGTTACTACCAATGGTGATTTTTCTTTGTTTGGCTTGATGCATTTGATGAAATGGCACGATGAGTCTTGGATTTTTGTCATTAGCTCCGATAGTGAATTCTGTGAAAGGAAAGGTGAAAAACAAAGTGGTTAATGAAGATCTACTGTTGCTATCTCACAGAAAGTCCACAGATTTATAATGTTTTAATTTCTTTAAATTTTCCCATGAACTTGTATGTCGCCTATAATAAAATTTTAACAGAATAATCCAAAGTATTCATAATAACGGCAGCAGTAGTAATGGTAACAATATATAATGATACCATCAATAGAATTAACACCTAATCTTATAGTATCACAAAATCATACATACAAACTTTACTTATAATTAGTGTGGCAGCAAAAATATATATATCCATATTTGATTGATAACTAACCCTGCTTATTTTATATCTAGTCATAATCATGAAATACCTTAATATACACAAACATGTGCCACTCTCTCATAAACTCTCATAACACAAACATCACAAACACACACATATGTAAGTGAGCAAAACTATTCTGTTTAAACCATTGCCTGGGAATTTCTGGGTGTCCCTCGCTGTATTGTGTAAGAGATGAAAGAAGGAGCTTTAGGGTATAAACTTCAAAACCGATAGTCCCAGGGAGGGCGGTGTCCTTTTCGCAAATACTGTTTGATGGATTAGCAAAGTGTTGAGTCAAGAGGGCCAACCTCTTTTTATGCCTCACCAAGAACTGTGCTTTGTTGGTCTGTGTGGGATCACCTACCGAAGTTCTTGGGCATGTGGAAAAGTCACCCATCCTCGTCTGCACCCTCCATCTTTTTCCACTGGTCTACAATTATTCACAATGAAAAAACAAAGGGAAACAAATTTCTGTTGTCTGAGGAATTACCTTAAAGTGATGAGTAAGTGTGTTCTTGGCTCTCCTTAGCATGGCTTCTCCTCTCTTCCCATCTTTTACTTTCTGTCAATAAATATATAATATATAATAGGTAAACAGATGAACTGTATGACGTATATCATCAAAGTCAAGTCTGTTTTGGAGCATGCAACCTCAATGTAAACAAGTGACGATTAACATCATAGGTTAGAAGCTTACTTTTAGTATCGAGGGCTTCAAAAGACAATGAAGACAGGAAGAATGAATAAGAAAGGATAAGAAAGGAGATAACTGATGATAGGAACCTTTTGCCTCTTGCATGATAATGCTCTGTTATTTAACATTACCTAGAATGAGCAGTTGCTTTCTTCACAGTAAACCTCATGTACTTGAAAACCCCCACATCTCTTTGTCATTGTAGTAAACTAGCCACTAGTTTCTTAACTATTATATCAAAGTTTAAATCTACACCTGAACTCAAACACCCCATAAAATCAAGATTACAGACGGATCCTGTGAATTCAAGTTCATGAACTTTGATCATAAATAAAAGGGATGAGAGAGAACAACTTGAAGACACTGTAAAAAGAAACGGATAAACTGTCATACTGAATTGTCTTTCCTGGAGCGTCTGAGCTTGCGGAAGAAATCAAAGGGAGACTTTGATCCCCTGAGATGCCTTGACACTCTCTGACGCTGGCTGGGGGTGATGGATCCCGTGTGAGACAACTGGGACTGGAAGAGTTCTTTGATCACTAGGCTGACACTACCTGGTGAGATAAAAGTCTTGACCAGTTAGGGAATGTGAAACATGAAATGAAGACAATAGCTTTCCAGAAGAAGGGCCAGCTTTTGTACTTAGATCATTTTATGAGAGCCGTACCCAGTTTGGGTTGTTGGGGTGGGAGTGGGGGGTGGGGGTATGTTTCATCAGGAGAAAAACAATGCAGAACACTCTGTTGGTCACTTAATAGGCTATGCAGCAGACCATCTCTTTTGACTTACAGGCCAGCGTTGAGCACCCTTGCTTTGGTCATTTCCTAAAGAGTAGATTCGTCTTCAACACATTTTAGAGAACTTATAGGATTTCTTATTCAGAATTATGAGGATCCTATAGTAAAAAGTGGGTTCAAATGGAATTACAAAGTGGGCACAAAAATCTTGTGGAATAGTTAAAACAGTCACATACAATAAATGAAATAATGTGATCTCAATGCAGAATATTTTAAATAATGTTCACTCCCTTAATCGCAATGCGCATACCTACAACTTCCCTTTCATCACAACAATCTCTACACGACCAAATGCTACATTTCTATACAAAAGTTACTAGATACTGTAATCTGAACTGCTTTAACTGCAACTTTCTTCATGTGCCTGAGGTGTTGCAATTAAACGGAGTTGAATGTACCTATAAACTGAAAATCATGTTTACGGGATGTTAATAAAAGTACCTCCTACCCGCTGATTTAGTGATTTTGTTTCTCATTCCTAGAAGGCGTGCATAAATTTACCTCTCATGACAAAACTGAGTGCTGGCCTCAGGATATCTCTGTTAGTCTTGAGTATACCACTCAGGTTATAGCTGATGATCCCTGCATAGTGGAGCACCGTGAATGAGACACCACCATACCTTGGGAACTGGGTTACGGATGGATATGTCTTTCCTGCAGTATAAAATGCAAAGAGAGTCAGATACCTCAACACAGTTTTCTATTTAGTGCTAAGCATTAAGGATGACAGGAGAGTGCAATTTTAGGGGCAAAGAGAGAAAGAGGGAGACAGAAAAAGAAAGTAGGGAGGAAAAAAGTGGGGTAAGAGCAGAAAACAGAGAAAAAGAAAGAAAACTGACTGAAAGTGAGCTTAATGATTCTGGGCCCAGGGCATGGCACTCTCAGGAACACAGAAGCAGAGATGAAGAGAAAGAGAGAGGAAGAGAGGAAGGATGGGGGAAAATAGGGCAGAAGAGCGGGTGGAGGGAGAGTATCACATATTATTTCAGCCCTGGGTGTAATGCTTTTGTTCCATTGCTGGTGCTGTGAGTTACACTTTCAAACTGCAAGATTCAAAATGCTTAATATAAACCAAGCCTAACACACCAAATTTTGCAAACACCTCACAAATGAATCAACAGATTAGTCTAGATGTGATATCTTTTCCAATTACTTAACTGTCTACTTGGAATTATGTGTGCATTCCGGAAAGTCAAGGCAGAGAGCATCAAAGTCGAAGTATGAAACCAGATGATTTATAGAAAGCATTACAGAAAAAGTAAAACACTGATCCACACTGATACACACCCCAGTACATTGATAACTTGCGAATATGTACATTAATGACTCTTTTTAAAGTGAGCAGGAAAATCTTTTCCCGGCAGAAAGTCCATTAAACAACTACTATGCCAAGCATTCCACAAAGACTGGTTCTTGCACCTAAGCCTCTCATCTGACACCATATTAATTAGTTTCAAGCTGAAATCAGCTTAAGCATCCTTTGCTTTATTCTAAATACCTTGTCAAGGGGTAGCTGTGTCATATTCAAAACTGACATCACGCATTAAAAAATGGCTTTGTCTTATTATTGGTATCTTCATTATTATAAAACCTGAATATGGATGATAGCAGGTGGTGTGGTAAAACTCTGGAATCGCCAGAGGCAGGTGGTCTTGTACAAAAAGGAATAACTGCTCTGCAAAATAGTAACATCCAGATTGTGTCATTCATTTAATGACAACATCTACACACTTGGAACTGCTTAAGAAATTAGGCTTAATGTGGAACACAGTTTGAGGCTGCCTGATCGACAGAATTACTCACTAGACATATTTGAGAAAGCATTGTGAAATACATGTTTGAGGCTGATTTGACTGATTGACATTCACAGTGAATAATGCATATCCTACTCACCTGAAATAGAATGCAATTTTGCTGCCAGTGACTCATCTGTTGCTTTGGGAAATGTGCTCTCCTCATCAAGTAAGTCAAATATACCAGAGTTTTTCTGAAATGATTGAAATGGTCATTACATTACAGTTCAGTATATCTATACACAGATAAAAGTGCTGAGGGATCAAAAGGGAGGATTCACTTAATATTAATAATTCAGCTTAAGAATTGGTAAACTAGGCTTTCACATAATGTGAAGCATGATAAATTACTTGAAATGTGTGAAATTTAGTTGCTTCAGTTCTGACTTCATTGCTGCTGACTATATATACTCTATGAAAGTGATCAGCGCCTATAAATGGCAGCGGCACTGTATGCTCCCCAGGGAGTCGAGAAAGTCCTAGAGTGATCAGGCCTGCTGGGGTAATAATAGTGTGAAGTCGCATGAGCGGGCATTAGCCTGGATATGAGACTAAAATCCGCATTATTATTATTATTATAAAAGTTCCCAGCAGTAGATTTAATAAATACTGATGGCAACCAGGAGGCATGATATTGCCTGATTAAGATACATATGATGACTTACTTTCCACAAAATATTGTCATTTATTTTGTTAAGCACATAAAAGATAATTGCTGCTGCGAGAGTTACAGCATAGTCACATTTCTTCAGCATTTAAGTTGTATTTATTTATCAAAGTTAGAGAACGTGTTTTTTTCAGTGTGGCACAGTAATAATTATTAAAGAAGCAAATACTATATAATTTTATAAATTCAAGTATAGTGCTGAATCATGTTCTTGCCCTACTGGCACATAACCCATACTATTTTCTTACCTCCATAAACAAGTTGATGACTTGCTGGTTTCCTGGTAAAGTGATGTCTGTGTGAGGCACATCTTCATTTTCACAGTCTCTCAACTCATTTTCAAACACTTGGCTATTGTAGAATGCTTGGAGCTTCTCATTCGTTAGGTTAATGCACATCTGTACATTGAGGTAAAATATGATTCTAAAGAGCCCATGCTCATGCATGACCTGAGACTCCTGTCCCTTATGTGAGGGAGTCTCAGGTGATGGGTGGAGGTGTGTGTGTGTGTGGGTGTGTGTCTCTGTGTGTGTGTGTGTGTGTGTGTGTGTGTGTGTGTGTGTGTGTGTGAGAGAGTGTGAGTGAGCCTATATATATGTGTGTGCCTGCGTGCATGACAGAAATCAGTCAACTGATCAATCAGTCAGTCAGTCAGTCAGTCAGTCAGTCAGTCAGTCAGTCAGTCAGTCAGTCAATCAGTCAGTCAATCAATTCTCATAATCTATTTCAGTTTTATCCTTTTTTTTTCACTTTTATCCTCTTATTTTGTTTCATATTTAGCTGCTACAATTGTTTTCTATTAAAGCTTCAGGCAGCATACACAAGTCACTAACCTGTTCAAATCCATTTTGACTTAAGTTTTCAAAGCCAAACAGATCCAGGATTCCTATACTTAATTCAGGGGAGTCTGAATCTGGAGGGGGCTGTACCAGTTGATTCACACCATTAACAAGCCAAGAAAACAGACGACTGTAGAGAGCTTTGGCTAAACCATCAACACTCTCTCGAGCTTGGGCTGGCGTTAAAGGCTTCTTCACTTGATCTCCTGAGCATAAGAAAATTCTTGTGAGCATTCAGATTGATAACAGTGGGCTTGAGACAAAGATGCAAAGAGAAAAGGAAGCTGCTTTGAAGCTTTTCCTTCAAAGTGAAAATAAAAAGTGAAAAGAAGTGGTTAAGCATACAAAGAATGTGAACTCTCAATATACAGCATTTGGCTCAGGGGAATGTTGAATGAAGCTAAACTGCTGAATAGATCTTAACTCGGCATATATGGTCTATGCCACACCTTCACGGCATGACCTGTGTCAGCCGCCTTACTATTTCACCCTGAAGTTTGCTGTTCCTCTGACTTCAAAATAGCTGCACATATTGGATCCTCACGTCTCCCTGGTTGCCATTAACATGCATCAAAATTGACGACCACTTTTAGAGAAGTACTGTAACCATGAGAACTATGGTGACGCTGTCATTTCAAAGGTTAACAGTGGATAAAGAAAGAGAACTGGGAACTGACAGATTCACTGGAAAGAAGGAGCCGTGTCCCCTTGACCACCATCTCTCTTTCTGATTTCACATCCCAATCCTTCATCATATCATCCCTCTCTTTCTCTTCTATCATGCCACACTCTGCCCTCTTCCCTTAACCTCATCCATATATTAATTTATTGGAGAAAACCAGTGTTCACCAAGTTAGTGTGATTTCAATAGTTTTGGCAAAGGCTGAAGATATCTTCATTTTTTTGTCTGATGGTATAGTAGATATCTCATGTAACTGTTTATCTTACAGCATAACATTATCATTATCTTCATTATCCTTTACTCTCATTTTTACCTCTTGCGATCATTACATCCTCCAGAATGGCTGACCTAAAATCCTCCTTTGACACCCTCAGCAAACTGCACACTGAAATAGGCAAACACACAAGAGATTCAGCTTGGCTCTCATCTGAGTGGATAAATAGATACTCTGTCCAGAATCATCAGCTTCACACCAGGTATATGTAAAAACACTTTAAAAATCAGAAGAGCATTACCATTTATTGCATGAGTTGGTTCTGAAATCAAAAGAAAACAAAACATTTTCCTTACATCTTGCCAGTGAGACACTAAAATGGCCAAAAAGAGAAAGTTCAGCTATTAAACTTTAAAATGTATATACAATATTAATTGACAGTGTCAACGTAAAGGATATTTACCTACGTTTGTACAAAATATTTTTACATCCCGAGTTGAATTTAATCTTCATTTACCTTTGGTCAGAACATCATCATTCATGATGACAGCTGTATCTTCATCATTGTTGTTGGTGGTGGAGAAGACAATGTTACCCATGTGTAGAACAGCAGATAAAATCATTAAGACACAGGTCACATCCTGGAAATTAAACATAAATATTAATTTTTAAAACACACTGTATCAAGGGGCACAACTGATAAAATGATATGAGGTGGAAAGTTCTTTCCCATGCAGTTAAAGGTCTTTGACACCTATTGTTTTTTCTTCTTTTGGCCCTATTAACATTTTGCGTTATTCTAAATATACCACTGTGATTTGGGGAAATTTCTTCCATGGAGGTTAAAGTACTTCTTTTGCCCGATCTTTTAACGGGAAGAAAAAGGGGGGTCAACGCCCAAAATTTTTCACAAATGTCTTTTGAAAAAGATCACCTCAAATTCTGATTTGGTCCCCAAATTTTCATTTGGCTGGTTTTGACCGCGTGCGAATACATAGGTCTACAC
>JAWQUT010000245.1:931811-964080 GCA_033807755.1 Ellobium chinense
TAATCTGAACTGCTTTAACTGCAACTTTCTTCATGTGCCTGAGGAGTTGCAATTAAACGGAGTTGAATGTACCTATAAACTGAAAATCATGTTTATGGGATGTAGATAAAATTACCTCCTACCCGCTGATTTAGTGATTTTATTTCTCATTCCTAGAGGGCGTGCATAAATTTACCTCTCATGACAAAACTGAGTGCTGGCCTCAGGATATCTCTGTTAGTCTTGAGTATACCACTCAGGTTATAGCTGATGATCCCTGCATAGTGGAGCACCGTGAATGAGACACCACCATACCTTGGGAACTGGGTTACGGATGGATATGTCTTTCCTGCAGTATAAATTTATAAAATGCACAGAGAGTCAGATACCTCAACACAGTTTTCTATATAGCGCTAAGCATCAGGATGAGAGGAGAGTGCAATTTTAGGGGCAAAGAGAGAAAGAGAGGGAGAGAGAGAGAGAGAGAGAGAGAGAGAGAAATAAAGCAGGGAGGGAAAAGGAGATACAGGGAGGGCCAGAAGGTGGGGTAAGAGCAGAAAACAGAGAAAAAGAAAGAAAACTGACTGAAAGTGAACTTAATGATTCTGGGCCCGGGGCATGGCACTCTCAGGCACACAGAAGCGGAGATGAAGAGAAAGAGAGTGGAAGGAAGGAAGGGGGAAAATATGGCAGAAGAGTGGGTGGAGGGAGAGTATCACATATTATTTCAGCCCTGGATGTAATACTTTTTTTTCCATTGCTGGTGCTGTGAGTTACAGTTTCAGACTGCTAGATTCAAAAAGCTTGATATAAGCCAAACCTAACATGCCAAACTTTGCAAACACCTCACAAATGAATTAACAGACTGGTTTTGATGTGATATCTTGTCCAATTACTTAACTGTCTACTTGGAATTGTGTGGCGCATTCTGGAAAGTCAAGACAAAGAGCATCAAAGTCAAAGTATGAAACCAGATGATTTGTAGAAAGCATTACAGAAAAAGTAAAACACTGATCCACACCCCAGTACATTGATAACTTGCAAGTATGTATACACTGATGACTCCTTTTAAAGTGAATATCTTTTCCAGGCAGAAAGTCCATTAAACAACTATTATGCCAAGCATTCCATAAAGACTGGTTCTTGCGCCCAAGCCTCTCATCTGACACCACATTGATTAGTTTAAAGATGAAATCAGCTTAGGCATCCTGTACCTTGTCAAGGGGTACAGCTGTGTCATATTTAACATTGACATCACACAATAAATAATGACATTGTCTTATTAATGGTATCTTCATTATTATAGTACCTGAATATGAATGATAGCAGGTGGTGTGGTAAAACTCTGGAATCGCCAGTGGCAGGTGGTCTTGTACATAAAGGAATAACTGCTCCGCAAAATAGTAACATCCAGATTGTGTCATTCATTTAATGACGACATCTACACAGTTGGAATTGCTTAAGAAATTAGGCTTAATGTGGAACACAGTTTGAGGCTGCCTAAACGACAGAATTATTCACTAGACATATTTGAGAAAGTACTGTGAAACACAGGTTTGAGGCTGATTTGATTGATTGACATTCACAGTGAGTAATACATATCCTATTCACCTGAAATAGAATGCAGTTTTGCTGCCAGTGACTCATCTGTTGCTTTGGGAAATGTGCTCTCCTCATCAAGTAAGTCAAATATACCAGAGTTTTTCTGAAATGATTGAAATGGTCATTACATTGCAGTTCAGTATATCTATACACAGATAAAAGTGCTGGGGGATCCAAAGGGAGGATTCACTTAATATTAATAATTCAGCTTAAAAATAGGTGAAACTAGTTTTAACATAATGTGAAACATGATAAATTACTTGAAATGTGCGAAATTTAGTTGCTTCTGTTCTCACTTCATTGCTGCTGACTATACTCTATGAAAGTGATCAGCGCCTATAAATGGCAGCGGCACTGTATGCTCTCCAGGGAGTCGAGAAAGTCCTAGAGTGATCAGGCCTGCTGGGGTAATAATAGTGTGAAGTCGCATGAGCGGGCATTAGCCTGGATATGAGACTAAAAACTGCATTATTATTATTATTATAAAAGTTCCCAGCAGTAGATTTAATAAATACTGATGGCAACCCGGAGGCATGATATTGCCTGATTAACGTACATATGATGGCTTACTTTCCATAAAATATTGTCATTTATTTTGTTAAGCACATAAAAGACATTTGCGGCTGCAAGAGTTACAGCATAGTCACATTTGTTCAGCATTTAAGTTGTATTCATTTATCATGTTTTTTCAGTGTGGCACAGTAATAATTATTAAGGAAGCAAATACTGTATAATTTTATAAATTCAAGTATCGTGCTGAATCATTTTCTTGCCCTACTGGCACATAACCCATACTATTTTCTTACCTCCATGAACAAGTTGATGACTTGTTGGTTTCCTGGTAAAGTGATGTCTGTGTGAGGCACATCTTCAGTTTCACAGTCTCTCAACTCATTTTCAAACACTTGGCTATTGTAGAATGCTTGGAGCTTCTCATTCGTTAGGTTAATGCACATCTGTACATTGAGGTAAAGTATGATTCTAAAGAACCCATACTCATGCATGACCTGAGACTCCTGCCCCTTATATGAGGGAGTCGTGGATGGGTGGGGTGCGTGCATGCGTGCGTGCGTGTGTGTGTGTGTGTGTGTGTGAGCGTATACTGTATATATGTGTGCATGACAGAAATCAGTCACCTGATCAATCAATCAGTCAGTCAGTCAGTCAGTCAGTCAGTCAGTCAGTCAGTCAGTCAGTCAATCAATCAATCAATTCTCATAACCTAATTCAGTTTTATCCTTTTTTTTCACTTTTATTCTCTTATTTTGTTTCATTTTAAGCTGCTACCCTTGTTTTCTGTTAAAGCTTCAAGCAGCATGCACAATCCACTAACCTGTTCAAACCCATTTTGACTTAAGTTCTCAAAGCCAAACAGATCCAGGATTCCTATACTTAATTCAGGGGAATCTGAATCTGGAGGGGGCTGTACCAGTTGATTCACACCATTAACAAGCCAAGAGAACAGACGACTGTAGAGAGCTTTGGCTAAACCATCAACACTCTCTCGAGCTTGGGCTGGCGTTAAAGGCTTCTTCACTTGATCTCCTGAGCATAAGAAAATTCTTGTGAGCATTCAGATTGATGACAGTGGGCTTGAGACATAGATGCAAAGGGAAAAGGTAGCTGCTTTGAAGCTTTTCGTTCAAAGTGAAAATAAAAGTGAAAAGAAGTGGTTAAGCATAACAAAGAATAAGAATTCTCAATATACAGCATTTGGCTTGGGGGAATGTTGAATAAAGCTAAACTGCTGAAGAGATCTTAACTAGGCATATATGGTTTACACCACACCTTCGCGGCATGACCTGTGTCAGCCGCCTTACTATTTCACCCTGAAGTTTGCTGTTCCTCTGACTTGAACCTAGCTGCACATATTGAAACCTCACATCTCCCTGGTTGCCACTAACATGCAACAATATTGACAACCACTTTTAGAAAAATACTGTAGCTGCGAGAACTGTGGTGATGCTCTCGTTACAAAGGTTAACAGTGGATAAAGAAAGAGAACTGGGAACTGACAGTTCACTGGAAAGAAGGAGAGCCATGTCCCCTTGACCACCATCTCTCTTTCTGACTTCACATCCCAACCTTTATCACATCATCCCTCATTCTCTTTTCTATCATGCCACATTCTATCCTCTTCCCTTAACCTCATCCATCATCCGTATAAATATTAGTTTATTGGAGAAAACCAGTGTTCACCAATTTAGTGTGATTTAAATAGTTTTGGCAAAGGCTGAAGATATCTTCATTTCTTTGTCTGATGGTATTGCAGATATCTTATGTAATTGTTTATCTTACAGCTCAACATTATCATTTCTTCTTTATCCTTTACTCTCATTTTTACCTCTTGCGATCATTACATCCTCCAGAATGGCTGACCTAAAATCCTCCTTTGACACCCTCAGCAAACTGCAAACTGAAATAGGCAAACACACAATAGATTCAGCTTGGCTCTCATCTGAGTGGATAAACAGATACTCTGTTCAGAATCATCAGCTTTACACCAGATATATGAATGCGTATATGTAAAAACACTTTAAAAGTCAGAAGAGCATTGCCATTTCTTGCATGAGTTGGTTCTGAAATCAAAACAAAACAAGACATTTTCCTTACATCTTGCCTTTGCAATTGCCAGTGAGATACTAAAATGACCAAAGAGAGAAAGTTCAGCTATAAAACTTCTAAAATATATAAATACAATAATAATTTACAGTGTTAGAGTAAAGGATATTTACCTAAGTTTGCACAAAATATTTTTACATCCTGAGTTGAATTTAATCTTCATTTACCTTTGGTCAGAACATCATCATTCATGATGACAGCTGTATCCTCATCATTGTTGTTGGTGGTGGAGAAGACAATGTTACCCATGTGTAGAACAGCAGATAAAATCATTAAGACACAGGTCACATCCTGGAAATTAAACATTTTTTAAAAACACACTGTATCAAGGGACACAACTGATAAAATGATAGGAGGTAGAAAGTTCTTTCCCATGCAGTTTAAGTGGATGGTATTATCTTTAGTAGAGGCCACAGTGGAAAACAAGTGAGAAGCATTCTACAGCTGAAGAAACACTAAATGTGAGAAGAACAGAAGACTGTGTAAATAAAGTAGATAAACTTAATGCTTTGGTACCATTTGCAGCTACTAGTCAAAATCAGGCTTAAGTCACTCTTTGGCTATAATCAAGTTATTGGTAAGGCATGAAAGTTTAAGCATGAATTTTTTTTTACCTGGCATTATTCTGGCCTGAGATATAGTTGTCTGAAGTGGCATGGGGTCACCTCATACAATGGAAAATAATTGAGGGAAAATTATGATTCAAGCACAATTTTATACTCTCCATCTGTTATGCAAACCAAAAACTCAAATTTATCTACAATTACAGACCTTTGCCCATTACGTCAGTATTTATGTGTTTAGAAATTGTTTTACTCTTGAGTTCTGCAAGAAACAAACCTCTGATACCAGATGACCCTATTCATCTATCGAGTGATATTTCAATTCCTGCGTCAATAACAAAGGCCTCATTTTGACTGGCTACAATATTGGCTAAGATTCTTCTTTTAAATTTTCACAGCCATAGGGGAGAGAAGGGAGAGGGAATGGAGGATACCTGATAATATAATCTGTGATTGTCATAAAAGAAAGACGATAAAGATAAGAAAGATCATGCACCTCCGTTGTGAAGCCAATGAACTTGAGACTCTCCTTAACTTCCCAGAATTTAGCCTTGAATTCACTGGACGCACTAGGATTCAGGTCACAAGTTCCACTTCTTAAATACCTGAAAATATATCACAAACATTCACCATACACTTTCACTGTGCATTAATTTGAACACTGAATTTAGTGAGTAAGCTCTCATTCAAACTTGCTTAAAATCTGGTTCTCATGGTCAAGTAAGACCAACATAAAGCCGCAGCATCTCACAGTCTTGAACTTTTGAGAAAGCCACACACTCACTACAATGCTCTATCTCAAGACCCTAATTTTCTATATCAGAATTCACTCACTAACTTGAACTTCTTACAGATCAAAACTATGGATTGGTTACCTAGAGTTCACTGTATGTAATGGCTGGTTTGTTGTTGTTGTTTTTTTATCTGGCCCTATAGCCATTAGTGCTGTTCCCACATTTCAGGACAGTTTGACATCCCTTCTAAAAATAATGATCCAAAGTTGTATAAATACACCATATTTTTAGGTTGCAAATGTTGCAATTAAGTAGAAGTTGCAATTATGTGGAGTAGTGTTGTCCAATTTGTTGTTCATACCTAAACTCTGAGTTCTGTAGATAGCACAGGTCAGCTTCCTCTGGTGTGACACCCTCCAACATCCAGTAGAAAATATGGTAGTTCATTTCTCCAGCCTGTTGGTTGACAACTCTTGCCTTTTCTAGCAAGAATTCATTGATCTGGCCTGAAAAATTGAACATTTTTTTACAATTAATTTATTTCAGTGCCCCAGAGATTCTACTCAGGCTGGGCAAAAAAAAGGCTAAATGTATGGCAACAGCAGGACCAGGGCCATGCTACCAGGGCATGAGCCCCGAAGAGGTACAGTTTCAGGGATGAAGTGAAAGTGAAAGAGAAAGCAAGACAGAGACCACGAAAAACAGTGAAAGAGAAGATAAGGGAAAAGAAAACTGAGGGAAGGATCAGTAGGTGGGCATATTAAATAAAACAAGGTGCAAGAAAAACAACAAAATGATCTGATAAAGGGCGTTCCCTTGATAGCAAAGGAGAATGATATGGACTTGATGTCTGGAGTGGTGTGGAGAGCCGCAAAGTGTTGTTCTTCCCAGATGTTTGGTGACCAAAAGACTGACACACCAAAGAATGTATATCTTAACTTTACAATACTTTTTCTTTTATAGAAAACAAAAGATCCTGTTACCACTATTATCGCTAAAAAATTTCTTTTTTCAGTTACCAGTAACTCCCAAATAGAGTAATCATATAAAGTGAAAATATTCAGCATGTTTATTTACTAAGGCAGTACCATGAAGATCATTTTTTTACAACAAAAGAACCTATAACCTACCTCCCAGCACCCTCCCAGTTTGTGAGAATGATAGAGTGAGGAACTTGGCAAATCTGCTGGAGTTGCAGTTGAGAGTTGTCTTTGCATTGCCAAATGCCTCTAGGAGAGGATTCATCTGTGAATAATTGATGACAATCATTAACGATGCAACAAGCATGCAAGCCATTAATGTCTCAGTAGATAGGAAATTCTCATTGTGAAGAGTGAAAACAGAAAATTATCTGAGGAAATGCACCCTCTGTTTTGGCAGTAACCTGTACAGATTTTCTCAGAATTGTGTGAAAATTCATATCAACTAACTTCATCTAATGAAACACATACTCCAGAAGTCTGGTGTTCATAGTTTAAAGACAAATATATTACAACAACATTGATAGAGTAATCCAAAGAAGAAAATAGACAAATCCACCCTAAAATTTGGCATAGTATAATGCATTTTGGAGAAAGAAAGAAAAAAAAAAAGCAGAGTGTTTATTCTAGTAAACTTCATTACCAGGTAGACTAAACTTGATGAATTTGAGCTTCACGCTGAAATGTTACAAAGGTTGGGCTCCAATTGTCTTCCCCTCCTCACCTTGCACATGCGGAGGTGATGGTCAAAGTTGTCAAAGTCATGAAAAGACTGTTTATTTCAACTGTGGCATAAGGACAAACAGGTAACTTAAAGTCAATAAAATTTTTACAACTATGCTGCACTGTCAAATGGTCACCCTCTCAGAAACAAGTCTTTTATAATGAACATGGAGGGTCCCATTTTTTTTTTGTGGGTGTGATGCCCAGTATGCATCTATGATCTTATTCTTTATATGGCAGAGGCATTATTTTCTTCAGTACATCTACTCATGCAAATTCCATTTCTACCTGAGCTAGCTTTGTGATGAGTTCAGCTTCCTTACTGCCAGTATTCCATAACAAATGTTGAACAATATGTTTGCAGGATTCTGTCTTCCCCGATCCACTCTCTCCACCAATGACACAACACTGAGGCACACTAGTGTGTAACATAGCACGAAGGGCTCTCTCTGCCACACCATAGATGTGTGGTGCCAAGTCTGATTGGAAGTTTTCATGTTTGTGATATTGAAGACTGACCTGAATGTNTGTGATGCTCATCTGAAATATTTGTGAGTGGGAATGGGCAACGAAAATTAGGAGTGAGCTGAGAGCAGAAAGTCGTTAGTAGTAGGATATAGTAAAAATATTTGCGCGTGTCTAACCTTCAGCACAGTACAGTATTTGCACAGTCACCTCACATTTGCCTTGCATGCAGTGGAATGGCTGGTGGGGGGGAGGGCCTTGTTACCATCTGTGAAAACATTACTGGGTGATAATTTTGATTATTCTGTGAATGGTTTACCTTCTGTTTCTTTTCTGTCATATATTTTCAATGGTCTGTAAATCTATATATATATATCTAAACCTTCAACAATTGATCTTTGCATAATGATCGCTGAGATGTTCCAAAGACAGAGCCTGTAAATGAAGCAGGAGGTGATTTAAACGAAGTCAATTATATCAACTAACACTCCCAGCTCTGAAATACTTACATAGATCAGCTTACAATCATATCTTTCTATGAGTGTTAAAAGTAAGGTCAGTTCATCCATTACTGGCATGTCAGCAAGATCATCTGTTGAAGTCTTTGGTGGCAGTGAAGTCTGCAAAAACAGAACCATTCAAAATGAATTTGTTAACACTTCTCTTTCATTTGATCATTAACGCATATATAATTAAAACAACCTTACATCCACATTCACGAAAACTCAGAAGGAGAAAAGAGAAACTTGCTACATGATGTTGTGCTGGTCAGCAACACGTGGATGAAAAGGGCTGTACATCGCAGATGCCAAGGGGCAACTGGTGGATGAAAAATGTTAACTCCTATAAAGCTACATTTCAGACATTGTGAGATAACCTGACTGCATCAGCTGTTTATGCCATGCTATTTCCTCACTGGCCATTTTGACAACATTCAAGCTAGACCAGCCTGAACTTTTTATAGTTGGGTAGGGAGTGACAATTGAAACTCTCATCTGCATTACCAGTGGATGTTAGTTACAGTGACTAAACCCTGCTCGAGTGCTACCAGTGACTAAATCCTGGTCCAGTGACTAAACCCCGCTCGAGTGCTACCCTGCTCGAGTGCTACCCTGCTCGAGTGCTACAAGGGTCAAGCTGTCCAGGGTGTAAGCTCTGTTGTGTAGTTTGGGCATTACTGAATTATAAAAGAGCAGAATACTGACCTTTCCTGTATTGTCTACCCTCCAGATGGATGAACAATATATATCATCTTCTTCATCTACCTCCTCTAGCTCATTCTTTCTTTCAATATTCCTCTCTTCTTCCTTTCTGAATGCACCATCTACCTCAGTGTCACTCTCAGCTGCAAGATTTTCTAGCAGTATTCTGGCTTCTGACAGTCTGTCAGCTTTGGACATTGGTGCATGGGGAGAATAGCTGTGAATGAAAAGAAGAAGAAAGATGATATCTCATCTCATGACAAAAGATCTTAATTTTGCTTTTTCACCAAACAAAATCACCCATTTGCATCTTTAAGACCAATATGTCAATACTCATCTTCCAGCACAATGGTGTGAATGCTCTTACCATAATAGCTAAAATTAGGTAAGAATTTGTTGTGGTAATGAGTTATCTTCAAACAGAAATGTTAAAGTTCCTTGAAACTATTTTTCGGCCAAGATAAGACTTTTATTGTGGGTCATGGGATGTTCAGTGTGTAGTGGGTATTGAATAAGTCAGAGTTCCTGTAAGGAATTATACGTTTACTCCTTATAAAAATGTGATATCAGGTGGAAAGCATATTCTTCTATTCTATTCTGATTAAGGGTGAGGAATGTGAACCCTGTCTGATAATATTTTTTTACTTGTTACACATTACCTTGGAAAGTATGTCAACAGGGAGTTTACGAAATTACGCTGAAAGATATATTTTGTGAGCAAAGGCAGAAAAAAACCTACCACTAAACAATGTCCTGTGTCTTCCGGAAATTGAACCCAGGGTCCATGAGCTTGCAAGACCCTGTTCAGCAGGCTGAACAAGGATGCCAACTCACAGCAATTTAATCCTTAAAAAACCTATTGCCTGAATATTGTTCCCTAACTTCACACTTTCCAAACTGCCCACTTAGGCATGGGCATTTCAAGTGTATGAATAGTTTAATGCATGATACCATAGTTACAGTAAGCATGATTTGGCGGAGTTAACATAAGAAATCTGTTTCATTAACTAATATATAACAACCCTAGAAACATCTCAAATCATGACGTGCTGTAGCCAAGTCCCTTTAGAATGTCAAAGTGGTAAAGGCTAAAACATTCCTACTTGATCCTCTGTTGTTTTGCACTCTGCAGCAGGAGTTTCATATTTGATAATCCATATGCCATATATTCACAACTGCTTCATCTTCACAACAGACTATTATATTGCAAATAAGGTGACTCTTCTAGCATGGTGATGGAAAAATCTTCTGGGCTGTTATCACTGGTTATGACCATACACTGGCAGAATCCCCATCTTAGCCCCTCCCCATCCCACTTCCACAAGTATTTCCATCATTCTGAATATAGATCTGAAAAAAATAATATAATGTGAGGAAGAGCAAAATAAAGTATCAAAATGGCACACTTCCTGTATTAGCAACTATGAAATGCCCATTTTCCATTGATCCCTCTAGTGACGTCAGTGGGGTGACATTTTCTCTCTTCCTCTTGTTGACATTTTGGAAGGAAAAAGAGGAAGAAAGAAGAAAAGGAGTGTAAAGAACATCACTCCCAAAAGCAAATGATGGAAGTAGGTGGATAGAAAACAGATGGCAGAAGCTGCAACCTTGTGGAAGTGCAAGAAAAATCCACAGCCAGACAATAACAAAGACAATTAACGGAATGACTCTTTATTGGGTTTTGAACTGTGAAGCACAGCATGTGTGGAACCAGCTAGAGTGCAGTGATGTTGTGTCTGGAAACAAGTCAACAACCAAACTTTATACTTACATGAGCTTGCTTGTACATGTGGCTCCTCCGTCAGACTCTTCATCATCTGCATCATCCTCCTCTCCAATGCCACCTCCAGCCACTGATAACGAAGTGACCGTCCTCCTCTGTAGTCCACCTTCTGTGAAGATATGCTTCTGAATCTCTTCAGAAGTTGTCATGTCAATGACCCTGTTATCTTTGTAGTCTTTTGCCCCAATATCAGCTCCATATGCTATGAGTAACTCAACTAGTTTGATCTGCAAGTACAGGTTATGAACATAATTATGACACAGTAAAACGTACTTCTTAAAATTTTGCTCATTCACAACATTTTGAAAAAGTATGGACTATTACACATTAACAGCCCATTTAATCAGATTCTCTCAAAACAGAAAGAGGCTAAACAAGGATACTGTCACTGGAACCACTCTGTTTCTTCATACATCCACAAGACAACGTGGAGCTCACTTGATAGCATTACAAAAAAACAAATTGACCGAGCTGCATACAGCAAACTCTTTGCTCTTCTGGTGCCTGTTCCATGCTCCAATGATACTGTGAAGAAAGGGTGGTGATTCTAGCAATACAGCAACAACATAAGGATTACTTATAGCACAAATGCATCAATACTTCATCTGCCTCCAGTTCAAAATGTAAAAGTTGCAGACAAACTCTCACTCATCCAGATATAAACCTAACAGTTTTAAGCAATACTGTATAATGCCATGACATTACACTGAAGTATGCTGTATTCTATCCATAGGTACCTGATTAAACTTGGCAGCACAGTGCAGTGGTGTCATTCCAGCATCATCAACCACAGAGACACTAGCACCCTCTCTTAACAGGTGCTGAGCAATTTTCATGTAGCCATTGGCACTGGCTATGTGCAACTGTGGAAGGAGGACAATTTTAAGCATGAAAATCATGAATACTGATAAAAAGTGGGCTGTCTCCCAGCCTCCTGGTCATGACAGCAGGTAATCATTAATGGCTGGAGATGTGTTTGTGGAAATGTTACAGAGCTGGTGTAGTAGGAGGGGACCTTTTCAGTCAGTGCAGTATCTATTATTTTGTTTTGCCGGTTTGCACTGGCGAGAATAGTTAACTCCAAATATGGACCAAAGAGACATGCAAAAAATTTCATAAGCAAAGTTGATTGTCAGGTCTCATTTATTTGAGGTCACTTTTTGGCATCATTCAGATCATGCAAACAAGCTGTTATGCAATGGCTTCATTGGAAATAGTCACAAAATTTTGCAAGAAATTAGGTAAATGTAAACAAAAATGTTCTGATTTCCTCCACGCTCAGCTTAATTCCAACAGGTCAGTTTAGCTAGCACCGGACTGATCATGTGGAGACCTGCAAAGATAGCAAGCTTGGAACCAATCTTGACAAATTCTTGAATTTAGGTTATGTTGTAGTGATGCCTCTTCATCCTCATCAGCATTTATGTGGAAACTGAGACCCTTTGTCATTATAAAACTTTGAAGTACCACGACTATGAACTTTTCGAGAGAAATGTGTAAACAGACAGGTTATACATGAGGGTTTGGAAATAATCTGATCACATGGAAATAAGAGTGACATCATGACATCACAGCTAAGATCATTATTTTGTATAATGGACAGTATGCTTAACTTATGAAATGACATAAACTCAATAGAGGCAAATATCTACCTAATTTCAGGAATAGCCCACCTACCAGTGTGACTCCATCATACAAAGGCTTGTCTAAATTTGAGGAAAACATTTCAGAAGAGTGCAAATCATGCTCTATCATAGATCTTTGATGAACTCGGAGTTTCTGCATACTGGTATTCTCTTTTGTAAATCCTGAAAAGAAAAATACAAACAAATCTAGGTTTTAAAATGTCTTTCAGCATTAGAGTCTAAATATGTACTGAATGTCATTAGACAGTACCCTGACAACCAAGCAGATTAACAATGACAGTGGTGGAGGTGGTGGAGGTGGTGGAGGTGGAGATGATGATGATGATGATGATAACAGTAATAATGATTTTTTTTTTCAGTTAGTTTAATTTATTTATTTGTGTACCCATTTGTTTATTCAGCTACATATTTGCTCACTTATTTACTTTGTTATGTGTTTATTTATTCATTGTTAGGTGTATTTAACTTTAGATAACAGAGTAACTGTTTCATTTCTTTCTGTATCTATTTATTTATCTATTTGTTTATTTCTTTATGTATGTGTTTTAGGTATTTGGCACAATTACTGGAGTGCATAATGTTCACGCACAGTCTGAGCAAAAAAAAAAAAAAAAAAAAAAGAGNAAAAAAAAAAAAAGTAATAATGATGATGGTAATGCCATGATCATGTGGGGAGGGTGAGATATTGATGATGTGTCTTTTGTTCATAAGTGTTCATAATGAAATTACCGGATATTTTTCAATGAGCATTCAGTTCATAGGTAAACAACTGGAAAACATTTCTGGCATTTCAGGCACTTAGGATATATGGATTAAATTGCTGTGACGTTAGCATTGAGGAGTCAAACACTTGATTTGCAAACAAACGGACTGTGGACTTGATAAAGAAATTTTCCAGTCTTAAGTGACTTTCTGCCCTTTAATCAAAAATTGACCATTCGCTCCATTTATCACTAACATTACGTCTCACCTAACATTTCCATATGCTGTGTCACAAGAATCCAGCTGCTGGAATTTGGAACACAGTGGTCCAGTGCAAAATGCCCATCAACATCCAGCACGGTGATATCAGCCCCAGCCTGTAATCATATCATCATGTCAAACTTAAAGAGTTATATGGTAAGTCCCTATCACCAGATCCTGTATACAATGCTCTAGCAATTCTGGTAACTTTATCAGTTCTTATATTGTGAGACACAGCCCTAAATGCCACCAATACAGGGAAAATCACTGGCCTGGATGTTCAATGCTGCAGCTGAAGCTGCATGGAACCCCAGAGGTCCTGAGGTGCACACCATCACTCATAAAGGCCATTTTCCTCCTGATATAACACGTCTGAGATAAAAAAAAAAACAACCAAAAACATGATAAAGAAGAATACTGTGAGGGAGAAAATTATCATTTGATGCAACAGCCTACACCTCTCAAATATAGATTTGTCACTACCCATGGGAGAACGATGGGTTCATGCAATGTTTTTATGGGCATCATTAACATTCAGTGCACTGATGCTGACTGTCATATGATGTTCACAAAGTGAGCAGGATAATATGGCCAAAAAGGGGATTCTAATTGCAGAAAAAGATTGATGTCTTCTATAATTTTGAGTTGATACAATGACTGGCAGAATCAACAGTATTGTAGTGTTTCATTTAAGATCATACAATGTTACAACAGAGAATAAAGATTTTTTAATGACTACAAATAAGACTCTCAATCCTTTCAATAGTTCTCCAAGGCAAGGCTGTTTTTTTAAGTTGGATCCTTACACCCTGGAAGACATTACATAAAAGCAATTCATGGAAAAGGAAATGTTAGGCTAGATCTGAGAGCATGTGTATGTATAGAATACAAAGGTGTCTGTGTCCCAGTGGCAGTCCATTAAAACTGTTATGTGGGTAGAGTACTGAGATGTCAGACGTTTTGGTAGTGGGAGGTCCCTTAAAGCTATTGTATGCATGTGACACTGGCGTATCAGGCCACTTTAGATCACTGCTGCTTATTCTAAATTGTGGTAAACCCTCAGCAACGAACCCAACTAAAGAAACTCTCTCTGCACTGATCTCTCTAGATCTATGACCAAAACCATCAGCCCGAGTCTTCTAATCCTGAGTTACTCACCTTCAAAAGCACAGACACAACTTCAAAATTATCCTGAAAACAAGCTACATGTAATGGTGTCCACCAGTCATCGTCTTGGCAATTAACATTTGCACCACCTTGTATCAGCAATTCTACCAATGGTGCACAGCCCCCTATCGCAGCCTGTAGAAAATACAAAGGTTAGAAGTTAATTCTACAGAATAAAACACAAGGCGATTTAGTTCTGGCACTGAAAATGAAATTTACTTAAATGTAGAACTGTACTATAATGACACTGAAGAAAATGCTATTTGTGAATTGCTGATGGTGTTCTCTCAACAGGTCTCTTTGTTCTACCCAGTTTAATGACATCATAAATCAGGGGCTAAGTGCAGAGATAGGGGAGGAGGTAGACAGACACAGAGGAGACATTCCAAGGACTGGTAACTTTTTATGTTAAGTCATGTCTGCTTTAAAAAAAAATAATAATAATTTTGATGGTCCCAAGGATGTCGAAATATGCGGATTGCATTGCATTTAAATATTGACATTACTTAGTTAATATGCTATAGAATATTCAATATGACTTACCTTGTGAAGCAATGATTTTCCACACCCAGTGACAAAATTGAAGTTGGCTTTTCTTTTCATGGCTTCCAACACTGTCATTAGAGAGAAATTGGAAAAAAAAAAAAAAGAATTACTCTGCATTTACATTCATTGTTTTTTGCAGTAGCTTGTTATACACTGACATTCCCGTAAGAAAACATTAAATAAGAAAGGAAAATACTCTCCACTCAGATAAAAACCTTAAAAATGAATCAAATTCATGTATGGTGCCCTGAATTTAAAATAGCTTTTTTTTTTCTCGGAAAAGATTACAAGTTAGCTCCATAAAGTAACATTAACATTGGGAAACTATTCAGTCAGTTATGGTAGATCCCAAATTATTGACAGGAAGAGAGTGAACTATTTTAATGCATTTCTATCCCTCACCTCCCTAGCCCACATCAAAATCCAAACTGAAGGGAAGGATAAAAAAACCTCATTCATATCTACCTTCATCACTCTCAGCATCACCATGTGCATCTAATGTAGATTTCACTCAATTCATATTTACTTATCTTTAGATCGACATGACATTTGAACATCACATTTTGCCTTATGTTTCATCCTTCAACCATTCGTTAACCAAGTAATATGGATATAAGATACGGTTTACAGATAGAATGAAGTGTATCTGAAACCATCATTTAATCAAGTAACATGGATATAAGATACGGTTTACAGATAGAATGAAGTGTATCTGAAACTTCAGTCCATCATGAATAGAAACGTATGTTGCACTAACAGATGCATAAACTGGCAAAATGTTCAGAACTGTTACCTACCTCTCTTTTCATCCACATCTTCAACAAAAGATTGTAAACATAAATCTCTGTTGAAAGTTACTGTCCTTTTGGATGCTGACTCCTTCCCATTCTTTTTCTTCTCTTGCTTATTCTTCGGCCTTTTCTCCTTCCTGTTTCGTTCTTGGCCATTCTTGCTTTGCTGCTCCTCTCTGGCTACAACTTGATAGTATTTCTCCACCTAGACAAGGAGAAGGTTCAACTATCAGAGCAGTAATGTAAAATAATTCAGCATCCCTCTTCCTTCCCCTGTCTCTTCTCTTTTCTTGATACTTTGCTTCAAGCAGTCCCCAAAATTTCTCTTATGCTTCACAGCCAGAAAAAAAATACCTAACCCTAACAACTTTTCAACCTCCACCATGAATAACTGTGCAGCCCTCGATCACCTCACTCACAGTCTCCACCACTAGCAACTGAGCATCCCTCAATAATCTCTCTCAACCTTCACAGCTGAAAATTGGGCAGACCTCTAACCCCAACATTTCATTCAACCTCTACAGTAAGATTACAGTCATGCTTGTTTACGTCATTCATTGTATTATTGTCTCTATGATTTTCCTGTCTTTTGTTTCCGTTCCACAACCTTGAGGCAGGTTGGGTTGTTTTTGTTGTTTTTTTTTTAGGTTCTTACTTTTTTTTCTATTTTAAATAAAAGCAATCTATCATTATGACATGCATGGTGTCCTTCACTTATGCTGCAAGTCACATTGTCCCGTCGATAATTCTGGAGCCTTATGTTTAGGAAAACCCTAAGCATTTTCCATCTAACACCCTGAACAACCACAACAATACACTACCACTCCCACGACTCACATAGGGCAACCCTCTAGGCCCAAAAACCTCCACAGCCAATTACTGAGCAACCCTCAAATCCCAATATCTCCTTCAACCTCCACAGCCAATTACTGAGCAACCGTAAACCCCAACTTCTCCTTCAACCTTCACAGCCAATTACCGAGCAACCCTCCACTCCCAACATCTCCCTCAACCTTCACAGCCAATTACTGCGCAACTCTCAAATTTCAACATCTCCTTCAACCTCCACAGCCAATTACTGCGCAACCCTCAAATCCCAACATCTCCTTCAACCTCCACAGCCAATTACTGCCCAACCCTCAAATCTCAACATCTCCCACAACCTTCACAGCCAATTACTGAGCAACCCTCAAATCTCAACATCTCCTTCAACCTTCACAGCCAATTACTGAGCAACCCTCAAATCTCGACATCTCCTTCAACCTCCACAGCCAATTACTGAGCAACCCTCCAACCCCACATCTCTCTCAACCTTCACAGCCAATCACTGAGCAAGCCCCCAATCCCAACACCTCCCTCAAACTCACAACAAACTGCCGGGCATACCAACTGTTCAAGAACATTCTCAGGACATTTTCAAACATCACCTGCTGCTGTCTGGCCTGTTTGCAGATCTTGTATTTCTCTGTCCACGTCAGCTTTGCTGACCCTTGATCTGGGTCAGCATTCATGGTTATCTTTCTCATCAAAATGGTTTTTCTATGCAAATGCACACTGAAATGAAGCTGTGACTGTTATAAGAAGACCTGTAAAATATGGAAAAAGAATTTTAGTAGGCTGAGTTTGTTTCTGTTATCATTGATATTATTGAAATTAAATATGACTCTGCCCATGTATGACACAAAATTGTTTTTGAAAAATATATGATTAATTTATTTTAAAAAGATGGTCAACTATTCGTGATTGAAATTTTTTCCAAGACTGACAATTGGTGTGAGAAACATAATAGGAGTCTGAAGGCCAGACATAGAAACAGAAATAGAGTAATTATTATTATTATTGTTATTTTTATTATTATTAATATTATTATCACCAAGGCTCATCATAATCAGCACTGATTTTCATCTTCATTTTCATCGCCAATCGGCCGTCGTTCTTCATTTTTATTCATCACCAGCCTGTCATCCTTCCTGCTAGAGCGTTTCCTTTCAATCCTTTTAAACAGCTTTTAAACATCCATTGCTTCTTTATTATCTTTCACTGGTCAGTAACCTTCTTGTTTTAATAAAGTCACTCATAGTCGTTCGGGTTATTTGCCGTTTAAGTCATTATTTTACAGTCTAATTAAGTGTCAAGGAGATCATATATTAAGCTGAAATATATCTTCCGGGTTGCTGTACACTGCCGCATACTTCCTCTTATGGAATATGGACTTGATTTCTATGTCAGCATTGCTACATGGCTACATAGGCTACCATCCGTGACGGTACTTGTAGAAGCTATGGTGGTCGCTGACGTTATGGTAAGAGGTGATGTGATGGGATAAGAATGTTAATAATGACAGTGGTGGTAGCGGTGGTTGCTATGGTAGTTCTGTTCAGACTGCAATTATGTTTAACGATGACATCACCACAAACCTTAGAATCACAAGAATGCTGCTTTTGCCTACCCCATGCCCAGGACTTCCTGGATGTCAACGTCAATGTATCCGTAACCCTAATACTTACGCGGTAGTCCGCTTGGTGTTATGGTAAAAAAGCGTCTCCGCCTCTATTTAGTGGGACACTGAACATTTTGAAGTGACTGGTACACAGAATTCACTGCATGTTATGTTTGCAATTATTTAAGAAAGTGGATAGCAAACGTTCGTGTTACATCCGTTATGGTAGCTTAATCAACGACGTAGGTCCTACAGTGTCAATGCCGTTCTTGGGTTTTCCCAGCCGTCTATCTCAGATAACAGACATACACTTTTTCTTTGTTTATATTTTTTTGGGGTGAAGGAGGACGAGTTCAGTCTCTTTGTAAACGCATGGTATTCCTGGCGTCATTGTGCTCTATTAATTATGTATCATAATTACCGTCAGAACATGGTATCAAGATTAAAGGAAGGTGTGCGGATGGACAAGGCAATGACTGAATGGAGCAAAGTACTAAGCTAATGAGCAGAATAAATGAATTAATGTACGAATTACCGAATTAATGATTGAATAAATAAATATATGAGCGGAAGGGAGTGGGGGAAAGACCTCAGTGGAATAAATAAATAGATAAATAAAAAGAAAGATAGAAAAAAATGGGAAAAAGGTAGGAACAAAAAAAAAAAGAGAACTACCTTAGTCATCGGACATCAGATGAGGGACAACAGACATATAGGCCTACGAAATATACATTGGCGGAAGGACTTCAATACTCAAACAGTAGCATGGCAATAACCAACTGGTCCTGCTGATTCTTCTCTGTCGTGAGAACAATGGTGGTAGACGGCGATAAAAATGAAGATGAAAATCTAATGACGATGATTATGATGATCTTAGCAATACATCAGCGGCATATGCCTAATGGCTAGAATAACCATTGACCCCGGATGTAAAAGCAACGTCACTATTCTGAGTTTCTGAGCTTAAATATGATTCATGAACTAGACATGCGATCACTTCTGTCACAGGCAGGTGAACATCTAGTTCAAGTATAAGTCTATGGATTATATTTTAAAATGTTATAGGTGGATTACAAAAGAGCATAGTTTGACAATTACCGGGTTATTTGATCGAAAAATATAGGATAACGACGACCGGCTTGAGTATAAATTACAGCCTACAGCAATTTCTAGCAATATTGTGATTCTATGCTGAAAGATCAGTCATAACCATAAAAATGTAAGCACCATGAAGTATCAAAGTATCAAAGAAAATAGTCAACTGTTATTTAAAGACTTTGAGATGTCTTCCTTCAATATTGTAAATCTACGAACCTGGGTACAACATTCATAGGCAATCACAATACCATACAGTAGCTTACTGAACATGTAAAGCAGTTGGAAAATGTGTCAGGGTCACTTAGAAGATCAGAACAATATTCACATTGAGAAATTAAAGAATGGTTTAGGCATTTTTATGTCGTGAGATTAGTAATCCTGTGGTAGACTGGTCGGCCTACACTGGAACTACACATGACCGCACGCAGGCTGTCGAGCCAGAGTTCGATTCCTGACGGAGTCAAGACATTTTCTAGTCTTAAGCGATTTCAACGGCTAATGATCTTTCACGGTGATTTTATTAAAGACCCCTAAGTGTACACGTTCCAGATACCCAGATGATATATTATCAGTTCACCATAAATTACCGACATAAAACACAAATATCACCTACAAAGAGATAACAGGCCATGAAGATTCACTCGACTGCGCAAATTCATTTCAACTTTGACTGCACGTCAGCAGCAAAACGAGCCCATAATAGAGACTGCTGTGGATTTTTGCATACGGTGGCCCACACATCCGATATGCGAGCGAAAAGGGACGGTGGAACAGAGAAGCAGATCTACATTCCAGTGGAGACCTGTTCCTCTCACTCAGTGAAAGCGCTCTAGCTGCAAGTATTGCTTTATATCAAGCAGGTTTTGTCAATAAACATACGTGAACAAAATAATGAATGTGAGGCATAGGCGGAACCAAAAGAGGTAAGAGAGGTTCAGGCTTAGTTATGAGCGCCATGTCTCTTGCCATCATCTCATTCCGCCACCCCAACTTCTTACATACATTCCCAACTCCATTATCCAAACCAAACTGTCATAAAACAAAGAATGGATATCTAGATTTGTTCCTTATCAGACGAGGCTACATCAGCAGACATAGTATTTAACACCAAGACATCGCAATGCGTTATAGAGTAAAGATTACGCATACGGCCTCAGGTGCCACAGGTCCTTATACAATGAGCACCCTTCCCCTCCCTCGCCTCTGTTTCTTACTTCCATTCTCCCATGTCAAGCTTGCATTATATTTGTACCATAAACAAGCACAGCTTTTGAGTTTTGTTTTTTTTAAACCTATATAGCAGGTCGGTAGCCTCCTCAAGCAGAAATAGCATGCTCTGGGATAAACCGGAGAGAGTGACGGGGTGGAAACTGCGGGAAACAGTCATTCCCGTAGCGGGAATTCCGAAGTAAAGCCTCTATCTTCAGTACCTCTCATCTGCATAATACATTACGTAATAAAAGGGAAAAAAAGAAAACTTTTTATTGGTATTGTTTGAGTAACTCCAGCAAAGCTCATTTTCGGTTAAAGCAAAATCGTAATCGTGTGATTGCATCGTCTTCCGACAGAAAAGATGTATGGGCCAGTAACAGCCAACGTTGCAGATCATATCAGGCAGCCATATTCCTCTGACCTGGGACGTAGCGTCCATATAATCTAAGAATCTGTGATGACCGATATATTGTCTTATTTATCCAATACAATTTAACTAATCTGAAATATTTTGTAAATTTTTAAAACATCACACTTATACTTTTTCACCTATAAGCCTTTTCCACGGATTGACAATACGACTCTGTCACGGTTAACTAGTTTTACTCGCCGATAATCTGAAGGCCCATACACTGTCTCACAGATTCAGCGTTCCCATAATTATGCGTAGTGTATTGTATCTATTCTAAGGCTGTATTACGAGAGAAAATATTTTTAAAAAGGTGGCAAGTAATCTATAGCAAAATTAGATCATCCGCAGTGAACTACTGTTATTATTTTCTTTTTGCGCAAGAGCGGGCAAAATCCTTTCCTTGGAGGTTTTCCAGGTTTTTCTCAGGGCTGCCAGACTTGGCTCTTTCAGAGCCAAAATTAAACACCAGATTTTTTGGCTCTTTTTAAAAAAAAAAAAAGCTTTCGACTCCCAATTGACTGATTGGTGTTTTTTTTTTGTTTGTTTGTTTGTTTGTTTGTTTCCAGCGGACTTTAGATCAAAACTGACTGATTTTCTATTCAAAAAGTATTTATACTTCTTTGAAACTGTATGGTATTTCAAGTGAGGGGATTTCTGTCGTAACTGGAACAATGAACGATCCTATTAAAGAATGATACCAAACTGCGTCCATTTAACAATCGTTCCTTAGGCTCTAACGTAATACTATGCCGAAAGGTTTAAGACAATTATAAAATCTGTGTATATCCAGCACCAAGGCAGTTCATAGTAAAAAAAAAAAAATTGAGTTCTTCAAAATCTTAATCCAAGTCTGTCATCGACGGTTTCAGACAGCTGGGTGGATGTAAGTACGAGATTACCAAAAAAAAAAAAAAAAATTACCCTCGCTATGCCCCCGCCTCTGATAATGGAAAAGCAGAATGCGGAAGTAAGGGTTACTGGGGTTGTGACTTGCGATGCCCATGCATAATAACTGAAGGTAGTCTGTAATATTGTGCATATGATTAAAAATAAGTGGAAAGAATACCGGTATAGACTACGTGCACTGAAACATGTCCTTGAATATAAATAGCGCTATCAACTACGGAACAGGAAGGTTACAAAAGAATGTATACTGATTAGTGAAAGCCTCCCTCAATCGACAGCTGAAGAGCCTATGCATGCTTATGTCAGCTAGGTATCGGACCTCCCTGAGGTCTAAAAATTCCTAGAACTAAGTACTGATTTCTGCATTATCTCCTGATGCGGATTTAATCGTCTGCGTTTTCACAACCCTTCGATTCATCTGCATAAACTTGAAAACATCAGTTTAATACTATTAGATCATCTCATTATAAATGCTTGATCTTACACGCCATCCGACCTGAGGTCCATAATGCAAGAACTGTTATAAAATGGGAAATGAGTCTTCTTCTTCATATTCTCTCTAGTGCGGACTTGCAACTTTGAGCACCACCATGTGTTATCCCCTTTATACCATCTCTCCCTTCCCCCTGTCGAAGCCTTAGATCTCTTTTCCCCTCGTATCCACATCTTTCCCTTTGTTATACTTTTGATGTTCTGGACAAAATGTCAAGGACAACAAGTTTATTGCCTTTATATCACACGAAAAAGACGCCTCGGAAAAACAACAACAATAACAAAAAAAAAAAAAAGCAGCGGCAGCAACAACATCAACAAACACTGGCTGAGAAAACATGCAAATGCAACTCCAAAAAGTTCGTCTGTATTCTCAGGTGCCAGAAAGATACAAGTATGATTTCTGATGGTTTGGTAATTATGAAAATTGACATCAAGTTTGGCTATTACAAACCAAAGACACGGGCAGACTATTTCGTCAGCAGTGCCTTGCATTTCTTGAGATTTGAAAACTGAACAACAATAAACATAGGCTATGATTACACTATAAAGCCATAAGTCGCCATATACTCTTTAAAGTTAACTCTTCATCACCTGGAAACACTGAAAAATCCCGGCTATCATATATTTCTCCTTAGGATGCAAAGATCATTAACATTTCCTTATGCCATCACGCTTCCGACATAAACACATGTATGTGCCAAACAGAATGGGCTCTATACTAACTATATGATATGGTTAACTATGGCCACTTCTAGAAGTGACGGTTTTATTAAAACAAGAATCACATTCATTGATCCTCATTATAACTTTAAACTGGCAGTGCTGCACAGTGACAATAAAATTGATTATGAACATGTAATGATCCAATAATTTGCTACCACTGCTTGATTTTCCATATTATTTGCTTGTTAACTTAACAAAAAAGATGACCCAACGCTACCCCTTGTATCCTCACAAGATACAGGGATCGCCATTCTTGTACGAGACTCCTATAATTTTTTATAGTCTCCACAACATCAGTCAGTGCGCCACAATACCAAAGTACTATGAGAATATGACTATGAGATCATCTGACACAATTGATAAGGCAAGTCACGAATATAGGGTTGTCGAGGGGCTTATAAAATGACAAAAGATATCTTGAGGATAGAAGCTTTCAGTAAATAATCCTCTTCGGTTTTTATACTCGACCGTAGACCTTACCATCTCATGTATCACTAAGATCCTCTCTCTCTCTCTTTTTCTCCCCTCTGTGTGTGTGAGAGTGTGTGTGTGTGTGTGTGTGTGTGTGTGTGTGTGTGTGTGTGTGTGTGTGTGTGTGTGNTTTTATACTCGACCGTAGACCTTATCGTCTCATGTATCACTAGGATCCTCTCTCTTTCTCTCCCCCTCTGTGTGTGTGTGTGTGTGTGTGTGTGTGTGTGTGTGTGTGTGTGTGTGTTGTGTGTGTGTGTGTGTGTGTGTGTGTGTGTGTGTGCAGGTAATTTTTTCTTGGTTTGTGAGGGGGGAGAAGGGGGAAGAAGGGGTTGGAGAACGGAAAGATAAGATTGCTGAGATGGTTTCGCAACCAGTCATGAGAAAGCGATTTCACAGTGTAAGACAGATCCCTTCTGAGTACCATGACTGGAAAGGTGGTGAAACCTCATGATTATAAATGTAAATCATGTTAAAGCGCGAGTTTTTCAATTGTTATTATAAGAACAGACATGGAATGGGTCTCTGACCAATGTCTGTTCAATGTACAGAGACGAATAAAAATCTTAAAGAAAAAAAACAACTGTTTAGCAACAATCCATGCGCGGCGAAGCCAGTTCAAGTTCTGGAAAATGATACAGTCGTGGGTGATCTTTTCCCCTGCATTTCTCCTCATAGAACTTTTTAAAATGCATAAATATCTACATCCTTACATTAGTAGCATAAATAGATCTCATGCTCTCCGGAAGTTGAGCTAGAACAAGAAGTTTGATATCGTCATCAGAACCTGCCTAATTTTCTGGATGAAAAACAGTAGTGCCAAGATTTGGAATAAATTTGTTGGATATGACCTCAAACACAGAGAATATGAGTCGGTGGGTCCAGACGGAGGCCTTTATGAGAAGTGCCTTACCCGCCATTCTAGTGAATGGAAAGGCGCGTCTGTATTAAGTACTCATTCAGGTAGCCCGGCCTACCTAAAGTAGGCAAAGTAAGCCATAACGTCAAATTGGAAGATAGTGCGCTTTGTCACAAAGTCCTCATACAGGCCTATTGCAACCTTCCCTTACCTCTCTTCTTCATCATTCATGTCGCTTGCCGTCAGTTTCTGACCTCTGTTCTCGGGGTTTTCATCAATGTCGTGCATTTTGCATTATTTAAGTATTCAAGCTTGTGGGGTAATAAAACGTATGTAGTGGCGGAAAATCCAATGCATCCATTGTATTTCCTCTGTGAGTCTGTCCCTTGCCACTCCCCCATGATACCGGATATTCGATAACAGCGTATCTCGGTAACTCACATTAAATATCAGAGTAAACACAACAGGAATGCAATACACACCACTCCTATTCATTTCAAAATTTAGGATCGAAAGAATTCAAGAGAAGTTAAAGTTAAGAAGAAAAAAAAAACAGCCAGCTGGTAGAACCAAAGATTACAGGAAAGAAAACAACAGTTTTGTAGCTGAGTGGCGCTAACACACCATTATATTTTACTATACACTTCAAAACCCTGAGATACTGCAAGAGATAGTCCTCTAATCGCTGGGGATTAGGCTCTTCCGCGGACCCACGGATGGACGTGGGAGGGTTCGCCGACATGACGCAATAACATATTTTTAGCAAATTGCGAATCATCCATTCGCCGATAAAGACGTAATCGAATATGCTACATTGTTTCGGGAATAGTAATGGAAACCGTTTCCATTCGCTCAACATAGTGCTTTAAGTGATGAGACTGATATCTCCAAGGAAGTAGGTAGTCAAGATTCGAGCAGTCCTTATCTACCTCACAATGCATCACGAGCTCGACAGGTTTCTACCCCGATGATTGAGATTATTATGCACTAGCACCAAGTTTGTTACCCCTGCTCACCATCGTGGAGGTGGAAATTGGATTTTGAGGTCTAGATATAGGATATAGGTCTATTTTAATTCAGTTCCTGCAATTCAATAAAATCGGGCACACATTTTTTTTAAATGAAAAGATTAAAACTCATTTCTTTACTTATTCTGCTTCCTCTATCTTTTCATCATTGAACTTTTTGGTAGTTTCCTTCCATTATGTAGTTCTCTTTCTTTTCTTCACTCTCCTTCGTTTTAGCCCTTTAACTTCAGCGAATAGTTTTCAGCTCCAGCTGTGTCATGCTGTTGTGCTCTTCTAGCTTCTGATGAAAGTAAATACATTTGGAGATGGACATCTGAAATGCTATCGGAAACATGTTGACATTCTTAATTCCATTTGTGAGTATCGTATGTAAAGTATTGTAAATAGTCCTATAGCAATCGAACCTTGAATTGTCGGCGAACAGATTTCACATGTTGGAACAGGTGAACAGGGGCGTAGCACTAGCGTCCATTTAATCTATGAATCTGTGATTACCGATATATTGTCGTATTTACCCAATACAATTTGACTAATCCAAAATGTTTTGTAAAATTTTAAAACATCACACTGGTAATATTTCACCTATACTAGACTACAAGCCATTTATTACAGGCATTGACAAAACGACTTTGTCACAGCTAGCTAATTTTACCCGCCGATTATCTGAGAACCCAGACACTGTCTCATAGATTCAGCGCTCCCTGATGCCCAGTGTAGTGCATCTAAGGCTGTGTCACGAGAGAGACTGTTTTAAAAACAGGTGGCGAGTAATTTGAGGGTAGGTTAGCTTACCCGCTGAGCTGACTATTGTTTTCTTCTTACGCAAGAGCGGCATCCCTTTCCGGGTTTTTCTCAAAACTACCAGATTTGGCTCTTTTGGAGCCAATACCAGACATTTGGCTCTTTTATTAACTGATTGGCTTTTGGGCTCTTATTTGACCCCAACGGACTTTAAATCAAAACTGACAGAATTTATATGTTAAAACGCATTTATATTTCCCTGATACTGTATAGTATTTCAAGTGACAGGGCCTGTGTCTTAGGGTTCCCGGACACTTGGCCGACGGATATTCGGCTGACGGACATTTGGCCGGCAGACACTTGGCCGAACGGACACTTGGCCGACAGACATATGGCCGAACGGACATTTGGCCGAACGGACACTTGGCCGAACGGACCCTTGGCCGAACGGACACTTGGCCGAACGGACACATGGCCGAACGGACATTTGGTTGAAATTCATTACTGCATATTGTTACATTTATTCATCTTGGCACTTTCTTCTCTCTCTCTCAGAGAATGTGCGAATATAAGTTATCACTAAAAAAAAGTTCATTAGATACTCAAGCCCAGAAAGTATGTCGATTACGCATTCACCGGAGTAATACAACAGCCAATTTTTCCTAAAGTTTGTTAAGGTTTTCGTGAACAAGCTTTGGTCAACACAGTATGGTTTTTATTCAAAGGTAAGTGCGTTTCGCTCACTCAAGTTTCGCCTTATGTTTAGTGAACTCTTTAAAACTTAGCATATATAAAGGCAAACACTACCCGATAAAAGCCGGCACAAGTGAGAACAATGCTTTGAAATTATGAATACAATAAAAATGTACGTAGTCTAGATGTATTTATTTTTATATGTTGACACGTACTGCAATAAAGAATTATGCTGTAATAAACATTGGTCAAAAGAAACAAAACATCCCCACTCCCTGAAGACTGGTCCCACCTCCACCAAAAAAAAAACAAAAACAAATATTCGGCCAACTGTCCGTTCGGCCAAATGTCCGTTCGGCCAAATGTCCGTTCGGCCAAGTGTCTGTTCGGCCAAGTGTCCGTTCGGCCAAATGTCCTTCCGCCAAATGTCCGTTCGGCCAAGTGTCCGTCGGCCAAATGTCCGTCGGCCAAATGTCCGTCGGCCTAGTGTCCGGCCACGGTGTCTTAGTTACGGCAGTGAACACCTATTAAAGAAGGATCCCAAAACTGCAACCATTTAACAGTCGTTTCTCTTGCTCTAATGTATGCATACTGGTATACCCGTGTATAATCAGTACCAAGGTAGTTCGTAGTAAATATCTTGTCTTATGCGAAATCTTAACCCCAGTCAGAGAGCTCACTGGATATAAGTACTAGATTACCAAAAATATCACCCTCGCTACACCCTGCATGAAATGACGGTGTTGATAGAGACGCAGCGATATTTTTTCTTCCCCTGTTTTTTAAAAAAAAATATTTTTAACGGGAGCATAAGTATTGGTGGTTACAGACACTCACCAATCGATGTTTATGTTCTAATAGAGGAAAGAAGTGTCGGATGCAAGAGAAGAAAACAGCATATCAATTATACAACATTTGATAGCAACAAATATGCTTAGTGAGCAAACTAAAAGATGTGTCTACATCTTGCCTCCACCACCACCAGAAAAAGAAATGGTTTGATGTAAGTGCTATATAAGTGCTATATTAACAGAAAATTCACCCTCCCCACGTCGCAGCACGTGACTTACGTATGACGCAATATCGGCGAATGTAATACGATCAGCCCCACAGACAGTCTTTTCATAACCATTAACACTGATATTGGATAAAGGGATCCTATCACAAAATAGGGAATCTCGGGGGATTTCTGACGAGTTTGCTGGGACCTCGCCCTAAGCCCACTCATCGAAAACAGTTCATAGTTATGCAACTCTTCTGGATGCCAGCCGGATAGGTTTTAACGGCTTGGTTTTTGCAAATCAAACCGACCACTATCAAGTTGGTTGCCCAGTTCACCTTGTCTGTATTATAGATGAAGATAAATACTGTAATAAAATCATTGTCATGTAGAACGTACTGATACAGTACCAAGACATCTTACTTGTGTAAGATATTTGTATTTATAATTTATGTTTGACAATTGAGGCCAAAGGCTCCCGTGGGTTACCAGAACAGAAGTGGAGCTAGACCTAGCTGTGGTCTACATGTAATTTTATGAAAATCAGCACCACATTCCAGCAGTAATGACACATTGCTAAGCCCCACTGTTCCTTCAGCCCTTTTTTCAACGTCAGTCTCCTTTTAAAGGGGAAGAATGCACATTTAAAAAACAAATTATGAATGAAAGGTCTACCATATTAAAGTATAGACTGAGCATAACCACGGATCTCTGTCTTTCTTAGACCTCGAAGAAATCACAAGTACTCCAGCCCTATCAAAAAACTGACCATGCACCGCCACCTCATTAGTGTTGTTAATGTTAAAGCTAGGCAATGGCTACTCGACAAGGGCTGACAGAACTGGTTTAAACATTAAACGACTTCCGTATGGATAGCTATACCACACAATAAAATGATTATGCCATAACATTAACATTCTAAAATCTCATATAATAATTATGTGTGATTTTATAATGGCAATCAAAGTTTAAGTGCACGAAGAGAGTTCCTTAACAGGAATAAAAAGGAATAAATAAACCTCTTGTGTTAAGAATTTCCCACTGAACCAGGACACATTAATTGCTAAGTTCTAAACTCTATCCTTTCAAGTGTGAGCAAAAGTAGTGGTCTAGATTGGTCCTTCAGCTAACATAATATGCCGCCAACTGGGTAGTATAAAACAGAAACAGGTTGTGATGTCTGAGCCTAAATGTTGCTTATTATAGTGTCGAATCTCTGCGTCTTAGTCTTTGTCCCTGTATTATTAAGAAAGTTGCATCTTCCTACAGACCATATTAAATCATACGATACCCTGTTATTCCAATAAGACAGTCTTTCAAGCATCTGTCATAATGATATAACGCCTCTGCTGACCCCAGACAACCCACAGGGTTACATTATTCAAAGTCCGAATTGTTACACCCACTGCGCTCATGGTGGCCATAAGCTTTCATCAAATACGTTCTAGCCACATGGCCAAGCTGTCTAGCCAGTGCTCTGCGAACGGATGATAGCATGTTGGTATGAGTGTTCTAATTCCTCTGTGAACTGTAGATATGTCAAACAAAACCATGCTGAGGCAATCAAAATGCAGAATACTTTATCTGGCGTACACTATCAAACTTTACGTTTGAATCTGGATGACCAGAGCCTTAATTAAAAGCTGAATAATACATTGTCAGATAGAGGTGTCTGTAGTACTGGAAAACCGATAATTATATTTGATGTGCTTGTCTTCCTTTAATAAGTCTCACGTCTCACGTTGCTCGACTGTTTGGTGTTCCAACTTCTACCCCATCTCTAAGACCACTGGGGACATGAGGCAGCGTTGAGTATGGTCCGGCAGGTTTCAACCGCTTATAGGTTGGGAGTGACACTAAAATATTGATAATAAGTTCCCAGTGTGTGGACGTCTACCGTCTCTTAAGAATAAGCACTAAGTTTTAAGCACGAGTGAATCAGTTGGATGCTTGCCTTTCTTGTGAATATCTCCGTCTTGAGAGGAAAGATAGAAACCAGTTTCTGTGACTATGTGTTGCGATTAAATAATATTAAACTGTGCGTAACGTTGAAGCCATTGCCTTTGGTCATCTCATTTTTTTTTTACCTACAACACCACACAAGTATGATACAGATTCTGACTTACAAATATTATTAGCCTACAATAACATCACACTGTCATGATGGAACAGTTTTTAGAGTTTCATTCTAGAAAAGACGATTACATACCACTTTGTTGATGTGGATTTACGGCCTTTTAACAAACTCCAGATTTTCACTATAAACATAACCTACCTTCACACCCGGAATCGAAATAAGCGACATGTGCAACACCACTTTCCATGTAGTTCCGTAGCTTATTGTGTTCAGAAGCTTATCCGTCCACCCGCTGCCACTGTAAGCTAACTGTCACGTGTGGGGTATTTCCAATGCTATGCGAATGTTCCGTGCCGATCAAAATAGTAGACTATCTAGATCTTGCATATTTAATCCCAAGCAGCTAACATTAAGAAGTTTGTAATGCAGTTATAGACTACTCTTGAATCTACCAGCCTGCCAATCGCAGACACGCAGTGTTACTATTTTTGAACGGCAGCGAAGTGAATCAGTGCCTGACAAAGACGTCACGGCAGGGACAATGTCAACAGCCTAGTGGATCACCATTGTAATTGTAGGATATGTATGTATGTATGTATGTATGTATGTATGTATGTATGTATGTATGTATGTATGTTTGTGTGTGTCTTGCTGCCAGTATAAATAAGGCTTATGTCGCCAAACCAGAAACTGAGATATCAGGTTCTGAAGGTAAATATGGGCCACGATATCAAATCTTTGTTGTGAGAAAATCGAGAGTAAATTCATGTCAATACACAAAAATACTGATTTTTATAAACAAATGGTTAGTTACTGCGGATAAATCTGAGTTTTTGTGAGGCATATTAGATGAATTATAAAGTATAACATTCTTTTGTAATAACGATTGGCTTAGAATTCAGAATTTTTTCCCATTACATGGGATNNNNTCCCCCTTCCTCCCCCGGCCACTTCAAACAATAATTATTGTTCGGACCGGAATCATGCTAATTCTCTCTCTCTCTCTCTCTCTCTCTCTCTCTCTCTCTCTCTCTCTCCTTCTCCTCCTCCACCTCCTCCTCTTCTCCTCTCTCTCTCTTTTTTTTAACACCTTTAAAAGATTTCATGTCATACCAAAAACTTGGTTTAACCAAACATCGACTTCAGCTTCATTTTGACCAGCTGCAATATATTTTGTGCATAACCAAAATGCCAAGAGGTTCCTTCGGCAACTCGCCTTTCGGCTCTGGAATTTCGATAGACAACGATCTGATAATGTCACCTCACTAGATCTAGGCCTACATTGAACTGTGGTCTCCTTTTCTTCTTCCAGACGGATTGGTGACTCAATAATGGTGATCTGTACTATTCATTTACTTCACTGGAGCACTACTTTGGACCCAAAGGAGGGGACATGCCGTTTCAAGATTTAGACATAAATTTCTTGATAATGGAAAAATTGGGACAATGGACTTGTCCTACGTGACTTTATGTTAAGGGTAATAATACAACCTCGCAAAGGGGCAATTATGGAAGAGCCTCGACAGTCGACATCTATCGACATCAGCGCTAATCTCGTCTCTCTCTGATTGTATTATATATCTTCTCTTTCCTATCCTTAAAGAAACTTAACATCTGATCCTCAAGTGACTCAGGTATGTAAAGGAGTTCCTGGTCTAAAACTGCGTGGACCAGGGCACTGAACAGTGGTGACAAACTTTCCGATATGATTTATTGGAATAGTGTGTATTAATACTGGGTGGTCACCACCCCTTCTCTCTCCCATCCTCTCAAAAAAAAAACACCAAAACTTTACTTAATTCAAAGTCCAGTAACTTAAAAAGTTTTAAAGGAACTGGGCTGAGACCAATCCAGTAGTATAGTTATTAAGTGTTGGTATCTGACGCTGTAAACAGATATGATGTGCTCCATGGACAAATAAAGTTCTTGTCTTATCTTATCTGTATTTTGAGCACATTAGCAGTAAAATAAAACACGTATGTGTATTCACGTAATCTATTAGATCTAATAACTTTAAGTTTCAATGACACTGGTGTCATAAACCAGTTTTGTTGCATTCACAGAAAAAAAAAAAAAAGAGTCAAGAAATAATTTGCCTAGGGTAACTGTGTCACATGTAAACTGTTAGACACTTTTTTTTTTGGCTGTGACGCCATCAGAGCACCTAGATATTTCAAAATTGTATCAGTGAGTCTTAACTATGAGCGTGCTAAATTTCAGTTGCATACGATTTGAATTTTAACATTATTAAACTCTGAATTAAGCAAAACTGCCTTGTCGTAGCCACATGGGACGTATAACATTGTATGGCACTATAAGGCAAGTTCTCTATAGAGTAAATAAACAAA
>JAWQUT010000245.1:969840-1019795 GCA_033807755.1 Ellobium chinense
AGTTAATCAAACAAATGTACGAATAACCAGTTACAGTTCTTCAAACAATTGTGCGAATAACCAGTTATAGTTATTCAAACAATTGTACGGGCTGTCTCTAACGACAGCACCGATGATGCAGTTCATTTAGTCGTAGACAAGTCATGGAATCGGCGCGGTCGTTAGAGAAGGCCATTGTGTGAATAACCCTTTCCCTTCATTATCCAGTTATAGTTAATCAAACAAATGTACGAATAACCAGTTACAGTTATTCAAACATATGTACAAATAACGGCGTCCATTTTAAATTTCATTTTTCGTCTCTTTGATTTAAGTTTTATATATGGACATCTGGGTGTGTACGAAGACAAGAAAGGATGGCGCACAAGATGGTGCCACCTTCATTTCTTCGACTCTATAGTTTGGAAGTGATTTTAAGTTGAAAATAGGTAAAGTTTGACATTTTATAAAATGTTATTGGTTGGTTGCATAAGAAAAAAAACCAACTAGTCTAGGCACTAATTTATAGCCTCTTATCTATGAAATATAAAAAAAAAGGGATGAATCCATCCTTTTTCCCGTTCCCAAAATAGCATGGTACCTGCGATGACTATCACCTTGCTGGAATCAAAATGGCGGAGGGCGACTATATTGTATACATATATTATCGATGCCACACACGTGCTGCCAACTAATTGTTTAACAATTTAACATTTTTTTTTAAAAAATTTTTGTTTAGTGTTAGACAATTATGATGATTTAAAATCTTGATGTTTAGTAGTTGACGGCCTCAGCCTGGCAGTAAATTGCGCGGGTCGATACTTCGAGCATGATTACATGTTGGCACGGCCCAGTAGTGGGTAAAGTTCACGACAATCAACAGATCCAAGTTTTACATAGTGAGAGGCAAATTAGACAACTTGTTATAAGGCTGTGGAATTTTTTTTAAATGTATTTTTTTTTAAGACTGCACACCCCCTCCAACCTGTGTGGTATTTGACTGTCTTTATTTTGTCTCCCCCTCCCACACCCCATAATATTGAATTAAATGCATAGTGTTAAAAAAAGGGAATAAAATGATATATATGTCTCAGTCTTGCTTGACTGTATGTCAATTAGCAAGGAAATTGCTTGGATTTTTTTGCCTCTTATTTGACATAAAGAATTTATTACATATTAGTGCGGTATTATGTAATTATGAATCGGGAATTTGTTGCATGTGATGGCTGTTGGATTGTTATTAATGGGTCATCATGGCCTTAAGTATCTTATGTGAGCATAAACTTGTCCATTACTTACCTGAAATTTATTGCACTATTTTGATTGTAGAATCAGAGGGCTTATGTGATTACAAAAATTAGCCTATTTTCAAGCATAAAATAATGCCTTTCAGAAAAAACTTAAAATGCCGTATCTTCATAACGATTAAGAGTACAAGAAAAAAATTATACTGTTGTAATCGTCTCATCAAGCCCTTTCAAGTTTCATGTTAGCTTATTTTCATTGCAATAGCAGCAATTTGAATTTTTACCAAACTAACTATTTTTAGTGTGTTAAATTTTGGTGTCTTTAATAAGTAAGCATCCATTGATTAATAAACATGGATAAACCATTATGATTGCAATTGCAGTAGTGAGTGCTAAGTATCTTCACTTTATTTGATGCAGCTCATTGATATGTTGAAGGCCTCAGCTTTTGGAAAGTGGACCATTTTTTTCTGCGCATGTCAGCATGTGAAATTCAAAACTATGTGTAATAATCAAAGCGGTCACTGTCACCTATAACAAATCAGAGCTTGCACATTAATACTTTACCTTCTCTGCCATTATGAACCGGGGGGGGGGGGGGNGGGGGGGGGGGGGGGGGGGGCGCCCCTAGAAAATAAATTTTGTTATCACTTGCTACAAGAAGCTCATGAGAAAACGATTAGGGGATTAGGGGAGATAAAGGATGTGGGATGGTCCCTCTTAGGCATCATTACCAAGGATCCCCCTTGAGTGCTTTTCCCCTTTTCCTAACCCTGCCTCTCACTCAAAACCAAGCACTAGGTGGGAGAGGTCTTAGATACTGCCATCAGACGATTAAAGATCTAATTGTGTTGAAAAGTGTGCAGAAGGAAGACAAATAATGAGATCATGGACTGTTGTGTGATATATGGACTCAGGAAAGTTCAAGATTCTATTATCAAATCTCGGTGGCATTTCGGAGGTTTCATTTTGATAAACAAAACAGTACTGCCTCATGTGTATAATTGGGGAGGCAGGAAAGTGGAACTGAAGTATCTATCACATCCTAAAACTAGGATGGGTGAATCAGTTGTTACAGAAAGCATTCTGTCATGACAGCATCAGTCTGGTGGTAAATCTAAGATGAAGTTGTCTGTGTTAAGACAGGAGTGGTGTTTTCTATTAGACAACCTTGATGGTAGAGCTGACTCTTTAACTTTAACCGTAACTTCTGAGGCCATGAAAAAGGTTTCGAATTAAGTGGCTTTTTATACATTCTTTGTTGGAGTTATCTAGACACACACATACACACACCTTCTGTCAGGGGTTGAAAGAAGGCCCAGTTGATATTGTTTTTAGTGATATACTGTAGAATTTTAGTATCACACTCTTTCATGTAGGATTGGGAAGATTCTTTGTGATGCACTCAAACTTTCTTTCTTCTTTTCCAGGAAATGCGACGACGAAGAACAGAAGTGACCGTTGAATTGAGAAAGGTAATATTTCATGTAATACATTCATATCTATATTTAAAGCAAACCTGAGTGTTTGACTTCAAAAATGAAATATTGTCTTAGTTTGTGTCTCAAAGAAGGCATGGGTTAAGAATGAACGACTCTATTACACACAATTAAAGACTGTTTAGAAGCTAAGATTTGAGGGTCAGTAACCTATGATCCAGTTGAATATTTAGGGTGAGACTGAGAGAAAATGATACAGCCCTGGTCGCCAGCTTGGTGCAGGGTGTGTAGCTGCAGTGTCCTGAATACTGAATGCAAAATAGTTACCCTTTCTACAAGAATATTTTTGTGGTAAAACACGATTATTTTAAAGTGGCTCAACTACAACTACTTATGTGCCAGTGTACAGAAAATTTTTTGGGCAATTCATGCCTGTCAGTTACAGCATTTGCTGCTTAAACCTCTCCTGTAGGACACATTTTTAGGAAATTATTCCGTGTGACTTTTTTGCCCATGCAGATGAAAAATATATACACAACATGAGAAACACACGATTTAGTCATAAATATGTTTTCTTTCCCATTAGAATAAGAGAGAGGAGCATATGCTAAAGAGACGTAATGTGCCCACGCAAGACAGCACAGACTCAGAAGATAACGAAAAGCCAACCACTCAGTCCCTGGAAACTATAGTTGCCAATGCAAGCAGTTCAGAACCTGAAGTCCAATTAGGTGCAGTTCAAGCTGCCAGGTGAGTAAATTCTCTGACTTTTAATGTTTGACCAGATTATATATCAGAGATGCCAATTTTTCCAGATACCAGACTATCTTGGCAGTTTGAAAGTTTCAGGCTTATGCTGCCATTACCAAATGAACCTGACAGGTGCTCCAGTCAGCTAGTCACCTGTTGCCTTAGTAGGCTTTGGAGTCATTATTTAAAATAAGGTGACAGGCCATTTTTGAGCGATTAGAACCGGATATAGACCTTGTGTTTGTGAGCGCTTGTGTTTACTTCCGACTGGTCTGGAACTTGCCATAGGAGCCTTGAAGTGACAGCAGTTAATTTGAAGTACGAGTATTTGGAATTGCACTTTTCACCTTACTTATTATTTGAGCAGCAAATTTAAAAAGGCAACCTTTGAATAAAGCCTTGACATTGATGTGAGTGCATCCACTTTCCGGCCAATCTCAGGAATGATGGAGATTGGATTTAATAATGCGAAGGGTATCTATTCTACTTTCACTTTCAAATCGCCAGATAAGAATATGAGCAAGACTTTTATATGGTCTTAATGAGAGAAACCTGGGCACAATTTTCAGGGTGTTGTCAGATGATAATATATATAATTGTTTTTGTTTTGTGTGAAAACAAGACCAACAATACAGTGGAATCGTGAAGCATGCTGTGCTTTCCACAATTTAAAGACTGCAACTGGAAAGTTCAGGTGTTTCTAGCAAATTTAGTTGACATCCCTAATATTATGATATTATGTCTTGAATTGCCGTTGCGCATCAAAGATGATGCAAGTAAAAGACAAAGTACGATAAGATAGTAAGCAGAGATTTTTTAGATTATTTCATCCATACTGTTTTGAAGGAAAAGTGCTAATAATTAAGCCGCTGCTTAGTTTTTGTATGGGGCTTCTGCTCCTGATAACTTTCCAGGAACAATTACTATAAGCTCGGGGGGTTTTTGGGGGGGGGGGGGNGTTTTTAAATTTGATTTATGGCCTGCTCTCTGTTCACAATACAGTTCTTTCTTGTGCTTGTCTATTTCAGAAAATTATTATCTAGTGATCGCAACCCACCCATTGATGATCTTATTGCATCGGGTATACTTCCTATCTTGGTAAATTGTTTAGCAAAAGATGACAACCCATCATTACAGTTTGAAGCCGCATGGGCATTAACGAACATTGCGTCTGGTACATCTGCTCAAACACAGGCTGTTGTACATGCAGGTAAGCGGACAATTTGCTAAACTGCACCACCAGTTGGAAGCAATTTTCCTTCCCAGTATGAAAGCAGAGAAGCTACATGCAACCAGTCCTATCTAGAATATTAGCAGGATGCATCCCAATTAAAAAAATCACACAGTGAAATAGTGTTTCTACACTTTCTTCTGTCATAGAGAAATATAATGGATGCGCTGAGCAAACCAGTGTTTTACTGTGGATGAAATAAGGTGTAACATGACAACTACAAACTATCATTGGAATAATTGCCCAGATACTGCAAGCAAAAATCATGAAGAGAAAGAGAGTGGAAAGTCTTTTTACGGAACAATAGTGTTTCAAACAATGTATATATATTTAAAGGAATTGGTCTGCTGACTACGAAAGGTTTGAATGAAAACTGCTATGAATTTTATCGTTCTTGATTAAAACAAAGCTAAATGTTCGTTAAATTTTGGGGCACACTAAATGATAATGCCACTCTTATAAAATAGGATTCAGACTTTTTTATGATCAGGTTTTTTTTTTTTTTAATCTTTTCTCTCTTTTCTCATCAGGAGCAGTTCCTTACTTTTTACAACTGTTGAGGTCACCACATCAGAATGTCTGTGAACAGGCTGTGTGGGCTTTAGGCAACATCATTGGTGAGTGGTGCTGCTAAAGTGCTTAATTGAAGGAGTGCTGTTTTACATTTAAACCCAATGTTTTGTGTTTTTACAACTTGACATTGCATAAGGTAATATAAACGAGATAACGATTTGCAATTTTCTATTTTTATATGCAGATATTTTCAGATCAAACAAATTATGGACACCCCTGCTGTGACCTCCTCTTTCCTGAACATGAAGGCATTATTTTGCAAGAGAGTGTGAAGAGTTTTCACTTGACACTTATATAACTGTTGCAGAAATTAACTTTTCATTCATTCACATCAGGTGATGGGCCACAGTGCAGAAACTATGTGATCAATCTGGGAGCTGTACAGCACCTTCTGACTTTCATCAATCCTAACATCCCCTTGCCCTTCCTGCGTAATGTAGCCTGGGTCATTGTCAACTTGTGTCGGAACAAGGACCCTCCTCCACCCACGGAGACAATTGAAGAAATTCTTCCTGCCCTGTGCCAATTAATTCACCATTCTGATGTCAATGTGAGTGCAGATTAATAGCTTGGACTGGACTAAATTTATTACTTGTTCTGTTCTTCACAGACCTGAAACTCTTTCATCACTGTGGTCAGCATAAATATTTCAGTTACTAACACCTCACAGTTTTATAGCACAAGTTTACTTTAGATACACAAAGGACTTTTGAAAGTAATGAAAACCAGACAGTCATGCTGACAGTTAATAGGATTTCACATCCCTGATGCTGCTCTGGCTTTCCCATAGTGTTCTCTCATTGCAGAGATCGTTGTAGAAGTTTCATCACATCAAGAACTAGAGCCATTGAGTTATGTTCACGCACAGGAAAGTTTTTTAACATTTTTATTTCGCCAGTGTAAATATGACTACTGAGGGCGGAACATGAATTAAAATGTATGAAATGGGAAAATCATTGGTCAAAAAGTGTGCATACACAATAGTTGTTGTCATCATTAACATTTCTGTGTAGGATCCGGTTCTGAAGCAGTAAAAATTAGCTGCATCATGTCAGTCAGGTCTTTCAATATGTGCATCTGCTTTCTATTTCAGATTTTGGTGGATACAGTATGGGCTTTGTCGTATCTCACAGATGGTGGCAATGAGCAGATTCAAATGGTAATAGACAGTGGGGTCGTCCCTTTTCTTGTTCCATTGCTGTGTCATCAAGATGTCAAAGTCCAGGTAAGGTCGGCTTTTGAGCCTAATGTGTTGAATCAGGGATATGAAACTGGAATGGGTCTTTGATATCTCATTCATTTTACAGCCCCGTCTGTCCGAAAAATACATGGAAATTGTTTCATTGCCATGGAATTATTTTAAATATGTTTTCTGGATTTCCTCCTTTTTCATGAGCGATTTGTTGCTCATCAGGATTTGTACATTTTGCAGGCTTTGCATTTCTGCTGAAGAAGAAATAGACTTTGATGAAGTGCATATTCAAATAGTCATGCTCAGATGTATGTAAAACTAATATGCTCAAAATAAAAAAAACAACAAAAAAATCCACAAAACTATCCTTCCTTGAGCAGGCTAATTCATCTGTAGGTGCAGTTTCCTTTTATGGCATACCATCAAGTTGTTTTTTGGTGTTACTTTTCCAGCACAATGATAATTTGAGGAAGTTTGAATGATGAAATAAAATGATAATTAATATGTTGCTGCCTTTGTTGAATGAGTGGGTTTAAATTTCATGAAAAATTAGTTGGCTGTGTGAGTCTGTCAGAAATTGGCCTGATTAAAAATACATTACAGTCAAGATGGTCCCTTTGAACCAAAACTGGAATAAAATGTTTCCGGTTAAGTCTTTCTCATGCCCCCTCTAACACTACTAACTGGCAGAACTGGTGGTAGAAAAATCTAGATTTAAAGTCACTTTTCATTTCACAGGTATAAGAATGTGTCATAAACATTGACCATTTTGGACCTAGTAACAAGCTATGTGATTGTCACACCTTGAAATCTAAATGTCAAAGCTTTGATTAGGTGGTCTTCTACATTGTTTTGACAGTGTTGTTCCTCTCAGCTGTCATGGCTCTGATGTACTGATTTTCTTTAGGTCCTCTGGTCACTGACCGACCTTCACAGAAATAATTATTAAGGATGGTAGAATGCTGAGAATTTTTAGACAGTGGAAATGTATAGCTCGAAAGAATGATTAAACAACTTCAGTTTTGAACTGAGATCCTTGGTTACCCATGTCTTCTGTTTTTCCTGAATAAACACAGTGCTGATGTCCACATTTCTGTGTCTTTTTTCCAAACTTTCTTGAGGAAAAAAAACCCAATCTTTTCTGATGAGGGGAGATGAAGAGAGAAGAATAAATAAACAGTAAAGAGAATAAATATGTATTAAGGAATAGGATTTCAGTAAAGAAATGCTGGAAAGAATAATAGAGAACATGAGATTTTACAAAGCGAGTTTTTTTCGTAAGTATGTTCGTATCAGATGCCTTAAGGACTTCAATAACTGTCACATTAAAATCAAGGAAAATATACGGTGTTTTGAAGAATTGCTGGAAACCCATTACCATTTAGCTTTATAAAGTACAAGCTTTCAGAAAAGTGAAATTTAAATCAGAAAAAAATAGCAAATTTTAATAAAGAAGCAAGTAGAGAGAATAATGAATGAGCTTTGGTTACGAACAGATCACATTGTCTGAAAACATTCTTGATTCATGTTTTTTTGTGCTTTGTTTCTCCAGACAGCAGCTTTGAGGGCTGTTGGAAACATTGTGACAGGCACAGATGAACAGACACAGGCTGTGCTCAACTGTAATGCCCTGCAACACTTTCCTGCTTTGCTCACTCATCCAAAGGAAAAAATTAACAAGGTAAAGCCTTTGAGTTTGTATATTGCAAGTGTTTTTTTTTTAATACAAATATATGATGATTTAAGACATTTAGATACGGTCTTTTTAAGAGCTTATTCAGGGGTGCCAATTTCCCGGATAAATCCAAATTTCCAGATTTTTTTTGGCGTTTTTGAGCAGCAAGAAAGTAAGTCTGGATATTTCGGCGTTTTGATCGGCGGAGAAAAAAAAAGCCAGCGTTATCCGGATAACATTCATGAAAATGAAATACACGAAGCCGGAAGTTAGATATTTTACAAACTTCCTGAATGCGCGCGCAGATGTCTCTAACGAGGTCAGAGGAATACTGGTGCTATATTTAGCACTCGACCTCGCGGAAAGTGTAAACAGTGCGCTCGGGCATCATTCAAGAAAAGACAGTGATGTAAAATCAACAGTCCTACTTAGAATCCATTGTTTTCTGTAAATTATGATTTACTATTATAAATCTGATTACATCTGTAAGCTGAAAGAAAATGGATACACGTGGTGCACACTGTGCAATAATAAACTACGGCACACTGGGAAAGAAGGCACTTACGCTCCATGCTTCAAGGAATTGTCACATCGTAACAGTAGGATTTTGGTGAGTTTCAAAGACATTAAAGAGAAAGAGACTGCAGCCAAGCCTTCAGCAGCTTTTTTTGTGAACTTGGCATGAACCATTGAATCCAGCTCAGTCTGAACTCTGCAAATCAGAGCACTACTCCTTTGTGCATATTTTATCAGGACCAAATAAGAGATGACAAATGTGCGTTATGGGTGAGAGATGGAAACATAATGTAGTCTTGAGTCTACATCTTGTTTAAATTTCACAGTGATGTATAATTAGATTATATTAGATTTTTATCTTGAGTGACAGTTTGCAGTTCCCTCCCACCCCTGACTATGGCTATTCCTTGCTGTGTGTAGGTGTATTTATTTATATATACTGTAGAAGAAATATATAGTATCTGTGCAGAAGAAATTTAGGTTATGTAGTCACAATTCTAATATTGACTTTCCTTTAAATTTTGCTGGGTTTTAATGTTTACTTTAGTGCCTTATAATTGTGGAAAATGATTCAGAATTAAAAGCACAACGGTTGGGTTGGTTTCTGTCGCAAATGTCGATACGCCGCGCGCTCGAGGAAATTGGCATCCCTGCTTATCACTGGTTTATTGGAAATATTGCCTTGATATGAAACCCAAAGAGAATGAAGTAATTATAAGCATACAACTATTTCTGAGAATCTTTTCAAGATCATATAGTGTGATGTGCCTCAGGTTATAATGAAATGTCAATGCAGCTTTGGAAAAAAAAGTTCTTGTAATTGTCTGCGTAGCTGTTTAGACATGGACATGATGAAACCATCAAGACATGCTCAGAGACATGACTGAATGGCCTGTCTGAGTATGTGTGAAGTAGGGTGTCTGTATTTTAATATTTTGGCGTTCCAGCTTGGAAATATGAATTATGGTATGTTAAGGATAAGACAGGAGAGAAATTGGCATTGTTTTTGTGTATGGAAATATGAGAGAATGAATCAGGCAAGACCAGGGCCTGAGATTTTCAGTGAGGATAAAGGAGTGCATATGAAACAGATGGGGACATTGGACCGTGATGCCACTCCTCATTCTGTTGATGATTCAAACAAGACATGGCCTTGGTTTTGTACTGTGTGTGAATGGAATCCTGTCTCTGGTCTTGAGCCCCAGTCTGGATCCATTGCTGGATCCGGATTACTGATCCATCCTGTCACAACCTGCTTAGTTTGTGTTTACAACAGGCGTAGTTTTGATATTCGTACTGCTAATCATTTGATATTTTTTTAAACAATTATTGGCCCAAGAGGGATGTATCTCTGTTTACACAACACCAGTTGTTCGAGTAGTGCTGTCATTAGCCTTTTTTCTTTGCGCTTAAGATAATAAGAATATCTTAAAAGCAGAGAGTATCAGAGAAAATGCAACAGCTCATAAGGGATTTGACATGATAGGATAGTTAAAAAGACACCCTGAAAAAATTTGCTGGGCAAGGGCAGGAAAAAACACATGGCCCCTTGTAGTTTGACAGTTTCTTGGTAAATTAGTAATATATTTATGATGTGATAATTTTACAGATCTCTTTTTATCTCTTCTCTTTATTCACACTTTTATTTTGATTTTATTATTGTTTCAATACAGGAAGCTGTGTGGTTCTTGTCCAACATCACAGCAGGCAACCAGCATCAGGTTCAAGCTGTCATTGATGCAGGCCTTATTCCCCTCATAATCCACCATCTCAACCGAGTAAGTGGCCTGAATGAATAGTTGTTGGCAAAGATTAAGACTAATTTTGATCATCTGTAAATTGTCAGAATTAACAAATGCACAATAGCTTTCATTCTTCAAATAGGACCGGTGTGCCTTAACATGAACTTCTAAGGGCATACAAATGACAGACCACAAAGCACTGTGAAACTTAAGAACTATTATCCCTGATCGAGAAGCAATTTTCGCAAGTCACGCTCAACTGATGAAATTTGTAAAAATTGGATGCTCACAAGAAAGAAAATTGTACTTCTCCAGTAGTCTGTTAGAATGATTTTCAGTATTTCTAATGGTCCATGTCATCTTACTTGTGAAAACAGTATCCTTTTAACTTATGTGTAGATCAGGATCAATTTGCAGTCTCAGAGTAGTGTTTCTTTACACTTTATTGGAGCACAGCCAGTAACTTCACTCTTTTTGAGAAACAGGTAGCTTGTGTGCTTTTGTTAGACCTTACTAGTACCATTACATCATATATTTCATATGGATTTGGACTGCAAATAGGGAGGTATTGTTTGACCACTAAGTAAAATACAGCCTCTAAAGTCTTGATTTATAATCTCGTTTGGGACTTGCCTGTCTGATAGGCATATGGAAAATGGCCACTGCCCTTTAACTTTCTTGGTATATACTGAAGAATGACCTTCATTAGAAAAAACTTGGTAAGCTAATTGCCTTACTTCCTTTTCTGTATTGAATTGTAACATCTTTACAGAAAAGCTTGATCAGGGTTGCCACAAACATGGAAAAACCAGTGAAGAGCTAAAAAATTACTGGAGGTGCTCTGTGTATCTGCCAGAGTGAAAACATGTTGACACCAAATAAACTTCATGCAAAATGCTTACTCAGGTTGACTTTTGTTTTTTTATTGTTACAGAAAAAAATTGGTAGCTGGAAATCAGGCATGGAAATGTTATGGAAAAATCTTTTTCATTGTATGTCAGCAACCCTGAAGTTTTTAGCAGCATGTGTCTGAGCTGTCGTTTTCTTTTATGCAGGGAGACTTCCAGACTCAGAAGGAGGCTGCATGGGCCATTAGTAACCTCACCATCAGTGGTAAGAAGGAGCAGGTGGCCTATGTGGTAGAGATGGGAGTGCTGCCGCCTTTCTGCAACCTCTTGTCTGTCAAAGATGCCCAGGTGGTTAATGTTGTCTTGGATGGCATCAACAACATTTTGAAGATGGCTGGTGATGAAGTGGATCAGATATGCCAGACAATTGAAGAATGTGGAGGTCAGTTTTAATTAATGCTGTTTGAAAATATACCTTTTTTACTCCCATTAATTTCCTGTTGCTCTTCTTATTTTGTTTCTAATGTATATCTTGTAATGTTGTTGTAGGTGTTGATATTATCATGAATAGAAGAGTTAGCCTGTTTGACACTTTTATCTTTTGTGTAATGATATTTGTAAAAAAGATAGTCTTAAAGTCTTTTTTTTTTTTTTGTGGTCACCAAAGGAATAGTATAGCTCTTTAATTCACTGACTTATTGATAGTTGTAGTAAATTTGTTGTCTGTTTTCTTCTTTTAGGCCTCGACAAAATTGAAAGCCTACAGAATCATGAAAATGAGGAAATTTACAAGTTGTCATATGAGATTATTGACAGTTACTTTCAAGATGAGGTTTGTACCACTTTCAATTAATCTGAGAATCGTGAAGTCACATTTGCCTTCTTCAGGGATGCCCACTATTTAGAAAATTCTTTGAAGTCACAAAAATGTTTGTGTTTCAGAGAAGGCTATTTGACATCAGTCTGAGAAACTGCTGAGATTGAAATATCATAGTCTAAAAAAATATTTAGTCTTGTCTGTTATAATAACTTGTCTAGGACTTTCTTTTTTTATTTAAGTACATACCCAACACTCACAGAAAATTTTATAATAACTCTACATATAAGTGCAGTAAGTTCAGAGTATGTATCTAAAGTAAAACAGAACTGCAAAGTAAATAAAAAACAGTGGATGGTAGCTGGCCTTGGCTGATCACATGGAACATTTAAATATGAGACATTTGTTTCAGTGATCTGCTTCTTTGTTTATGAATTGATTTTGATTGCAAAAAAAAAAACATTCTAAAAAGTGATGTGAAAGAAATACATGCTTGGTCTGTTTGTAAGGAGTCTTGCCCAACATCTAAGTTATTTTGCTGTTATGGAGAATGCTTATGATGGTTACTATTATGTCAGGGCTCTAATGAAAGTAGTGTAACTGGCATCGATAGCATTGTGCAGGAATTGGCATAGATTTATACCTTTGTTTTCGGTGAATAAAAGTATTATGAAAGCATACCTCTGTTAATCAATACTATGTTTCTGTATTCTTTTGCTCAGGCTGATGAAGAATCCCTTCTACCCCAAGCTTCTCAAGAGGGGTACCAGTTTGACCCCAATGCACAGATTCCCCAAGAAGGCTTCAAATTTTGACGAACACCAGAAGACTCATGCTCGATGACATTGTACAAAGTAGTGACTGATTTGATACTGGACTCTACACAACTGGACGTTACAGGAGCGTATGACATGCTCCATCCAACACAAATCCTCTCATGGATCCCCTCTGTGCTTTGGCCACTCCAGGGAGTGAGAGAGGGAGACTTATCGTCGCCATTCATCCCTGATCATTTGGGGATCACACGCTGCCTTCACAGCTTCACAGTTAAAGGGTCAACCATTTATTAGATCATCCTTGGATGACTACGCTGCCTGTTCCTGTTCCCAAAGGCAAACATGTCTGCAACCCACTTCAGTGATGGACTCCTAAAGATCTGGGCAGACAATATTCATATCTGCACTGTGCCAAGATGTGGCTGGCCCATACTGTGTCTCTATAAATACAGAACTTCTGGGTATTATCATTAGCGCTGCTGTTTATTTTACATTTTTTTTTTTTTTTTGAAATTCACTTGCTCCGGGATGATTGTGTTGGAACCACTGGCAGACTGACTGGACAATATGGTCACTACTTCACAGACTTATGGACAGGACGACATAATGACACTGTTATTCTGTCATCACAGTGAATGTATTACCCCATTCAACTAAAGCAGTAGTGCTTTTGTTCATGTTAAAGCAAAGCCTTCTGACAATTCCTGGAATAGCAAATGATGACCAAGGCGTCATAGTCTTTCTTGAGATTTAAATCTGCCCCTTCTGCATGCATCAAAGAAACATGTGAGCATGCTAATTGTTTCGCCCTGGAATCCAGGGATGGAGAGATGTTGAAATGTGAACCTCTGCTGGCTTGATATTGCACAGATGAAATGACTGACAAATTTAATAATGGTTTGCATTGTCTCATAGCTGGCTCAACTCGATGGTCAAATGGACACTTAACAAAACTGTCACCTGCTTGAGCAGACTTTTTATTGGCAGACAATAAATTTTGTTTCTTCTGACACCTTTATATGTAAAGATGGACTTGGGCTTTTCTGTACTCCCCACTTACTACAGACAATAAGATGACCAAACTTACAGAGTGAATAACTAGCTTTCTTTCCTAGGGTTTAGTCAAATAAGATCGACAGGAATGTCTTCTGTTGTTTTTCAGTATATTTTTTTTGGTACTTCTCATTGCTGCATACAGATTTCAGATCATATGGAATGCCAGACAAGCCCTGTTTTGAATGGCTGACAAAATTAGGATGTGTTCATCAAGGAGGTCCGTGCCCTAGAATTTATGGTCAGGCTGACCAAGGTGTGATAGGTTGTTGTTGATTTCTCTGCACTGAGACAATAGGCAATGTTGGTTGGTACAAAATGATGAGTTTTTATGTTTTTTGTTATCCTGTATGAAAAGATCTTCTAAAGTGAATTGCAGAATATTGAACATATATAAAGACGTAGTATATAAAAACTTTCAACTTTCTTTTATTCTTCTTAACGCTTTCATCCCTTCAGCTCTAGATAATTTGATAACAATTAGCCCACTTAATTACTTGCAGTGGACAAATTGGTAAGCTTTGATAGTATTTCATCACCAACGGCACTATGAAGTATAACATGAAAGAAAGTCAAGTAAATTTAAATCTTGTCTGCCAGCTAAGTTCAGACAAAGTGTCCATTCGATCATTTGTCCTTCGCCCAAGTGCCCCGCCATGTCCCTTGACAATAATGTGACTGATTCACTGCCCTCAGCTCTTGATTATATTTTGGCCTGAGACACGAACTTGACTTTGTTTCCTTTGATAGCATGTGTTCATGTATGCTGTGAAACATGATATTCATGCGAAATAAACCTTGACTAAATTTGCTTTAAGCACTGTGTTGTCAGGGTTTTGTATTGTCATTTTGCATTCTTTTGTTATGCCCAAATTTCGTTTTTTCCCTGGCTCATCCAGCACTTTATTCTGTATAAGCATCCATCCTCTAAAATCCAGTTACAAACTTAATTACATATATCTAAGGATCTGCATGGATAGATAAAGTGCTAGCTTGTCAACTTCATCATTAAAGCTAAAACTGGAACACCCTTTCACAGAGTCTTTCACCTAGGTTTGTTCATTTGTGCATTAGAGAAGTTTGGAGTTTTGTATTTAAAGACCACATATCCACTGATTTGATGTGGATGTTTGGACTTTTAATGAAAAACCCCAGAGATGGTGTGAACATCATCCCATGTGGCCATGCACTACCAAGTCTCCTGGCCCTGTGTTTGCAGCCATTGTTTGACTATTCATTGACCATATTATAGAATTTGCAAATAAATCTAATGCCATTCCTGATGGTAATTTATTTCTGTGTACATTGCTTTACCTGCTTCTTCCCAAATTATTAAAATCCAGCCTCTCACAGAAGGACCATTTCAAGAACTTTAGTTAGGATTTTTGAGAACCAGTTGTTATCATGCTGGGGGCAGGCTGTGCCCATTGTATTTATTTGTTGTCAGCAAGGGTGGATTTAACTGTTTTGGATCTGTTGTTACATTGTTGTTTTTTTCCCATGAATTTTGAAAGTAACTACAGTAGTATGATTTCAGAATCATTTGAGTAGTGATACTGCAGGCCCCAGCTTTGAATAATTTCTTTCAGTACATGAATACCAACAGACATGATAATTTTTGACACTGCTTGTCAACCAGTGCATGGTGCCGCAAAGAAACGCGGGAAATGAGTATTTTGTCCCCAATCAAAATGAGTGAAATCTAACCATGTTTGTCAATGAAATGAATGGAATGAACTTTGCAGATCGACAAGTCTGCATTAATGATTACCTAAATGATACAAAAATAGAATGATAGCAGCAGCCTTGAGGACTCGGTGTTTTAAATTTGTGCCACACCGATGCACATTTATAGCTTAACAAATTTGCCCATGCTTGCTGCAAGCTTCAATAAGGGCACAATGATATTATGGCTGTTACTTAATGTTGCCAGTAACTGCAATCCTCCGTGGAATTACCCGGCAAGAACTCCAGTATTGAAATGGTCCTTGATTTCATAATTGCTCATTATAATCATCTGCATCTGAGAATAACCTAATGTACATCTGTTAGTTGTTCAAGAGACGCTGATCATAGAGATGCATTGGATCTGATTACAAAAATCCTGACGCTTCAACCCAGATGAATTTCAGACTATTTGTGTAACTTCTCAGTTTGCAGAAGCAAATATACAGTAAGTTAGTGCCTCAAATACTATGTCCAGATTGGTATTGAAATCTTTAACCTGTTGGGCAAGTAACCTTCAGTAGAGATGTGGTAAAGGAGGGACTGGGTTAAGGTTTTGTTGGATCTTTATGTTTCTACCTATTTCAAATTCGGCCAAGAATACTCTGTACTCTGAACCTGTTGAATTATTTGTTCTTAGGCATGGTTTGGAATATCCATGAGAAGTAAAAATTACAAGGGAAAAGGGGCTTGTCTGCCTCGGTCTGTTTCATAGTGTGTCAAGCAAGATCATGCATCCTGAAGATGAAAGCTGCCATTAATTTTTAATAACTAACTGGGTATCCCAGTGCTGCTTGGGAAGATGGGGGAGGGAACTTACGATAAACAAACAATATTTTTTTGTGATAATTAAAAACTATGAATCCAAAAGAATCCTGCTTCTCAGTGAAAAAGTGTGGCTTTAGAACTTTTCCTCATTTTTAGTCATCCTACACAATTCAGTAGCTTAAAACTATTTGGATGTGTACAGAGTACAACCCAGTCTACACACCACACAACACAGCACATAAGAACACAGTTTTTTTTCTTGGCATCACATTATTTGCATATCACTCTGCTTGCGCTGAGCCATAATTATTGCACAACAGTACCCTTATAACAGCACTCTTCTTGAATAGAAAGGGCTCAGCTGATGGAAAGCTTTTGGATAACTTTTTTCTCCAGTTCAAAGCATAGAAGGGCTCTCTAAAATCCTTTTTGGCCTCGAAAGACAAAACCGGATCAAACAGATATGTCACTTATAATCTTTTCCTGGCCATTTTAGTATGTCTTGCAAAGAAATATTGAAATGTGTTTTTACCTGAAATGCAAGAATTTAAGAACTTAATTACAAGAGCTTTCACCTTAGCTGAAGTTCTACATATTGGTACAGAATAGCACTCACATATACTGGGTTCAAGAGCTCCTAAGGTCTGTCAAAATGAAAGAAAAATCTGGATTATGTTTGTTTGGTCCCTGCAAGTGTGCGAAAGGGCAGTTCTCTTACAGGGTTGCTGTTTTGCCGATAATTATTGGGAATCCGATTTTTTTTTCCTATTGGTTAAGAAATACTTCAAATACAAGGGGAAAGAGGGCATATATGATAACATAAATTCGCGAGGATATCGGGCCATCGCAAAATTTTCAGATAATTTTTTGGTCGGCTACTGGCAACCCTGCTCTTATTCTGTGGGCAGTCCCTCAGAGGTTCTAAGCAAAGGGGGTATTAAGCTTCAAGCAACCTTGGATGGCTGTGGCCGATGTGGAAGAGCTAGAAAGGAGTGCATAGACTTGCGAGTGGTGTTTGTACACTTATGTCTTTGCCCAAATTATAAGAACACATACCACCTTTGATTCGTGCAACATTCTTCGACACCAAGCCATTGATAAAAGGTTCCACTAACAATCTGAAAGTGTAGATGGTGCCTGCCATATTGCCAAGCTCCCACATCTGATGTATGGAAAAGATTTCAAATTTTCTAATGTCTAGAAGCTGTGCACACTTCCCTGCATGACAAATATGAGCAGCAAAAAAGCATCCTTTGGCCAATGGTTCTTATAAGAACCCGGCTATAAGTAGGAAAAGCAGGATCTGCAGCTGATTTTACCCCTGTCTTTGACATTTGTTTCTGCTGTTTTCCGGTGAGGATGAAACTCTTTTGTACTTACCTCTTCCATCTTTTCATATCTGGTGATTTCCTTAATAAAGTATATGTAACTATTTAATTGCAACTTTTTCGTGTTTCAGACGAGCTGCAATTAAGTAAATTGTACACTATATATACTTTGTTCTTTGAAGCAATAGGTCTCTAGTCTAGTGCATATGAGCACTTTGCTGCCTCTATTCATGAAGTATTTAAAGGACAGTGTCTGGAGAGAAGTTGTCGTTGAGAACACCCACGATGTCACTTGTTTGTTTTGAATGGTGGCTTAACACTTTTCTACCACATGGTGCATATAGAAAAAGCCTTTACATCCACATTCATAACCCATGTAATGCTACAGATGAACCAGTCCTCACCTTCACATCACTATGCTGGGCATGAATACATTCACTTGTCAGGGCCAACTGTGTGAGGCAGCAGTTGAATTTTGCAGGCCACTGTCGGCTGATCAACTAGCTCACAACACATGGAACAATTACTAGCTATGACAATGGATCACACAGCCAGCGGGCAGCCAGACTAGAGCCACCTCATGTTACAAGAGTTAAAAAAACAATGTAATACTGTATATGTGGCTTTATGACAATAACACTAAGTGGTGATGTGTGAAGGAAAAGGATGGTAAAGTGGCAACATATGGAGGAAAGTGTCTACCCACACCATGATCACAGTGAGATGACTGACATCACTGTATTGGATGTGACTCTGCATCTGATCTCAGTAATTGATCCACAGACATTCGTGTGCTAGACACTCTTGCAGTAGTCTATACAGTGAAACTCAAGTCATCAAAACCACTGCTTCACAATTTCCTGCTTAGCAACTGCCATTCAGCAGGTCCACCTTCTTTTTTTTTTGTATAAAGAGCACCCCTGGATAACACGAACTTCTGATAACACACCGTGAATGGCTTGATCTGAAGGGTGGGCATATTATGCAAGTTCCACTGCTGTTGCTTTTTCCCTTCCTTGACTCAGCCATACAAGTTCTTGGACTTAAAAATCCCATCCGATTTCCATGCAAACGTACTCAAGGTGCCTCTGCACTGACAATCACACAATTTACTAACCTCAGCTTCAACACAGTCCCTCCCATTGGCAGGCTGGGAGTTTAAAAATGTTTGCTTTAGGTGAATTTGGCAGTTTTACCATCACTATAACCAGATGCTTTTTAATTTAGTTTAATATTAAATGAAATAGGGATTTAAATTATATTATAAATGAGGTCCACAGTATCGCAAGAAAAATACCACTTACACTGGTGAAAAACAAGAGGTAGTGATAAAGCTTACACAGAATTAATGCATTCTGTAAAACAGAGAAGTTACACTCTGACTCCCCATCTCCCTATTATGCAAAGCTTCCATCTCTGTATGTTATTTAAGCTAATGTTTAAACACTGGTGCAATTTTCTTAATTTTGTATCATGACATTAAACTGAAGACTTGATATGAGTAGCTTCGGGTGGCTTTTCATTTACACCCAATCACTGCATGTAATTTGTTAAATGTATGACATCAAGATTCAGCATGTCAGAGTATGATGTCCCAACTTGTCACCATTACGGCTTTCATTATCCTTGATACCATGGTGGCTATTAGTAAGAGGACCTGTATCAGCTAAATATATGATATTTGAAACCATTTGAAAAATATTTTGTTTCAATCAGTCTCAGAGTGAATGAAGTCATTTTGTATTGCTTTGCTTTTAGCGAAAGTGGTAAAGTGAATTTACTGACTTGTCTGGGACGTCACATTTTAGATTTTAGAAAAAAATAATCATGGCTTCTCAAAGCTGCTCATATCATTTTCTGTGAAGCCCAAAGAGTCATTCAGGCCTGTGGATGTGTTCTGTGAAACACATGTTGGGGAAGCTAGCAGGATTTTCATTTCAGGTCTGAGAAATTTTAACAATAGATGCTGTTGTTGTTATTTATTGCTTTTTTTTTTTCATCCATTGTTCATGTTTGGTACCAGCAGAGGTTATTTGTACAGCTTTCTTGTTCTAATTTAATAATAGTGACCCAATGCCCAATGTATATAGGTATTATGCAAGTATTGAGCCTACTGCGTTGCTGTCAGGGAGCTGGTTAATTGCTGAAAGTTTAGTTTAGTATAGTATTAGAATTTAAATTCATTATTATAATTTGTTGACGTGGGGGTCAGTGTATTACAACTGGATTTGACCTCCTATGGTGGCATGACCTATAATCTTTCATGTTTAAACCATTCCTCTCTCATGGATTTTGATGTAGACCCCTTGAAGCTGACATTTTGGTGATAAGTTCATACAGGTAAATTGATTTGTGAAATTATCATTTTGGCGTCTCATGACATTCCCCCCCAAATACTAGGCTAGTCATTATCAGTCTATGCCATTGGGGAGCTTGGTATCTGCTCTGTGCAGTGAACATGGTGAAAAGTGAATATGTATAATGAGATTCTCTGAGTTTGCATCAGGTCTGAAAATGAGGCCCTACCTGTGACATTGTTTTTCATATTTATGGAAGATACATCATACTACAGATGGCTTTTGCAGGATGTTGTCTAGTCTTCATCATAAGCATCTGCTCCCAGCTGGTCAGAATACTCTATTCACTAATTAGCAAGCCATGAGCTCAGCCATGACCCACTGCCCCTTGTTTGGCAAACAGTGGCACGTTATTCAATATGTCAGCCCAAAATAATGGTATCATTTACTTAGGCATGTGTTTGCATAATTATACCGATTGAAGAGAAAGGAGTTTTCAAATAAGCTAGTCTATTTGTTTTGTTTAAATGTTGTGTGTTTTCTTCATTTTCACATCCCATCTATGTCATACCGTCTTTTTTTTCTCCATCATGTAATATGATGTATCTGTAAAGATGCTGGGAAAGATTTGTAGTAGTAGTGCATATAATACTCCTGGAGCTCTAGGTCAGGACAAGGCAAGTAGACAATCTTATGCTCCTCCATTTTATTGAGCTGGGCAGTTCCCATTTTAAGTTGAAGTTAGACTACTCCTTCGAGTCCCATGCTGGATAACCTCTGTTTTGTGCCATTGTATTACATATGCTTTACATGTTGGTACATGCCTGCTGGCTGGTAGGCTTTTTTTTTTTCCCATTACTGCAGCTTTAGACATTTGTAACTCACAAGAGAAGTCATTAAATTTTTTATGGACATTTTCATTTGTGTTCAGCAGTCCTTGCCAGTTACCGCTCCCTTACAAAAGCATAATGTATGCAGAATGCTCATGAATTTTGTATTCTTTGTAAAATGTGCTAGGATTCCTTTGCACTTAACACCACTGATTAGCCGGGGCAGGAGCTGTAACTTGCAAGAGCTTGGATGACTACCAGCTTGCATTTTTGCGGTTACCTTATCAGTATAACATGCCCTTCATGCTGAGTTAGGTAGTTCTGTGAATGCTGAATTATGTAAATCCATGAAGGGCAAGAAGGCTAGGTATAGAGAAAGCCAATACACCAGCAGGCTTGGACCTCATCAAATCGTTAGTAACTGATATGCCAATAGCATGTGCTGGGAGTGATCTTGGATCTTTTGGAATGACAGAGTATCCTGCTCAAAATTCTAACTTTATGATGAACATGTTCAAATGTTCTCGTATTTTGCTCATTGGCCTCTAGATGTCATATGTGTCTGAGCATTTCAGGCATACTTGACTATGATGCAGTCTTTTTCAGACATGTTTTGGCATATCAGTCGTGTTTGTAAACAGTCATTTTGCTTGTAAATGATACATTACATTACATCACACTTTCAGCATAGCATAGCACAGCATAGTAGCTTACATCCGGGAGCCCATGAAAGGATAACTAGAAAGAAGATAAAACATGCTGAAAATATTTAGTGTTTTCTTGTATTGAAAATTCTAAGAGTGGACTCAAATCTACCAATGAATGGATAATAATTGATAAATTCCCAGATATGCCACTTAAAATCATGTCATATGAAGTGCATGCTAGTGTGGTCTTCTCTGGCATCAGAATTCTGCATTTCAGATGTGGCATTATGATCTGTGTGTCACACAAACTGATCAAGAAGAACAGTATTGATAATTCTTGCCTTGCTTATGTATTTTCTAAACTTCTGAATTGCAGTAGTATTGTTCTGAATTGCAATATCCAATGTGATGCTTTACTAATTTTTTTTTTTGTAAACTAAAGTAACAGTTGAAATTCATGGCCTGTTTACAATCACCATAAAATAAAACAAATGACTCTACTATTGTCTTATTGTGATTGCTTTTGGTATTCACTGTTTCTATTATGTGTAAGGATGCTATTTGTCTGAGAATATTTTGGAGTCTGAGGTTGACGGTTTTCTGAAAGAGTACCACAGACCCTCAGTTTGAGACACCATGAGGAGAAAAGAAAGTTCAGTACAATAGAATCCTGCTACATACATAAACATACACGTCTAAACAAAGCTTGCAAAGCAAAATTATGGTTTATTATCAATTGTCATATAATAAAAAGTAGGCCTACAAAATAAAAACCAGTAACAAATACTGTAGATTAACTAGATAATGGATTTGAAAAGGATTATTACATAACTGTCAAGCATGAAACCTCATACAAAATGCAAATCTCAAAGTGAAAGGTTTTGTGAAATCAGTTGAATCAGGCCCTTGAACAGTTTTGAGCGTCCAGCATAGTTTGTAGTAAATATACTGTATTAATGTGAGCTTTCTACCAAGTTTGTGTTCAAGGCTTTCATTGGTATATTATACTAGTTTATACTGCTTGCATTCTGTCTACACATACATACATAAATAAATTCATTTTTGGCCTTTAGCATATCTCAGCAAGTTAAAGAAGTTTTTAATACTTATGTGGAAATACATAATATACTTTAGCTTCTGTTTTACATAATGCTGCTTCAAATGGACATCCATGAATACAGACAACTCCATTTGACAGTTACATACAACAGAACCTGGATATAAAGTTTGCTTTGATTTATGGGAAAAGCATACTTACTGAGGTTCAATCTATCTTGGCACATTGAGGTTACCAAGCTCCACTTGAAAAAGGAATAACGGAATGGTGTAATTCACCTATGTGAAATTCAAACAAAATAACAATATGTTGTTCTTAAATGAGTACGTAATTTCGAGGTTCCACTGTATATGACTTCATAAAACAAGTGCCGCTGAATGATTTGATATATAACATGATGGCCCGCATAACAAAATCTTCTGACGAAACTTAAGGCTAACAACTTAAACTCTGTGAATTCTTGCCACTTTATATTATAAAGAAAATTATTATACACTTTATCCTATCTTAGGGGAAAATCCCTACAAGTGGCAACTGCTGACCTGTACTACAATGTAGTGATACTCAATGTGATGAATGTTAAATTTCACACATTATTTTTCTCTCTGGTGTTCCAGAGACTCATCTTTATAAAAAATAATATATATATATATAGTGTATGTATATATATATAGTATATATATATAATATATATATATATACAATACAGAGGCAATTAAGCGGAGGGCGATTAAGCGGAGTCGACTGTATATATATATATATCTATATATATATATATAATAAATTCGGCTGAGATGACACATTACAATTTGTTAATTGTCTGCCACTGCAGATATCTGGCTTGCAGAATTGACACACAAAAAAAGAGAAAATCAGTATACAAAAATTTAGATTTCAACTGGCTTCACACATATCAACCCTTTAAATTCGGTACTCCTATATAATGTTCTAAACACCACTGGAAAGTATCCAGCATCTCCATAATGACCACTCATTAGCAAATGGCACATCGTGAATATCCATCCATTCCAGCACAAGCAGTTAAACATTCATGATACTCTCACACTACAAAATATGCTGCAGTTCGGCAACCTATCTTGGCACATTTAGAGGTAAGTTTTTGTGCACAAAAAAAAACCAATAACAAAGTATGGCACAAAACAACAAATTATCAATCAACAATCAACAAGTATTGTGGCAATACTTCATTAATTCTGTTATGGTGAATCTGTTATTCAGTGATTTACAAGTACCCTGGCATCTCATTTTAAGTATCACTACTTCATTAAGCCTCTCCTGCACAACTTGCTTCTGATTTTAGCACAGCTGTCTTTCTAAGCAAAGGGAGAGATCACTGTATAAGCACACCGATATCAAAACAAATTTAGGTACACACTTTAATGTTCATATTCTGATGGGTTTGTTGTGCATTAGTTTCACTGTCTTTAGCACCATCATTGCTCATGTCAGGTGTAGAAATACCACTTAAATGTTCACTTCTAGGTCATGTAACAGAAGTCCACAGCTTCAAAACTTTTGTTATCTTTGAAACAGAAAACAAGAAAACCAAAGTGACTGAAAAGGTCTTATAAAAATAATACATAGGTTCTTGCATAATGTATAAGTTCATACAGTAGATGTTCCTTAACTTGGTGCTATTTTAAGAGAGACAGCTGTTTGTAAAACCAACTACAGATACGCAATGGTAATATCTGTGAGAAAGGATTACATAAATCCCTTCGATACCTGTCATGTAAATGTACATCCTAACCCTTTGGTCCATACAGCGCTTGAATGTACATGTACGTCCCAGACGTAGCATTTCAATGTACCGATAAGAAGTCTCTGTGCATTCTACTTAATAGGCTTTCAGTACACTCCTAGTCCTAGTTAAAGGGTAATGAAATCATGGAAATTGGGTGACAATTCAGCAGTTGAAAAATATGTACTGAAGGGATTAATTACAACTTGCCAGTAAACATGTACACCTGCTCATTTGTCCTTCCTTCCTCGGCCAACTGCATGTTTTTGAGCCTTTCCACTGAACCCAGCCTTTAATGAAGCTGACTCTTTTAAAGAGAAAGCTGCTTTCATGTCCCCCCAACTTTGGACCATAAGCAGTAATGGAATCACCACCCATAGGGCATTGAAGAATACCAGGTACACCCACAGATACATAAAGTTGGTGGTGTCAAGACTTTTGCTGCCTGTGAGCCATTCAGGACAGAATGTCATCCAACCTGGCAACAGAGAACATCAACAGACAGGTTAATTATTGATGCAAAAAAAGCTGTGAAAAAAATTCATAAGGCTTGATCATGAGGTAAGATCTAGCCATGGTCCCCCAAATGCACTCATTAAATAACAGAACAGTTAAACATTTATTATACAAACGCTCAATATGATGTTCTCTAACTTGTTACGAAATGCAGTTAATCTGAAAAACACACTTATTTGAAGGCATTCTGAATTCTTTACCGCCTGATTTCTGTTTTTGGTTAAAGCTAACCCTCTCTCACTTCCAATAAATCCACCAATGTGCGAGTGACTCCCATCTCTGACCTTCTCAACTTGTGGCCAGACAAAGGCTTGATATTCATTATTAACCAATCACAGGGCGATATTCCATGATGTATAATCACTGGTGCCATGCTATGAACCAGTCAGAAGTAGGCAACCCTTATATTTCCTTATCATGGATAATCCTGGATTGATTCAGTGGGTCCCCTGAATATTCTTTTAAGCATGTTTGCATGGTACTTTCAGTTATACAACACATTATCACCAAAGATCTTATGCTGTGGTACAGCTATAACATACAGAAACATACTTCTAGAAGAGAGACCGAGCAGGAGTCCTGTAGCCTGTCAAAGTGAACCATACGATGCTCTTTAACTATATTATTCACGTTTATCAAGGGAAAACATTTTTGAGCTAATATCATTCTGGACTAAGCTAGAATTGTTTGGAGGTCCTATGCTGTGGAAAAATTCTAAGAAAATCATGACTTTTCACTATATATGTCATATAATCTTCCTCAAAAAAACACATACTCACCACCCACCATAGAATTTCCTAAAACTGAAAATAGAAAATATTCTACTATCAGTTCCTGCAACATACAGAAATTTAACCCTTGTGATGCGGTAATAGTATATTACCGTGCGCTCGCTACCGTTCAGTGCGGCAATAATATACGCATCGTTCAACCAACCTCTACCTGCAGCGATCGCATTTATGCAGCCATGTATCTTGGCAACGGGTGCTAATCGTCAGGCAGTATGCGCTGATCCGCTATAACATTGGTAAAACTAAGTCACACAGCCAGCGAGCAGCATAGCCTGTGGTCAGCTAGCGCGACTAGTAAAAATATCACAATGCCTAAATCATCTGTTAAGCTTAACATCTTATTTTCTTGGCTAGAGATGTTGTTAACATTTTCCAACAAAATGGCTTATGTTGGTTTTCCTGCTAAATTCATCGTTTTGCATATTTGTGATCTTTGTGTCAATATTAATTTCCTCACAAATTGTTTTGAAAAAGTGCAAATGCCTTTGCTGAGGTAACAGAAATCACACATTTTGTTGAAGCAAAGAGGGCTACATTCAGAACCATTCAATTTTTTCAAAAACAGTTTTGGCAAAGATAAACCTTTTTGTAAGATGTTAGATATATCTAAGCCTCATTTTTTCTGGTTATAGAGCCACAGAAAATTAAAATTAAAAGGATCCATTATTGAAAGGGTACTCAAATGCTTACCTCCATAAAGTTCACAAACACACAGCACCAGCTGAGCATAGTGCCGGTAGTAAGCCCTTGTCACAATCGCTTGTATGGTGACCAGACAGAGAAAACCATCAATGACCACTGTCAAAATTTCCAGTGAGACAATCGTTGGGTCAGACACCAGCCATCTAGAATCAGCCTTTCCATACTCCTTCCCTGAAAAGCATAAAACAGTGTGCAGTGTTGGTAATGAAATTTTCCATGCCATTCTCTCTCATTCTCTGTTTTTCACGGTTTGTTTGTTTCCTCATTTTCTTTTTTCCTTCTTTCCTCTCCTCTCTTGTAATTTATATTCAGAATTTTATGACTGACCTATCAAGTATGACCACAATCATAAATTTTCTCATATAAATCACGTATTATCTTTCTCAAGTAATAAAATATAATATTAAAAGCGGCAAATAAACAAAAAAAAAAATACTGATACTAAGGACAATCAATATAAACATCACAGCTACATATCACTTCAACTCTCCTGAGGTTGTAGAATGCATATTACAGTATGTAAAAGGCCATTTTCTCTTTCTCAGGTTTTTATTTTAAGAAAAATGACATACACACATGAGCAGCAATGTGATTTGAAGAATTCACTGTGCCAACAAGAGAAAGCACAACAAAAGGTCCCTCCTGCAAAATAACAGTAAAATAATATGTGAAAATGAATTTGCATTCTTGTTTATGAGAATTGCAAAAACAATTTAAGGTATTACCAGACAATAAAATACACATAGTGAGCTGCTTTCAAGGTAGTGCATTCTTTTCTGTAAGTTGAGAATGGAAGTTGATAATAATATCATAAACTCAATGGATTTGACTGTGCAAAATGTCAAAACTGCCATTTCAATATGCCAGCAGTTTAAAGACAGCTTAAAAAAAAACAAAACCTGTTTCTTTTATTTGATAAGGTCCATCACTGGCTGCATACTCAGACATCAGTGGGAGAAACCTCTAGTAAACACAACCTCTCAATTTAGATTCCTACATCTACAGAGTAAATGATGTTATTGAGTTGAATAAGGTATTTTGAGGTCCATCATGTGATTTAAGGGATTGTTGCTCACAATTTGTTGGTTTGTTTGAATGTATGCTCTGTGCAAGTTGGGCGTTTCTTGATAAATGATGAGCTGCCATGCATGTCAGGAGTGTGAAAACACGTCCAAGGCATTATTGCGCACACTTTGGTTTTGTGTGATATGGCGATAAGGAGTTATGCTCACTTCGACTGATGCTCCTGTCTCGATGGGCATTTGTGTTAGGGTTAAGGGTAGGGTTAGGTTTAAGGTGGTAGGGTTAGGGTTAAGGTTGTATAAGTATGTTATTCGGAATTAAGGTACTGACCGTAGACGTAGTTGTTAGGGTACAATCCTGGAACAGCACCGTTGGTAGGCCAGGCGTTAGACTAACTGAATGACTCTGGCCATTCATTTCGTCTAACGCCTGACCTACCAGCGGTGCTTTTCCAGGACTGTACCGTTGTTAGTTGTAGGAGTTACCACATATGGAAATCGTTCCCAATTAACTGAGGAACTAGAAAGAAAAACACAAAACTTTGCTACAGAGCAAAGAACCAAAGCAATAGTCTATAGACTATACCAGGAGAAAATGGATCAGGACGTCAAACACGAGCCATGATAGAACCCAGCGTTCTACTTTCGGTTGCCCTTTCCCCTGCACTGAAAGTGCGTGTCCAAGCAGCAGAGCCAAGGCCGCGAAAACAGCAGTCACAAGGAGAGAAACAATCATAACGGTATCAGGACCAAGATCCATGATGTGTGCTTTAACCTCAAAAACTTCACTGTCTTGGAAATGGGGGTTGTCGGATTAACAAAGCTGCGTTAGACTTCAGGTATGAAGATGCCAATAGCACCTGGCATAAAAATATGCAATTTTAAATAGTTCCTATAAAATCAAAATATTGGCCATGGGGAGGGGGGGAAGGGGTTAGATTTTAATTTCAAAGGCTTAGATAGGTGCAAATATATGTGTAGACTCAGAATAGGTGAGGTTTAGTCACTCAAGTATAAAATTTGTGATTGTTGCTAGGTGGGTAAAGTTACTCTGTTTACTGAGTAAAAAGGCCTAAAATATTAGGGTGTCTGCTTCACTGCCTAAGTTCTCAAAATCTAACTGGTTCAGGTGCATTTTTCTTTGTGTCAAAATTTGGAGGAAGAGCTAAACTACATATTTGGAAAGCATTTTGAAACGGCACCCCAGGATAAGTTAATGAGAGGTGTAAAACCTAATATAGCCAACAGTGAAAAACACATTGGCATCTTCATACCTTCAGGCCTAATAGCCCTCACAGGACGCTCTGTTACAAGAAACGGAAGTGGGTAGTGGGAGTGGGTGGATCAGATCGTCCAAAACTTCCTCATTTCCTTTCGAAGTTTAGGAAAAGGCTGAGTTCGAATGCCCTTCTCTTTTCTTTGAATTTGATATTTGAGAACTTTAGTATTATTGGAAGGATCTGTTACCATCGTAATAATAACATTAACAATGCATGTTGAATGCTACTCTGGTAGCAAGCTCTCAATTTACAGAAAAGTTTTCAGAAAAGACATTCTACGGCATAGATCTATAAGGTGATTATGGTAGGCCTACTAACTATACTCTGCTAAATTCAGTGTTTACAGTAGGAATGCATAATTATGTTATGCATTCACTTGTCCGTCATAGCAGAAAACATTTAGAAACAAAACTGAAGCATCTACCTTGTTAACACTTTAAAATAATAAAATGTCAACCAAATAAAAATAAAACCATGCAACATGGCAGGGTTAGACTAAACCCCTTAGGCTTTCCTAGGCCGCTAAATCCGTCTCTGATGCCTTTAATCTATAATTTTCGAAAACTGCATATTTCTAATACCCTTTGAATAGCCCTTAAGGACTGTCTAGAGTTGATGCTCTTAATTTCAAAGGTTATTTAAAAGAAATAAAAAGTCTTTCTAAAACAATGTACAATAAATCGTGAAATACAATAAATTTAGTTTCTAGTGTGGCAACTTTTGTTATTTTTAACATCACAACAAAAATACTTTTGAACCGCCTTCCTTGATATTATTTGTATGTCAGCGTGATACAAAAATAGTACGTTTTATTCATTGCCAAAAATGTTTAAATCATTTTTTAAAATTTCGTTTTAGAAAAAAAATAGGGACAAGGACAGCTATCTGCTCCACAGCCTTAAAAGTCCATATTAATTTTTTCATAAATTTTCAACCCCTTACACGTTTCCTTCGCCCAAACGCTTCCGAGAAAATGCAGCTTGAAAGTTGGGATTTTCATATCGGACGGGCCGCCATAACCTGGCCTACGCTTTAGCGCGGGGCAGAGCAATGACGTCAAAAAGCGAGAGGCAGAGCAGCTCTCGTTATGCAAAGACTGTCATCCACATGCAAAAACTTTCCATGGTGCTAAATTGCACGCCTTGTTTTTATATAATCGAAAAAACCTTTTGTAAAGACTGCATAACTGTCCAACTTTGATTGCAACGCTGTTATCTTAGAAGAGCAGGATAAATACCTGATAAAAGGAGCATCTGTCTAAGAACTATTTGAGTCGCTTTATTAATGTATACATAACCTATGTATAGTGTCCGTGCCTTTTGGGGGTGGGGGTGGTGGTGTTTGCCTATATTGTTAGTGAGCTCTTCTTGTTCCATGATTACTACAATACAAAATTATCATTTGCATGAGGAGCAAGTAAGATAATTAAGAGGCCCCACACCAAGACAAGATTTGACTGATAGTTGACTATTGTCTCATGCAATATTTTCTCCGCTTAGGGATGGTGCTAGTTGTATCACTGGTCATAAATCAGTCAACATGCTATGAAGTTGGCACATCGAGCCAGAATTTGACATCCTTATGGTGGTCAGTGATGACCACAGGAATATTTTGAAGAATACATGTGAAATCTTTTGTGGTTTGGAAAGACAGAATCGGTCCTCACAATCAAAGAGAAAATGAAATAGATCATTGCACTGCCACACCACGTTGAGCACAGCAACAGGGGCGAGATTGGGCAGGAGATGGGAGAGGGAGGAAGGAGAGGGAGAGAGAGGGGATGGATGAGTGGGTACAATTTCAGAAGTGAAGCAAAGACGTTGTAATATATTTGGGGCGGAGAAAGAGAGAGAGAGCGAATGAGAAAAAAGAGAGAGAGAGAGAGAGAGAGAGAGAGAGAGAGAGGAGAGAGAGAGAGAGAGAGAGAGAGAGAGAGAGACACGCAGGGCCCTCTCCCCATTGTAGAAAATAAAGAGAAAAAAAGGGACAGGGGACATAACTTCAACAATATTAACAACGACAGGTATCAATAACAACATCCAATGAGAGAAAGATAACAACTTGCATATTATATCTACTAACCAATCTGGCGCCAATCAAAAAGGAGTGGGTTCAAAAAAAAAAGAGAGAGAGAGACGCCTTCAATTTTATTTTCCACTTCCGATTATTCCTAAGCTCTTATCCCATCACTTTCCTTTCCCCTTTTACCCCTTGCTTCATCTTTCTCCCTTCCTTCCTCTCTCTCCCTCTCTCCTTTTCTCTCCATCCCTGGAATTGTGCCGGCCCAATCCGTACAAGGAGCCATCTCATTCTCTTCTTTGATAATGAAGACCAGTTCATTCTTTCAAAACTACAAAAGGTTTCACGGGTATTCACCAGAATGATCCAGCGGTCATCTGTGACCAACACAAGGATGTCAACATAATTTTCGTGTCAATGTGTCCGCTCTATTGACCGGCTATTGAAAGCTTGTTGGTTGATTTATGACTAGTGACGCAACTAGTACCACTTCTAGTGCAGAAATCTGTGTCTGAGACAATGGTTAACTGGCAATCAAATCGTGTCCAGCTTTGCTCTTCAATCAAAAGCTAATTTTGTATTGTCAGAACCGTAGGCCAGTGACACTGAACCATGCAGCAGACAACCATTTAGACTAGAACCATTAATAAAGCGACTCAAACAGTGCTTAGACAGATGCTCCATTTATCAAATATTTATCCTGTCTTTTCTAATATTACAGCATTGCGTTCAAAGTTGAGCAGTTGTAACAGTCTTTACAAAAAAACTTATGTCGATTATGTGTGAAAACAACGCGTGCAATTTAGCACCGTAGATAGTTTTCCCATGTGCATAAAGAGTGCTGGCTTGCCTGTCGCTTTTTGACGTCAAGTCTCTGCCTCGCGCTAAAGGGAAGGCCAGTTATGGCGGTCTGCGCCGTGTGAAAATCCCGACTTTTAAGCAGCGTTTTCTTGGCTGCGCTTGGGCGAAGGATACATGTAAGAGGTTAAAAATTTATGAAAAAATATTACGCAGTTTTAAGGCTGTGACGCAGATAGCATGCCCTGTCCCTTTAAGTAAAAAAAAAAATATGCTGGTCACCCGTCTACACTCTTTCCAACAACAACAACAACAAAAAATCCTCTTTGACATAATAATATAAAGTCGTCTTCAAGAAAAATAAGGCTTAGGAGGCAAAAATTGGCACTAATGTTCGTTTAAGAGACCAAATTCCTTAAAATGTTTAGGCCCTTAACTTTCTCGCTGTGCCTGGTGCCACCTAATCACTTTTTTGATACCAAGCGAGTTAGGCCGACCTGAGCTTGTCGGGGTTGGACCGGGGAGTGACGACTGAAACCATCATCTGCATCATCCGTAGCAGACAGTAGTTACAGCGCCTGGATCCGGCTTTTCCGTTATAAGCTTTAAGTCTTTGAGCTCAGGCTGAATTCGAGAATGTCATCAGAATCATTGTAGACTGCTGAAGAAAATTATACCACATTTTCATTTTCATCTTATACTTATATCGTCATGGATCATTTTTTTTCCTCCATGACCTTTTCGGGTTTTCAGACCAGTCTGATCTGGAACTAAGAAAAAAAGGTTTGTCGTTTTTTGCAGGGGAAGGAAAATGTCACTCGAATTTAAAACGAAAATCAATGGACGCTGCGCACGAACGAAACCTTCTTAGCAGTCGTATCCATGGCAACCTCCCAAGTCTCAAAAATTCTTTACTGCAATCACATAATCTGGTACACTACCTAACACATTCTTACGCGTTTTTCTTTTCCACGCGGTGGCTAATCCATATTACTTTGTCATGCAGCAAGTCAGTATAAGGCTTATGTCGCTAAACTACGAACTACGGTTTCTGGATAGCATGTGATATCCCCTTGCTTCTTCAAACTATAACTCGGTTCAGAATAATGCTAGATCAAGTTTCTTTACTTTTAACCCTCTAGTGCCCAGGCATGGAATTACCGGTAGGTAAATTCTGAAAATTCACATAAACACTTCAAATGCCACTCAAAATACATATAAAACATTGATTTTGAACAATTTCAATATTTAATAGGTGAAAAATTTTGGGTCAAATTTGGACCTCCGGGTACTGAAACATCCGTGCCATATTTAGACCACTGGGTTGTGTGGGTTCCCAATTATGGACCAGTGGGCACTAGAGGGTAAAGGAAAATACACATAATAAGCTTTCATGACATGCCAATAATTTAATTTAGCCGAAAAACGACTTAAGCCAAATTTCGATTGGCTGCAAGATATTTTTGTCTGCCGCGCAGTGTCAAGTGTAGTGGTGATTGTGCATGACTTCATCTTCACTGGAGCGAGAAAGCAGCAGGTTACTATACTTATCACCGGCTGATATTAGGAGATGTTTTGCAACAACGCCATGGGAGTTCTAACAAGTGCTTAGGTCACTATTTTGTTTTGTTTGTAGAAATGTGAGAGTATCTTCTTTTATCCCGTAGTTCCTTAGGAAGTTTTATACAGTTGCAATAGAGTATTTAAAGAAATTTATAGGCAGGATTTCCATCAGTGTTTTATACATTAGCAAAAGGGAGTTTTAATAACTACATAAGCAAGATTTTCATCAGTGTTTTACACAGTTGTGGTAGAATATTTAAATAACTAAATAAGCAAGATTTCCAGCGGTGTTTTACACAACTGCAGTAGAGTATTTAAATAAATTTATAGGCAAGATTTTCATCAGTGTTTTTCATAAACATGCGGTAGGGTCTTTCTTACCAGTTCATGGGATTTCAGGATTTTCGTTAGAATTTTTGGGGTCTTCCAATATTTTAACAATTTCTCTAAGACTACAAGACTAAAACATGCATTGTTATACAGTTTTGGAGAGGAAATTGAATGGGCTTCCGAAAATTAATGTTTTAGCTTTCAATGAGTTGGCATAGTTAAATAGTGAGTTAGTTTCTATTACTATTTGTAGAAACAGAATAACGAAAATTTCACAACGCGTAACAATCACAAAGAAGGAAAAAAAAAACTGATTACAGTTATAGTTGTCCTAACTTTATTTTCATGACAAAGTATGTCCATTTCTACATAATATAAGCAAAAATTACATAGTTAGGTCCACAGATAAAAGTACAATGGCACAGAGAAAATGTTTATAAATCGGGTTTTTTCTTCTTTGAAAGGTGTAAAAAAAATTTTTTTTTGAAAGTTACTTACAAAAAAATGTGACAATTTTTTTTTTGCTGAGAATGGTAAAATTACATGTAATTCATCATAAAATACATCATATATATTCTATAGGTGTGAAAAACTAGCAAGGAATTACTTTCTGGAATGACCTAGTTTTCCATCGTATTTATAAATGCGAAATCCCATTTTGTGAACTGGTGAGAATTAAATAACTACAAACGCAAGATTTCCACACAGTTGTAGTAGAGTAAATATACATTTGCAGCAAGGTGTTTAAAGAACTACAAAAGCAAGATTTTCATCAGTGTTTAACACAGTTGCGGTAGAATATTTAAATAAATACATAGGCAAGATTTCCAGTAGTGTTTAATATTTTGGAATACAATTTTTAATTAGCTACAAAAATCAAGATTTTCATCACTGTAAAACATACTCGCACTTGAATTTCTAAATGTCAACATTTAATATGCAAGATTTCCAGCGTTTTTGAAGAACGCAAAATCTGTGAAGAAATGTTTAGCACTGTATCAAAGGATTGGCATAAGGCAGAAGGGAGAAATCGGAGATAAAGTTCAAAGAACTGACGTTAATATTCTATCATGAAGGAGTGACACATCATGGGAGTGACAAAACTTTGGCAGTGTATTTTGAACCCTTCCTCTTTTGCGTTCTTTCCCCAGTCGTTCAGTGGGCAGTCATCAGTAAAGCTTTACAACAAAGACATTTGATTTAGATTCTGTACATTTAACCCCATATACATTTTTTTTTCTTGTGAGTAAATCTGGAAATATTGTCTACCCAATTTGAAAAGAAAGCAAAATTCAGTAGGCCTAATCTTGGGCATGACAGAATCTAGGCTCAATAGCTTACTTTACATCAGACCCATTGGAATATGTTTTTGCTCAATATGTATAAATAATTATATTCTAAATCGGCAAAAAAATGTGCTTTCTGTGATTTTCTTGGTTTGATAATTGAAGACAAGATTTTCTCGAGCGCCAATAGAAATCAGTTTATCGGGCAAACCTAGCTTGCACTGTTTAAAATCCACGAAGTAAATGAAAATTGCATTTATCTAATGTCTTTCCTGGACAAGAGAGAGAAAATCGTGAATTAAATTTCAGACGAGTAATATAGTCAGGCTAATCTAGTTACACTTCAGCGCTGGACGCGAATGTTTATCACACATTATAGATAAACAGCGTATTCTGCTGACCTAATGTCTTTGTAAAAGTTTATCGTGGTGTCTTTAGATCAGGAAATAATATATGAAGTAAACTAGGCTACAGTCTTGTCATCTGGCATAGCGATGCTTTGCACAAAGATCCTAGAGCTCTGTTGATATGATGACATTACTTTCATAATGTTGTTTTGATTGACTTTAAGAAATATTTATACCCAGAAGTTGGGTATACTATTTTGCAATGTCCAGACAAATCATAATAAAGAATAAGCTCAAAGTCATATCAAATCTGATTTCGCTCCCTTTCCCCCATGGCGATGAAGTCTCATTATCATGGGGGAGGGGGAGGGGGAGGAGAAAGAGAGGGGGAAGAGGGAAGGCCGTTGGGTGTATAGTATAGATGATTCAGTTAGTTAGCTGAGGTCGATAATTTGCGTCTTAAGAAATGACGAAATATGCCTATATAAATATATATCTTCGAGATCTAATTCTTTTGGAAGTAGAATAAGGATGCCTCCGTCAATTCCAGAATTGCTTGCATAGATACGAACGCATGAAGGCACCACTGTTTATCTTACAGTCATTATCTGCAACTGATGGATGCTTTCAAAACACACCCACACAGACAGATACGTAGCCCTCATCTTGCGCGCCAGGACTGTCACGATTTGTCTCCAGAGATAATTCAGAGAGACGCTTCCAGGTCCGGTTCGCTGTGGACATAAAGTATCACTGAAAACCTCTCTCTTTAAAAGGCACTGAGCAATTTCCCTTGCGTATAAAAGGGGAGTGAATTTGGAGTGAAAGTAGAGGAATTTCAGCAGGAGATTTAAAATCGTTTATCTCGGTGATTTCTTGGAATAACCGATTTCAGCTCAACCTACTTTCGCCATATTATAGGATACACAGTGCGGCATTGTTCATTGATACCACTGCTATAATTGCCTTTGAAGTGACATGATCTTTCGTCGACATTGCCAGTCTTTTTCATTGTAATTTCATGTTAACAGCTAGACCTGCAATGGTACTGCAGATAGTGTTGTGGTGCCGATTTGATTATCTGTTTTATTTGTAACAAAAAAAATTCAAATCCCTAAACACATTATTCTGAATTAATATGCGTTATTTTTTCACAGTTGCAGTGGATTAAGACGTTAAAGTCCAGCTAGGCAAGTAATCAATTCATTGTCATTTATATAATAAAACAACTTTGAAAACTTACAACAGTTTATTTGAATAATTAACAACAACAACAACAACAACAACAACAACAACAACAACAACAACAACAACAACTCTGCAATCTTTAGAAGGAACTGGAATTGATTAACGCTGCAAATACTTGGTGAGAAAAACTACACAGTTCTGTGGGACTGGATTTCGACTACACTGAGTGGACTCAAGACATGACAATCAACTTTTGATAAACGTTACTAATTTCTGGATTGTAGACCTACTATAAGCTTTACGCACCATGATGCCTACGACGAGTCCTTTCAGACCCATGATACTTGGCGCCAACATTACAGATGGGTTTGGTAAGTAAACTGACGTAGCAATTCATTGTTGTTGTTTTGTTGGTGTACTGGATTTCTGCTTCAGGCCCAACGGTACATGGGATTTCCCCCATTATATATATATCCTGATCAAATATACATGAACTTCACGAAAGCCTGTTATGGACACTACATTATATATGATCTTTGTTTAGATCTTTTCATCGTGCTCAAAATTCCTGCTTTTATATTCTTCCATTTTCTGCTTTCCGTTCTACTTCCAGAAAAAGAAAGAGAGAGAGAGAGGGAGGGAGAGAGAAAGAGAGAGAGAGAGAGAGAGAGAGAGAGAGAGAGAGAGAGAGAGAGAGAGAGAGAGAGAGNGAGAGAGAGAGAGAGAGAGAGAGAGAAGAAGAAGAAGAAGAAGCACGGGAGGGGTGGGGAGAGGGAGGAAGGAGTGGGACGAAGCCGGGTAAATTTTCATCTATTATTGTCTGGTATTGGGTCACAAATCCGTCCTCGCAACAGCCATTCCAAGACCAATAAACTGCAAAATTATATCTAGCATGTTGTGCAAAATGACAGTCTGGATAGCTACACTTCCCAGAAACAGTGATGTTTACAGACCCATACATGGCATAGCCTGATCCCTGCCTTTATTTGTGTTCTAAACTTCAGTTTCTACTAGTTCATTACTACAAAAAAAAAAAGTGGCATGGGGACTTCAGCTTTTACCGTCCTAGGATAAAACAAAACAAAACAAAAAAACAACAAAAAGTGGCAAGGGGACTCCAGCATTTACCGTCCTAGGATCATTTCAGGATATCTGAATATCGGATCACCTAGAGCGTAAAGTTGCGAGAGCACGTTACCCTTGACATGGTTAAGCCAGGCCATTTCTGGTGCCTCCTGACTCGTAGCGACAGCTTCTAACCCGTATACTGACCCGGACTGTCACCCCAAACTCCACCCCAACTCTCAAGTCCTCTATGGTGGCGTATTATGGGAGGAACCTGGTCAGACCCAAAGCTTTACAGGTTAGTTCGGCATAAACTAACCGTACCAGGACCTTCGTCACACCGGACGTTAACGCCACACCGGAACAAGGAGACAGTTCCCAACCGAGCTTCCGCTGGAAGGGTGTTATGTACTATTGAAGCGTCGGGATTTGTTTATATGGCATGCATTGTCAGTAGTACATACATTATGGTTTTGGGGGGTTCAAGGAAAATACGCAATATTTAATCAAGGAATGATCAAGCTACTGCCAAAACTGTGCTAACAGATTGGGGAGACTATTTTCAAAGATTCTTTGTAACTAATTTCATGGGAACGCATCAGCCTTATCTCTTAATTGCATAAAACACATAAAATATCTCCGAAATTTCCTCCCTTGCTTCATCATGTCATTATCATTCCCATCATGCTTACACGGATGTAGGTCAAGTCCAAAAATAACAATAACTAAACATCGGTGAATGTCGATCACGATTCGGTATAAACACATGACATGAATCAACAGGAAAACTAGAAGTATGCCCATGTAATCACAAATCACAAGTCACACACGTTTAAAAAAAAATACAGGAAACACAGCGTAAACAGTTTATATGATTATTTTCTCGTAAACTACATTCAGATTTTCTCCCTCCTTCCCACCCTGCGAAAATACAGCAGACAGTCGGCTCCACGGTGTGTCTTTTTGATTCATTTCAAATACGCGCAGAACAACACATTTAGCTTGAAATGTTTTGGCAATATGTATTGTCCTTCCTGGCATATCCTATCTTATCCCGTAAACAAAGAAGAAAGATAAATTGATTTTCACTTCTAGAGACTATTAAAACCAGTTACAGTAACATTATCGGAAATCATTGGAACTAACATTGGAACTATTTCAAATAGTGCGCCACGGGAGTGACATCTGCACAGAAAGCTATGCCTGTTAGCGTGCACATTCTGCTGTAATGCACAATAATCGGAGGGATTTCCACATGTTTGCCATCCTACTACATACAGGGAAAAATGAGGTTGCAAAATTTGAAAACGACCACTTTTCTTTCTTTGCATATTCCCCACAAAAAAAATAAAAACAAAAAAAACAAAAACAAAACAAAAACACAAGCAAAAACAACCAAGCCCGTCTTTCTTATATCATCCCTATCAAAATCATCTCTATTTAGTGAGTTTATTGATATGGGTCAGGAGCATGTTGTAGGATGGCCCACATATGAAAATCCTTCCCAGTAATCCAATTTTAGATCCTCTAAAGGCAGCCAAAGCCAGTTTGAGTGAGTATCTAGCGCCATTGGCATTATCATTAAAAAAAAAAAGTCCAATTTATAATTAATAATTTAATTTCCTAAGAAATATTATAAATTCTCAGTCTAATTAAAAGATTTGCATGCGACTGCACTTCTATTCTGACCTCATTTTTAGCACAAAAAGTCAACAACGACAACGTTTTGTTTTTTGTCCTTCAACTGCCCTTCGGATGTCTTATTTTGCACCCAAAGACAATGAGTAACTGAACGACGTACTTCTTTAATTCTGAATACCAGCACATTGAAGGAGTTTGAACTGTTTACTTTTACATATGTATATTATAAGAATGAATCTGGGACGTGATAGAGGTTTCCCATTTCCATAAACGTCGAAATCACTGTACGTAAAGTTCGGCCAATACTATCCATTTCAAGTAAATAGGCAGGATCACGATCAATGCGTACTCGCCGCACATGCAAGGTTCTATTACTAATGATTTGGTAAATTTGTGCTGCCTCTCTCGTTTCATCCTTTTCAAAGATGCAATTAAAATCCCTCAATGCGCGCCAGGCAGTGGCAAGCAATCGAACACCGCATTAACGCTGAAACCAATAATTTAGTATTTCGCTGATAAAGCGGGAGTGCATGTTAGAAATAAATATTCTAGATTAACAATANGAAGAAGAAGAGGAGGAGGGAGAAGAAGAAGCACGGGAGGGGTGGGGAGGGGGAGGAAGGAGCGGGAAGAAGCTGGGTAAATTTTCATCTATTATTGTCTCGTATTGGGTCACAGATCCGTCCTCGCAACAGCCATTCCAGGACCAATAAACAGCAATTTTATATCTAGCATGTTGTGCAAATGACAGTCTGGATAGCTACACTTCCCAGAAACAGTGATGCATAGCCTGATCCCTGCCTTTATCTGCTTCAGTTTCAACTAGTTCATTAGTAAGAAAATAAAACCAAAAAACAACAAAAAAGTGGCAAGGGGACCCCAGCATTTACCGTCCTAGGATCATTTCAGGATATCTAGATATCGGATCACCTAGAACGTAAAGTTGCGAGAGTACGTTACCCTTGACATGGTTAAGCCAGGCCATTTCTGGTGCCTCCTGACTCGTAGCGACAGCTTCTAACCCGTATACTGACCCGGACTGTCACCCCAAACTCCACCCCAACTCTCAAGTCCTCTATGGTGGCGTATTATGGGAGGAACCTGGTCAGACCCAAAGCTTTACAGGTTAGTTCGGCATAAACTAACCGTACCAGGACCTTCGTCACACCGGACGTTAACGCCACACCGGAACAAGGAGCCAGTTCCCAACCGAGCTTCCGCTGGAAGGTTGTTATGTACTATTGAAGCGTCGGGATTTGTTTATATGGCATGCATTGTCAGTAGTACATACATTATGGTTTTGGGGGGTTCAAGGAAAATACGCAATATTTAATCAAGGAATGATCAAGCTACTGCCAAAACTGTGCTAACAGATTGGGGAGACTATTTTCAAAGATTCTTTGTAACTAATTTCATGGGAACGCATCAGCCTTATCTCTTAATTGCATAAAACACATAAAATATCTCCGAAATTTCCTCCCTTGCTTCATCATGTGATTATCATTCCCATCATGCCTACACGGATGTAGGTCAAGTCCGAAAATAACAATAACTAAACATCGGTGAATGTCGATCACGATTCGGTATAAACACATGACATAAATCAACAGGGAAACTAGAAATATGCCCATGTAATCACAAATCACAAGTCACACACGTTTAAAAAAAAATACAGGAAACACAGGGTAAACAGTTTAATATGATTATTTTCTCGCAAACTACATTCAGATTTTCTCCCTCTTTCTCTTTTCTTTCCTTTCCCCTGCTCCTTCCCACCCTGCGAAAATACTGCAGACAGTCGGCTCCACGATGTGTCTTTTTGATTAATTTCAAATACGCGCAGAACAACACATTTAGCTTGAAATGTTTTGGCAATATGTATTGTCCTTCCTGTCATATCCTATCTTATCCCGTAAACAAAGAAGAAAGATAAATTGATTTTCATTTCTAGAGACTATTAAAACCAGTTACAGTAACATTATCGGAAATCATTGGAACTAACATTGGAACTATTTCAGATAGTGCGCCACGGGAGTGACATCTGCACAGAAAGCTATGCCTGTTAGCGTGCACATTCTGCTGTAATGCACAATAATCGGAGGGATTTCCACATGTTTGCCATCCTACTACATACAGGGAAAAATGAGGTTGCAAAATTTGAAAACGACCACTTTTCTTTCTTTGCATATTCCCCACAAAAAAAATAAAAACAAAAAAAACAAAAACAAAACAAAAACACAAGCAAAAACAACCAAGCCCGTCTTTCTTATATCATCCCTATCAAAATCATCTCTATTTAGTGAGTTTATTGATATGGGTCAGGAGCATGTTGTAGGATGGCCCACATATGAAAATCCTTCCCAGTAATCCAATTTTAGATCCTCTAAAGGCAGCCAAAGCCAGTTTGAGTGAGTATCTAGCGCCATTGGCATTATCATTAAAAAAAAAAAGTCCAATTTATAATTAATAATTTAATTTCCTAAGAAATATTATAAATTCTCAGTCTAATTAAAAGATTTGCATGCGACTGCACTTCTATTCTGACCTCATTTTTAGCACAAAAAGTCAACAACGACAACGTTTTGTTTTTTGTCCTTCAACTGCCCTTCGAATGTTTTATTTTGCACCCAAAGACAATGAGTAACTGAACGACGTACTGCTTTAATTCTGAATACCAGCACATTGAAGGAGTTTGAACTGTTTACTTTTACATATGTATATTATAAGAATGAATCTGGGACGTGATAGAGGTTTCCCATTTCCATAAACGTCGAAATCACTGTACGTAAAGTTCGGCCAATACTATCCATTTCAAGTAAATAGGCAGGATCACGATCAATGCGTACTCGCCGCACATGCAAGGTTCTATTACTAATGATTTGGTAAATTTGTGCTGCCTCTCTCGTTTCATCCTTTTCAAAGATGCAATTAAAATCCCTCAATGCGCGCCAGGCAGTGGCACGCAATCGAACACCGCATTAACGCTGAAACCAATAATTTAGTATTTCGCTGATAAAGCGGGAGTGCATGTTAGAAATAAATATTCTAGATTAACAATAATAATAATAATAATGCAGTTTATAAGTTTCGTATCTAGACTAATGCTGCTCACGCGACTTGACACATTTATTAGCTCAGCAGATATGGTCACTTTACGACTTTCTCAACTCTGTAGGGAATTTACAGTGCCACTGCCATTTACAGGCGCTGATCACTAGCACTCTGACAATATCTATCGCTGCCTATAGCCAGGTACCCATTTACAGACGGGTGGACTAAGGAAAATGTGAATGAAATGTTTCCTCACGGCAGTTACAACACGATCGCAGTCGGGAATCGAACCCGAGACCTTGAGTTCAACGCCGCAACCTTGCGGTTACGCTGCTCCACATAGATTCCTACCAGTCCCTTGAGAGATATGGAGTTTTGGTTCATGTTAATTTTGGTCTATACGATGAAACATAACAAATACAAGTTGTTTTGTCTGTGTTGAGAGGAAACAATCTTTTAAAGTTGTTTGAATTATCGACACTCTCAGCCATATTATAGTAACTCAGTTTTGCCCACACTGGCACTTAAACAATTAAACTCTCAAGGAAGAAGGTTCACAAGCCAGTTCACCAGGCTCCGTAGAGGAAAAATGCGAAAACCCTATAGATCTAGATCTATCAGCAAGACTTACCCGGGGAGGAATTCCATATGTGTGCCAGAAAGATTTCCGCATGCAACACACCGAACCAACAACATACCCTAACCCTAACCCAGGCCCCAGGGTCAGGGTTAGGGTTAGGGTTAGAGTTAGGATTAGGGTTAGGGTATGTTATGTTGTTGTTTTGGTGTGTTGTTCGTATGTGGAAATCTTTCTGGCACACATATGGAATTCCTCCCCTTACCCGAAAGCATCTTGTAGGCAGAGACAGCATTAAAATAAATCCAATGAAAGAGCCACAAACTTCCTCTGAAAAAAAATATTCTATCCAGCACACAACAACAAACAGAAATACTCGTTAGATTTACGACGTCTGTCGGTAAAAGTTACACGTGGATTTCAAACCTATTTAAAAGAAAAAGAAAATGTATAGACTCCAGTGCGACAAAAGCGTGTTTAGTGAACACCGGTCGACCAACATTGTCTCACTCGCTATGCTAGAATGAGATCTAATAGCAAAGAGTGTGTACATGTGTGCATAGGCCAACGCACACATCTTTTGATATCTGGATGGGAGAAAGATTAAAAATACACAGACTTGTGTCAAGCTTCTAGTGGGTGGAGCAGATAGGAGGGGGCTTTAATTAGAACCCCCCCCCTCCCCACTCACCCACTCACTCACACACAAAATGTGTACAGACCAGTCCTTTGGTTTCCCCTCTCCCACTCCTCCCTAAAGAAAAAAAAAACATACGCACTCACAAAATATCATACTTTATTCTCATCAAACACTGCATGATGCCCTCCCCCCACCCCGCCCCACCCCCGTTCTCCACTGACCATCTACCTGATCTTCCGCCCCTACTCCCTTCCTCTCGTTAGGAAAAAAAAAATTCACACTACAGCTTCACGACAGTAATTAAAATGGTTAATCTCGTGAAACTTCTTTAAAAATTCAACGCAGTATTCAAAGTCTGAAAGGGCGTCGCTTCTTCTGTTTTCTTAACTGCAGTGGACTGAAAAGAAGTGGGAGGGACAATGGAAAAAAACAACAAAACAGGAACAGTTAATGAAACAGACAACAGGGATGGGCTGTGTCGGGTTTAGGCATGAGCGAAGTGGACACTGACACAGAGCCCTTCCTTGTGCGTGGAAGAAGGGGGCGGGGGGAGGGAGGGCTGCGTTCTCAGAGGACCAGCAAATAAACACCAATGAGGTATTTTCAGACGGGTCAGTTACACCACGTGATGTAGGGATTGCTAGGATATTTTGATAAAATGACGAGTAATCATACATGAGCAGAGCATGTAAACAAACCAACGTGAGAGCAAGATTTCTTAGGTCACGTGATGGAGCTGAAAATACCTAATTAACAGATCATGATTAATATCAGCCATTCCTATTCTTTTGACAAAACCAAAATGGAAAGCGGAAGTACTGATTGCTGGAATTATGGCTTGCGATGTCCGACCGGCTGTTCATGAATAATAACCCGGGATGGTCATGTTTCAAATCACATTCTGAGGAAGTTCAAGCTGAAAAGAAAGTCTTCAACAAAAAGCTCATCAGCAAAAAAAACCACAGAGCTCTCCTATATTGTACCCTTTCTCTCATGCCTCCCCCTGTCCCTCAGATAATTCCTAGTCTTTGCTCTCTCTGACACCAGCTCTTTTCCCTACATTGCCTCTGGGTGTCCTCTCGTCTTCTTCCTCTGGGGATTTCATTGCTGGAAAGGGAGTACCAATATTTAAAAAGTGCGGATACAAATTGATGCTCATATAGTATCGCAATACCTGGAATCACACCGATTATGAATCTGGAATAGTATTCGGTTTCAGAAGTCAGCTGAAATCAGCATGCTGGAAACAAAATCGATTTGTCCATGAAATGAGCTTAACCGCACCCTTCTCTCAATCTCTGTGACAACTGATACTCACTTATAGATGAGTCGAATAGGCAGTGCTGTCTGGACTAAAGAGAAGTTTCGCATTTTATAGTTTGGATGATGTTGAAGTGGAGTGGACGACACAGGGAGACCTATCGGCGCCATTCTTCTGACAGTAAGTTGTTGCCGATGTTGCCATAACTGTTGTTGCTGGGTGGTAATGGTAGTCACAGAGTATGATGTACCCGACATAACATAATTTTCTTATTCTGTGGTAGTGGCAATGACCAGTGACAATGATCTTTATTAGCACTCCTTCTAACAGGACTGTGCATGATACAGAGCATTACACATTGTCAAGATTTTTTTTTTCTATTATAAGGATAAGAAACTAAGTAACATACATACTCGCATCCTCACATTTCTCACGCAAACAATTTCGTTAAATAGATACAGATAGTGCTAATTTTCTAATTATTGCATAATTTGTTGTTTCAAAGAGTTCTTTCACTGCCTCCAATTTTTGAAGTACTGCTGTCACCAGAATGTCATGGACAAATTTAGCCTGTACGTAGATTTGTTGGAGTTAGGATTCTACGGCGTTTCTGATCAAGCACAGCTATAGTGCGCTCCTGTCCGTAGGAAATCAGACGTAGCGGTGCGTCAGATTCGACACAGAAAAGCCACTTGCAGGATGTAGATCTACTTGAACCAAGTGCTATTTGGACCAAAAGTTAGGACGTATGTCATGCGCAGTAAACGTAGCGAAGGGGTTAATGCTAACCTCTGTCTGGAAAATTACGGGTATGTTATATTATTGTTCGTAGGGATTGTTTTTGTTGACGAATCTTATAACATGTGAACACTCTGTCTGTCTGTCTGTCTGTCTGTCTGTATGTCTGTCCGTCCCAGTCTATTTCTCTCTCCCTCCAAGTTTCTGGACTGCAACAGACATTGACCACCATCACTGGCCACTTAGTCATGCCGGTTCTTCGCTGTTCCGATAAAACTTTGGGGTGCCTATTTTGCTGTTATTTATCCAAATGGTTAGACACTTTACATAAATAGTTTTTTTCTGTCTTCTTTGTCTCTCTTTCATTCTATTTAGGAAGCTTCCTCACTCCTCCTTTTCTGCCACCATACTCAAAACATTTTTGTTTCTTTGTCTGTTTCTCGATATCGCTGACTGGTTTTAGGTTTGATATTTCTATTCCTGCCATATTTATTCTTTCGTTTTCTCATCATTCTAATAAACCACATTTCTACTGCTTTGAGTAGTTCCAGGATCTCGTTACTGACCGTCGTCCAGCTTTCATTTTCATAAATCAGAAGAGACCAAATAATATTCCCTCAGAACACCAATCTTTGTATTCATTATACAAAAACAATACAATACAATCACTTTATTAGCCAAAGTAGTCTATTATGATCCATATGATCAAACATTACATAGACATGATGAATTAATTAATGCAAAACGCAAACTACAGCTGTGTTAACCCAGAAGGCAACATATATTACAAGGCCTTATATTCACATTATATTCGTTCATAATAGTACTCAAACACACAAGATACTGATATGCTGATATTATTATATATCAGCACATGATATATATGAATATAAAATTTTAAAAGTACATGTATACATGTACATGTATATACATTAGAAATGAAAAGCATAGTCATTGCCAGTCATTGTTATGCGGCGTTAAGGTTCCCCTGCGCTAAAGTCAGATGTTCATTTACATCGGAATCGACTGATGAATGTGAGTAAAATGTCTTTCTCAAACACACCGTCCATTCTGTTGTTTTTATATATCTAGATGTTTATTTTTGTTAAAAAAATTCGATGCCTTGTTGTGCGTACGTTCTGAAATGTGTCTCTGTGACAGTGACGTTAGTCGCATTACTAATAATTCAGTAGGGAAGTCGTCACGCTCTGGTTTAGTTCCAGATAGGATAGCAGACTAAGGGATGTGATTGGGTATGGGTATAGGTTTGACTAGGGAGAGTTTTAAGTGGAGTTACGGAAAGGATAGGATAAGATGTGTGTTAGAAATAAGTTTAGGGTTTGAGAGAAAGCAACTTTCGACACAGCATCGGGAGAGTTCCCAGATAGGCCTACTGCCATTTTTTTTCTGTGTACCCTTCATCGCCCTGTGTGGTTCATAGTCCCCGTTTTCCATTCGCAATCTGTCCTCTCCACTCCACAAGAAAAAAAAAAAAAAGAATCCACAGAAGCACAAATAGCTAAATCCTGGATATTACGAAACTCTATCATTGGCTGGAGACCCATATTCTCAAAACAGAGTGACTAGTACGGAATATTCACGTCTAAGTACGACTGCCATTTTGCCAGAGACAAAAACAGTGCGGCTTAGAGGCAAAGATGACATGTTTTAGTGACGTCATTTATGGCGATTCGTGCGTGCCTGCTTGTGTACGTGTGTGCGTGCGTGCGTGTGCGGTGTGAGCGTGTGTGTGTGTGTGTGTGTGTGTGTGTGTGTGTGTGTGTGTGTGTGTGTGTGTTTAATTGGGGGTGAGAAGGGAAAGGGCACGATTTAGACATATCTTTTGCTTTGCTTACTAAGCTCATTTGTTGCTATCAAAAGTTGCATATTTGATATGCTGTTATTTTCAGTTGCATCATATATTCTTTCTTCTACTTGAACATAAACATCGATTGCTTGTTGTCTGAAACCACCAATGCTTATGTTCAAGAGCAGTATAAATGCTTTTTGTAAAAGAAATATATCAGTTTTGACTTAACTCCGTTTGAACTAACAAAGAACCAAAGAGCTAGCCAGTTATTTGGGAGCCATTTAGATTTTTAAAAAAAGATTTTTTTTTGCGCTTAAGGAGCCAAATCTGGCAACCGTGGCACAGTCTAAACTATCATCCTCTCGTAGTCGAAAGAAAAGAAATCCTGGAAGTCATGCACTGAGGCGATCTTGTGTGAAAAGAAATACAAAAGGCCGTTAGAATAGCAGGTAAGCAGAGTTTTCTCTCATATTATTTGTTTTCTTTTAAAGAGTTTTTCTCTTTACATTGCCTTAGGATGCATAATCGAGCTGAATCTGTGAGACAGTGTATAGGCTCTCAGATTATCAGCACAAAAAAAAAGCAACTACCTCCCATTGACAAAATCGTATTGTCAGTGTTTGTAGGTGAAATAGGAGGAAGGTAATGTTTGAATATTTTTAAAAACATGAAGATTAATTAAATTGTAATAGACAAATAGATCATTTCTTTGTTATCGCAGAATCTCAGCCCTGAATTGCTCTGATTCATTTTCGCTTAGTTTCAGTCACTAATCTATTACAAAAATGTATCTTTCACGCACATATACATACATCCCCATACAAACGTTTACACAGTAACATCTAGCCATCTACCCATCCACCCATTCACACATACACACACACGCACTCACACACACACCCCAAACACATACTCATTTATTCACGTAGACCATTCACACTGGGATTTATGTCACCAGAGAGATCACAGAACTAATATCATTGTACTGATGCAGAATTTTGTAACGAAGAATGCCAAAATGTTTGTAGTTCATCTCCTTTCACCCTTTTCCAAAAATGAATAAATTCAAACATGCTCGGAAATATGCAGGATTTTTTGTGCTAAGAATCTTCGTCTCAGTTAATCTAGTCCCTGAAATTTGGGTTCGTATGGTCTTACGGTACTGAATTTGAAGTGTCACTCGTCGTTATAGGTTACTGGCCCTATGTAAATGTGTGTGTGTGTGTGTGTGTNGTGGATGGGTGGGTGAGAGAGGGAGAGAAAAAGACAATGTGTGCAAGTCCACGTGAGTATCTGCACGCATGAGTATTTTTCTTTATGTATTTCTGTGAACGTATCCATTATAATCACTGTAACAAAGACCCATTTTCCCTTGTGGATGAATAAACGTATCTTATCTCGTATCTCTCTTATAAACAAAATGTGTATTCTACAAATTCAGTTGTGATTTCGGAATATTTTGTCTCCATGAAAAAGAGAGCTTCTTTTATCCGATTTTTTAGTGGAAAAAAAAGGGAATGGGGGGGGGGGNGGGGGGGGGTCAACACCCAAATTTTTTCATAAACCTCTTTCAAAAATAGTCACCTCGCCTTCTGATTTGATCCCCAGTTTTTCATTAGACTGGTTTTGACGGCTAATAATACATAGGCCTGACAGACTTTATTTTTATATCTTATAAGACTCAGATTGTACATGAAAATTTAAAATTCGATGCTTTATCTAGCACAAATTTTTGACATAATTTCAACACCCTTACATTGGCTGGCAGGACCCCAGAAAGGGGGATCTTATATTTTAGCAAATTAATAGGATTCTACACAATCAGTGATTTCGATTTGGCCTGTTAATGGGTGGCTGAAACCCTGACAAGCGCGCCTGAAGCTACTGATTTCTGAGCTGTCAACGAAATCTGAGTAGCACTGTAGTGATACGTTTATTCATTTTTCTCCGTAGGTAAGGCGTGTATTCTATATCAAAAATTCCAGCCAACATCAGCGGAAAGCTGCGATATACCTAGTAATATTTACGGTAGGTAATGATTTATTGATCCGTACTTTGCCCCAGCCTGAGGCTAGAGGCAGGCATAGGTGTTGGCACTTTAGACACAACGGAAGGTGAGGGTGAAGGAGAAGTAGATGTGATACCACTGTGAGAGTACTGAGAGCGTGCTGGCTGCTGAAAACTTTCTAAGGACGTTCACAGGTGTGAACGCAGAATGTTAATTAATGCAAGGAATATGATGCATACGGCCACAGGGGTATGAAAACATAGAATGTTAGGCGTTGGCATTTCAGACACTGCAGCAGGTGAATGAGAAGATGTGGGACTGAGTTAAAGTAGTGATGGCGTGCTGGCTGAAGGCTGACCCAAGGATGTGGGGCGAAGGCTAAATGCAATAAGATCAGGGGTCGCATGCATAATCCTTACATTAGTTAACGCACTGCAGTAACCACGGGAAACTCTCAAAACAATGGTACTGTTCACTGTTGTTAAGACAGTTGTTAATGTTGTTAATGAACGCAAGAATTATGCGAACGGACACAAGGGCTTAGACTGACCTTCTTAACAGGTTGATCCTAGTTGGAGATAACAGATAGTACAAAGTGGGTAGACCTATGCCAAGCATGATCTTATATATAGGCATGAAGATGCCGAGAGCTGCACTTTTCAAACCTAGTTATGTTTGATTATAAAGCGGTCAACCTGGCAACAATACACGCGCTACTTGGCTTGCCTGCAAAGACTATAAAAAACTGGCATTATAATTCCATGTTATTGTGCGATGAATTTTTGTCTCAGATGACTGAAATATAGAGTAACTATAAATTCGTAATCAAAGGTGCCTTCTTCATAAATGTGAACATTGTCGAATTTATAAGATCCTTGAGAATACTTGATAAATCTCACCAAATATTGCCTCAGGGTCGATCTTATAATGTATAAGTAACGCATTTTTGCCTTTTATTTATTTATTTATTTATTTTGCTCCACGAAGTGACATATTGCAATAAATGAAAACCTTTCATGGGAATCACTGATTATAGAATGTCCTTGCCCTTGCCTCTTCTCCTCCCCCCC